>JAEQBH010003733.1:600000-1042296 GCA_016808115.1 Tetrastigma voinierianum
TTCCAGCGTCGCACGCCGCTGAAGATAATAAAACCGATTGTTTGTTATGACTGTAATGGATGGAGGTAGGCACGCCATGCAGATAACAATGTTGCAAAGATACGCTTACAAAACATAAAGGGTTCGCTTCTTTGGTCGACATGGATCCCGCTAGATCATTATAATGGCTCCGCTTTCTCACATACAATACAATACAAAGCTTTATAGATCATCAGTTCAGATATGATAGTACTTCACATACAAATATTTTCCATATCCACTTATTTTGAATATGCGCTTGGCGACATCACGGTAGATGAAAATTTTAATGTTTATAAAAGACGTGAAACATGAAAATGATATAAACAATATGTAATTTGAATTATAATGATATGAGAAGCAATATGTATAATGAATAAAAATGTTAAGTGAAATATTGTGATTTATAGTTAAAGTGGTTTCCAGTCTATATTTATGGATTCCACTAAGCTATATAAGTTAGCACGGCGGTTATCCTCAGAGATATCACAGACGTCGATATTCTGCATACATTAGTGCAACACAACTGCAGAAATTCACAATGTAGGTTTGAATCAATTCTTGTGTTGTAAATGTAAGATTTTCGAGATCGCGCGAATGTAAAAGTACAAGTAAATGAGACTCATAATATATGTACATGATAATCAAATACCATCACGGTGTATGTATATGAAATATTTTGTAAGTTTATATTTTCAAGATAATCAATAGAATTATATAAGTTAACAGTTTATACTTCTCGACGAGACACAATTTCTAGCACAGGTGCTTCGTCATACTACAAATATGGTATGTAAATGTCTCATAACATTCATGAACGACATATCAGATCGTGATACGGACGGGACATCGCATTAAATGGGTGTGAGTGCATGGTTGGTAAATCGACACCGCGTTTGATGTTGATTCATGCGGCTCGATTAGTCGGGACAACGCCCAACATAGCTATACCTGATAATGAAAAATGGTAAATAAAATATGTGTCGCATCGCCAAGAAAGGATAGTTCCCTCCTCCTGTACAGCACTCAGCAAATTACGGTCGACATACCCCCGCCGCGAAAGCGCCCAAAAGCTGCTTAGTTTGCAGAGCCCGCGGTGCAACACCAAAGATCCGCTACCTACATAAAGATGCATGAATTTTTAATATAAAATGATCATTGTGATGTATCATCCAAAAAACATTTGGTTTATAAACAAATGAAACTTATTTTGGAATGATCATCGATGTCATCCGACGACGGTTTTCACATACGGGCATGCGCCAGGTGAGGGTTCTAGAGAGACTCGCGCACGGAGATGGTGAGTCAGACTTCATTTCGCTAAGCACGCATACGTAGGATTCACATGTAATCATACGCTTTTGCTTAAATATGAATGAATTGTTGAGTTTAAACATTATACGACACTGTTTTTAAAGAACCCATATAAGAGTGATTCTCTATCTTATACTCTCACCCTTTATTGCACAACCCTTATAGGTACAAGGTCACATTCACTATCATTTGCGCCGCTGATTCGAAAAGCGGCCGACATAAAAGTACTTGATAAATCTTTTGTAAAAGTGCTAGTGGCCGAACTAGCTTCTAAGATGTATTTTGTATAAAATAATTGTAATTAAATTATTTTGACTACGCCATATAGTCTGATATGTAATTATGGTATGGTGGTTTTGATCTGACCCTACGTGACCTGTATCTAAGTTTATTAGCCTAATGTTTTAACTTAAATATGAAGGAATGAGTCTCGATGAAGGGACATATCAATGTGGTGCCGAGTAACTCGATGTCCACGAATAAATAGTACCGGCCCGGTACCAAGACTTAGGTGCGCGATGACCTAAGGTAGAAACTTCCGTAGGTTGATGACTAGTCAACAGAACCCTCGAAAATTGAGGCGTCACACATTTTCCTAATAAAAAAATACATTTGGTAATAGAAAGTGTCTATTTGAATATATTTTTATTTAAAAATAAAAAAATAAAAACAATTTATGCAAAAATTCTTAAATTTGAAATGCCTCTATTTGCATTACAAAATTACAACAAAGTAACTTTAAAAATATTATTATGTAAATAAAAAATATATATAGTTTATGGGTGAAGTAAATAAGTGTAGCTATATAACACCACTAGTGTAAAAAATCACCATTATAAAAGGTTGTGATTTTTGAGCGGGTTACAAGAGAGGAAATAAAATAGGTAATGAGTATTTATGTCATTTAATTTTTACACTTTTCAAGTTTATATTTTTTGAAATTGTGTCTAACTGTCGCCAAGTATTTTCCAAAGTAAATAGATGAGGTAAATGAGAGGACGTAGGTCTATATTTTTACTTACCGTAATAAATAAATCATAAATTGCCATAAATTTATGTAATACCATTGTAGCAATGAATGAATGAGTGGTTTAATCCTTCAACTTTCACCTTTTTACTTTATATATTTACTTCTTGTTCATTTCAAGATTTATTGTGACTATCGGATCTACTTACCTTTCTACGTGATTTTTTTTTCCTTTTTTATTTTTAACAACAAAAATTTGTTTCATAGAGATGACATGAACAGAGAACAATTGGAGATGAAAATTTTGACAAAATCTTTATATATAAACCACATAGATAGAGATTCAATATAAAACATAATGTTCGAAATGTTCTAAAATTCTAGATATAAGGGACAAATGAAAAAAAATGTGGTATTGACAAATATGTTTTTATAGTTTTATTTTATTTTGGAGAACAAGGACATAAGGGCCTTTTTATATGTGCACAAACCCGACACCTCATGATATGAAAAAATAAAAATAGGCACTAAATAAGCTCTTAAGTTTTCACTTGTTTTTTATAAACTGTTTCGAGAACAAATAATTGATAGAGAGACACTTTTATGAACCTTGTTTTTTATCCTACTCAATGTGTATTATTATTTTCACCTCACAAAAAGTAATTCTACTGCCCATTCGGGTGGGGTGTGTGGGCAGTAGTTTGCAGATGAAAGATGAAGAACGTGGTATTTTCTTCCCTTTTCCTCTTTGTTTTTTAATTTTTATTTTTTTATTTTTATTTTTTAAAATAAATAAATGTGATATAATATAAAGAGTGCAAAAAGGAATCCAAGTACCGAAAGTCTATTGTATCTGCATCGCCATCATCACCCATTGCGTATTTCACTCCCTCTCTTCTTTTAACTTATATGCCTTTATTTATTTATTTTTTATTTGTAAATAATGGTAAGAGATATATCAAAATTGTTATGGGAATGAGGTTAAATAATAACAATAATAAACATGTGTATCATCTTTCTGGTATAGAATTATTGATATCACATGGTTCTAGGTAATATTGCAAGGAAACAAACAAAAACACATGAAAAGAAGGTAGGGGGAGGGAGGGAAGTGGGTGAAGGGTGACTCACGTTGCTGCCGCTTCCTCTTGTCACTTTCTCAATCCTACCTTCACAGACACTGCCTGAATTATTATTAATAATTAATTATTATGAAGGATTGAATTGATAATAGGTGATCGAATTAGATTAAATCGAAATAAAAAAAAAGTCATCAATTAATGGTCTGATTTTTAAAATGCCGACTTTTACCTTTAAATCGTGAGCAAAAAATTTACCTTTTAAATATAGTAATTTCTATAAATTTTGTTTTTATATCATAACAAAACTTTAAAAAACTCATATCCTATCCAATATTGCGAAACAAAACAAATTATATAAAAACAAAACATTTTGTTCAAGATTTACATGCAAAAATAATGTTAAGGATTTTTTTTTGCTAATTTCCCCTTATTATTATCATTATTTCTTTTATTATTCATATTATATTATGAAATTTATTTCTGTTTTTTTTTCACTATAAATAAATGAATGAGAAGTCAGAAGACAAGTGGGTGATGGCATCTAGTTTGGACTCTGCCCTCTTGCTAAATTTGGCTCTAAATGCCTTGTTCTTGTGCTTTTTCTTTTTTCTTTCTCAAAAAATGAAAAAAAGAAAAGTGATGTCTTTGGGATTGGAATTGCTTTTTCCTTGTAATGTCATCCTTTTATAGCTCTTATTTAATAAAAAGTCTGGATAACATCCATATTTAAATCTTAAACCCATAAAAGCATAAAAAATTGAAGACAAGGCTATAAAAAAATGAAAATACTTAAACTACCCTTAATGAGGTGAAAGTAGGCAAACTTCAACATTATCCATTTGCCATTTCCAACCCATTTGCTATCCTAGACTTCTAAGTAAGCATAGATTTAAAAAAAAAAAACAGTATTTGAAGAGGGAAAAATTATTTATAGATCTCAATGCTTTGCATTTGATATTTTAAAGTTTGAGGGAACCCTAGATCTGAAAGCGGTTCTCCATTGTATTGTCCGGCATTAACAGATTCAGGTCTATATTCTACATTCTCCGACGTTGATGACATTGGCGACATAATTAACACCTGCAATCTTCCCTATTGAATTCAACCTCCTGCTTAGATCTAATAGCCTTGGATTTAATTGAATAAAGGTCATATTTTTTATCAAAAAAAAAATCGCATTACACTATTAGAGTAAGTATACAAATAAAATCAGATATATTATGATTACTAATGTACAAGAATAATTACATCACTCAACAATGAAAAAATATATTGAAAATGGAATCACGAGCCTCAAATTTCAAATGAAGCCATTAAGTTTAAAAACTATTCAATATCATTGATTGACTTATTTTATTTTATTTTAAATGATTAATGTTTAAGTCAAAGCTAAATTGTACTTATCCGTTTAGTCAAATCGATATTAGAATTACTTTTTGTGAGATGAAAATAATAATACACATAGAATAGTGTGGTCTTTTGAACTTTCTGAATCATTGAATCATCGAAGCATGAATCAGCTAGCGAATACCTGCAAAACAAATAAGAAAACAGTGGTAGTGTGCCCGCTGCCTCTTCGATGCTTAAGTTAGATTAGTCCATCTGGAGAGTGAAAACGCTTTTTTTCTTTCAGTCTGGAATCTCGTACCTTTTTCTTCTGTTATCTTCTGCCTTTTATCCAAAAGGAAGGTGATCCTCCTTTCTTGGAAAGTAGATGTTTTCCTTCTGAAACGGAAAGGGAATGTGACACTTTTCTAGTGCGTTATAACTCGTTCTTCCTTTTAGATAGCCCAATTGTCTGCATTTTCTACCTCAAGAAATGTTTGACCACCCTCAGGGTGGTTATGAGCATGACTTATACTCCTTCAAGTTCAAAGAGGTCACCCGAATGCCTTTTTGAAGATGATAACGGACCGAGAGAGATAGTATCTAGGCAGATACGCTCCCACCAAATGGGACGTACGTATGGGCTCACTTGTAAACGAGAACGACAAGTCTCAGAGATCGGGCCATCATCTTGGTCCTACACAGTGGCCCCGCAATGGGGTATCAGCTCAAGCCCATGGTACCCACAATGCCCCTTTTTCTACTGAAGGCTGCTTATCCTCATGAAAAAGAAAACACGTTTGACTGGCCTAGCATGGAGAATGGCGAACAATCAATGTTGGTATGTTCCAGCGTGTGAATTTTCTAACTGATTCAAGTAGCTGATATGGTCGTCAGATACCCGAGGTCAGAGCAGGTCTATATAAAGGTTCGAGGGTGGCGTTTCTTGCGGCTAATCGGGTTATCCCTAATCACAATGAGAAGGCCTAAGTAGGGCGCTTCGCTTCGAGTCGACTCGAGGATCAAGTAAATGAAGGATGACTACGAGCAGATCGCTTGAACGTGATTGGCAAGCATAAACCGTGATCAAGATCGCAAGGATCGGCTTAAGTCGCACTGAAGATCCATGTTCTGGGGCTTGGCCTGGGGTAGTTCTAAAACTCGAATGGAATCCTTCCTTTTCTCGCATCCAAGGACACCCTCCCGGTTTATTGTGGTCCTTTATGCTCCTTTCCACTTCCATAGGACCTTCTTCTTCAGCCGCTTCTCTCCTTGCTTTCTATTCACCCATGATTGCTTTTGCTTGAGTTTCATATTGATCCGTGATGGATTCAGAAGTCATAGCATGACCACTTTGTTAAAAACAATGACGTGTAATTACGAACGTCTTTTGGCGTGATTAATGAATTTATATTTTCTTGAAATTCCTGTGTACTTGCATGTACTCGTCCCATGCCTTCCTATTTCAAAGCGTTGGATAAGGATCGATTCTCGATGGTCAAGGCTGTATTTCGCACGTTTTTACTGAAATGGGCTTCTGGCTCTAGGAATAATATAGTCAATACGCCATTACGTCTAATTAAGATGACACAAGGCCCAAGGAGTATGACCCATGTTTGCTTCATCGCGGCTCTAATAGGCGAATCGTCGCAAAGATTCAAACTGGAAAGTGGATGCGATGAGTCAACGATGCATTTACGCGTCCGTAGGCCTAGCGTTCGTATGTGAGCCATCATCGAAGCCAGGCCTTCTTTCATTCCCGCTACATTCAGGTCTACTAGCTTCTTTCCGGTTCGCTTTCCGCTGCATGCTTGCAATTCGTGTTCTTTTCATGAGCCGATTTTTCAGACGCTTGCTCAACTTTCATTTTACAGGTAAGTCTTGTTTTCCTCTTTTCGTGTTGAATCTTAATTTAACTGACGCTTCCTATCAGAGAAAGTTCTAAGGAGAGGGTATATTAGAATTTTAGGTCCGTGTTCCTTGTCGTTTCTCGTGATCTTACCTCTTACCGCTTGGTATATGGTCAGTCGACTTTTGTTCTCTCACTTTTTTCGTCTACTGCTGAATGGTGAGAGGTCACAGCCACTCCAGCAACCAAAGGGGTAAATGGGAGAAGACCTACTCGGGGGGACGCCTTCTACAAGCATCATCATCTCATCCTTGACGATGGAGGAATTAAGGGCCTATTGCAATGTCCCTGATAACATCGACCTCAAATTGATGGAGGAGCCGGATGAGTCTACTATGGGTAGAGAACACAACGAGTGTTTACCCGGGAGCACCTCAGACCGGGCTTCGCTTTCCCGTGCCTCGGCTATTGTTAAGCGCTTGCATTTCACCGTGGCACCGCGCCCTCGGTCCATCCCAACACTATCTCGATCCCGACCGGATAGACAACCTCTGTACCAACTTGACCTTTCGCTGGGTCGAGGCTTGTCGGCCTATTCCTCGAGGGCAAGATGGGTGGTCTGATGTCCATGTCACCCGCAGTTCCCGACCGCGCTTGTTAATGGACTTCCCGATTCACTCCAAGATGGGGGCGAAGTGTGATAATCGGTAAGGGGCCTGGATGAGACTCCCTGCCCCCCCGCTTCCATTTGATGTTAACCGATCATAGTTTTTCCCATGTGTGTGTAGGGGTAGGCTGAAGCGAATCTAAGTGTGTATACATCTCGACTTTTTATGCATACTTGATTGCGATTATCATGCAGTGAACCCAGGGGTAGGTTGGTACATCATGGAAAAGGCAAGCCTTGAGAAAATATGTCGGCTATTGGAGATTTCTGAGCAGGAGCGCCATTACGAGGTTCTTCTTACTCCAAAGAACCTAGCCGATGTGAGACGTAACTCGACTCCCTACAACCTTCCGATTATCCCATGCCCGTTGCCTTCAGAAATTGTGGACGGGGAACATTTCTGGCTATCATGGACTCATTAAATTTAGTCACGTGCGCCGCTCACCCGTGGTTCTCGGGATGTTAGTAAACATCGCCTGGGAGCTGTCCCGTGACCTTATCTGGATCATCCGTCTCAAGAAGGGGACTCCGGGCCCGTCAACCCTGGGACCTAGTTGGGGCAAACAGGTTGTCGCCGATAGCCTGCTACCAAGAAAGGGGACCCGCCTCCGCCCTGGGTACTAAAGATTGGGGGTAGCGAGGGACAACCTAACGACCTTTAACTCTCCCTGGGGCCCAAGTGAAAGATTTTATTCCCAGTTTTCACCCACTGCTCACAGATTTGGAAGAAGAAGAGGAGGAGGAAGAGATGACGTGGTCAAGTAACCGCTATGCCGCCAGAAACCGGCTACGTAAGAGTTTTCGAGATAGAGCTCTGATCAGCCGAAGGATCGAATCGACCTACCACGGATGGGGGTTCGGAGATGCAGGCGATTTTCATTCTAGGCTCGCTTCAGATGGGATTACAAGACCAGCCAAGTCCGGAGGATGTTTCCTTGGGGGAGCCAAGGGAGGTCACTTCGATTCCGCCTGCACTACAGGTGATCCATCCTCTCGATCGAGCTGAAAGCCAACCGGACATGCCCAAGCTTGCGCGAACCGGGAGCAAGAGGCTGTTGCTTCCGACGATACCGCTGAATTCTTATTCGCTCGCCGTGTCTCTGGGCTTCATGGCGATGGAAGTGATGTTGTCGGGTTTAAGACATCACATATTATCCACCGCTTGGAAGCCCTTTAACTGGGCGCGACCGCAGCCGATCGTCTGACACTTGTATCCGAGAACACTACGGATGCCTGTAGCCACTCGGGCCGGTGGACATGGCGAAGAGTATTCCGTTGCTGTCCCTGCTGGTATTATAAAAGAGGATCTTTAGCAGATTATCGAAGATGGAATGCAAGTCCGCAACCGGAACTATGTTCAATCGACTGAACTGGTAAAGTAGTGATACTCATAAAAGTGTTGGCATCAAATCCTGTCGTATTCCTAATATGCTTTTTTGCAGACAATTACTGCCATCCGAATATGGCTTTCCAACATCATGAATTCCAACTCCGGTTGAGGGACGTAGAGAAGCTTTGGTTGTATGTTTAGTCGGGGTTGTCCAATCAGGAGATCTTGAATGCCTCTTTGAAGGAGGCTTACTGGTCATCCAAGCCGGGAGCCGAGCAAAGAGGCCGTGGATGTGGCGGCTCTGGGCCGAGGCAAAGGATGCCTCCCTGCATGAAGCGATCATGGCGCTACTGAGACGACGCTGGAGAAGTGCCCGAGCACGATAATCCGAAAGGTCCAAGTCCAACGTTGTCCCGACCGGCTTTCGTAGGGTACCAACAAGGCTTAGTCCGAACTCTCTCGTTCAGCCACTGTGCGAGGGAAGGCCCGCCTAAGGCTGAGGAAGATACTGGCCGCTAATAGATGAGCGACTCCGTTTCAATCATGGAGCTCTGGCCGGTAAGGAGGGAACTCACGCTTTCAAAAAAGGCAACTACGGAAAAGAAAGTGATGGAGGAGGAATTTGGCGCGAGCAATGATGTGATCTTTAACTATGGCTACGGCTGCATTGCTTTTGCGTATAACATATGCGGGAGTAAGCCCATGATCCTAGCCTGATGCTCCGATACAAAGCCGCTTACCTCCAAATTAAGCATCAACCCCGATGCCTCGAGTGCTTCTCCCGCTCGACCTTCCAAATTTCCATAACTATTTGGGAGGAACCTCCGCTGAGTCCTTTAGTCATTGTCACCTAGAGACATCCCACAAAATGCTGAGCTTTATTGATTTAACCCAACGCAGTCAGAAACAGGCTCTAAACTCAGTATCACAATGAGCCTTTTACTTCTTGCTTCTTTTGTCAGATTTCGACATCCCTGCACCTCTTAATTTCCGTTTTTAAGAAATGTGCCGAATTTGGTTGTGGATGAAATAGTTTCTTCTTATTTAGCCGAATAGCATATATGGGTGGCCAACTAGGCTTTGGGCCGGATAAGTCATTAATCGTATTATGTTACTCTACTTTTATGCACTGGGCTTAGATGTTATCTAACCGCTCTGATAGGTCGCCATCGCGCCATTCTGCTTTTATGTGAATCTATAGGATGTTATCTAACCGCCTGACAAGTCATTTCATCAGGTCATCCGGCTTTTATAAGGACAAGTTAGATGTTATTTATACTGGGCTAGATAGGTCAGTTACTGCGCCATCCGGGCTTTTAAGTTGACTAGTTAGATGTTACCTATACTGGGTCGGATAGGTCAGTTACTACGCCATCCGGGCTTTTTTAAGTCGACTAAGCGAGCGTTACCTATACCGGCCTGATAGGGTCGGCCATCGCGCCATCCAAAGCTTTTTAATAATTCCGCTAGATGTTATCTATGCCGGGCTCTGACAGGTCACTTTTATCGCGCCATCCCGCTTTTGTCGACTAGTTAGATGTTATCTATACTGGGCCGGATAGGTCAATTATTGTGCCATCCGGGCTTTTAAGTGGACTAGTTAGATGTTATCTATACCGGGCCTGACATGTCGCCATCGCGCCATCCGGCTTAAGTCGACCGCCAGACGCTACCTTATATCGGCCAGATAGTCGGGCTACAACAACATCCGGGCTTTTAAGTTAACTAGATGTTATATATGTCAATGATAGTCATTTACTACGCCATCCCGCTTTTAAGTCGACTCCGCCAGATTAGGTCATTTATCAAGGCCATCCGGCTTTAAGTTGACCGCTAGATGTTATCTATATAAGGCCGATAGCTCACATCGCGTTTATCCAGCTTTTAAGTTTAGTTTGTACGATGAGAAAAATGGAAAAAAAGTATGTGTAAATATCGAGTCATACTTTATTGATAGTACATTTTAAGATGTAAGGCATTCCACATTCTAGGTATATGGGTTCCATCAAGCTTGTCTAAAGCGTAAGACCTGGATTCGCTAGCTCGTGTTACGAGATATGGTCCTTCCCAGTTGGGTTGGTATTTCCTGGCCGCTGGGTCGACAGTATTTTCGAATACCTTCAGACTAGGTCTCTACTGAACACGGGCTTTACCCGCTTGTTGTAAGATTTTGCTACAAAGGTCAGATGCTATACGGATTGCCATCGATTCTCGTAGTTCATCAATCGTGTCCAAAATCCTGATTACTAACTCTCAGATTTTCCTAGTCGGGCATCCCCTGGCCCGTATGACAGTATACCAATTTATGTAGGGATTATGGCTTCCATCCCATAAATAAGCTAAAACGGGGATATACCGGTAGATTTGCAAGCAGTAGTTTTGTAAGCCCAAAGTACCCCGGGAAGTTCATCCACCCATTTACCTTTAGCCGAATCCAACCATTTTTTCAGGGCAACTCAATGTGGCTTTATTCGAGGCTTTCCGCATTTATCGCTTATGATACCAGTGGAGTACGCATTTTTATTTTCAATTTATGGCATAAGTTTCTATAGACCCGCTTGTCGACCGGGGGACCGCTTGGCTGACATAATCGATCCGGGGTGATGTCAACGACAAACGATATTTTTCCAAATAAACCGGGTAACGCCCTCGTTTCGACACGAGAAGGCCTCGACTTCTACCCATTTGGTCGGGAAATAGCCGCTGCTACTACCACAATTTTTCCCCGAGTCGAGGCGGGCAATGACCCATCATATCAACTCTTATCAGCGCGCCAAGGGCTCGAGACGAGATCAGGGTCTTCAGACCGGGTGATTTCAGACGGGAGCTGGGCGCCAAGTAATCTGGCCACATTTTTCGCATAATCGCAACGCCTGGCCTTCGCACTACTAACAGTATTCTCAATGAGCCCCGTGGTGCCAAAGTTCTACCGCTTAGGTGATTTCCACATATTCCTCATGTCGCTCGATCATCACATATTGCCTCTCGTTTTCAAGGCCAAACATTTTAGATACGGACTCCGCTTGGGGGAATGTTTGAATTGTCTCGTTGATCATGAAAATCTAGCCGACTAGACGGCACCTTGTCGCCTTATCCTTCAGTGGAGTTCTCCCCGTGCTTATGTAGTGTATTACGGGTCCATCCACAGAGGGAGGATCTCGTCTTACCCGCTTTACTCGGGAGGAGTGATCGGGAGAACCCACATGGCAGATGGGCAGAATATTGTTTCTGCTTATTAGCAAAGAGACGCCACCGTGACTAAGCAGACCATGGACATTACAACTGGGTACATGTTCCGCTTTCTTAGACCGAAAAATCGCTTCAAGCGTAGTTTTACACTGGAGCCATATTTCGCCATTCTGGTCTCTTGATTCGAATTCTTCGACTTTCCACTGACTAAATGGAATCACTCTTAATCGAGTCATTTACAGATACACAACTAGTTCTGCTAATTCCTGATAAGAGGGCTTCATATTCGACTATCATTGAGGCGCTGCCTAATCGATCGTTTGTTCGATTCTTTCCACTATTGGGGATTTCAACCGCATACCAATTCCTCGCTTCCAAGCTGACGCACCGTCTACATTAAGGTCCACCAATTCAAGCTGTGGCGTGTTTTGTATCAGGATTTCTATGAATCTCATTAAAACCCTGCCTTTTGCATAGCTCGTCAGGACGGATGTCGTAATCGCTAGTTCGACGTTTAATGAACCATTCTACCGTAGAAGTCAAGCCATGGAGTGTGCCCGGGAGATGGTTGGCCTGGCCAAGCACCACATCGGGGTGTGCCTGAAATACATGAGTTTCTAAATTTCTATTCGAGGGCTAAGGCTACCAAGCCAAGGTGATCAGACCTCGGTTTCAACGCTGCTGTGGACTTGCCGATGAAGAACACCGCTTCGCTTTATGTCGTTATCTTCTTTGAATAATACCACGCTAACTCTAAGATCAAGTAAATACACGAAAAGTGTCTCTCGCCGACGGACTTGGTAAGAATCGAGGCTCGCTAAGCACCGCTTGATTCGGTGAAAGCACTATCACAGCCTTCACCTATCCGCCATCAAGCTTCCTATGATCTACAAAAATGGCTTCGTGCAGTCTATGAACCGAAATAAATCGCTCTAAGGCAACCAACCGACCGTTGGCTCGCACTTTCTCTGAGCTCGAGCCGAGATCTCTAAAATAGCTTGAATCTGGGCGAGGTTGGCCTCTATTCCTCTCCGAGTCATCATGAATCAGAACCAACAGACCGACTCGACGTACAATTTTTATGTGGTTAAGTTTCATGCCATATGCTTGAGGAGCTGAACGCCTGCTGTAGATGCGCAGTGTGATTCGCCTCGACTTCATAACATATCATCGATATATATATGTGACGCCCTAAAACCGGGGTGTCCGTCGACAACCCACAACCTCGCTAGAACGAGATATCGCCTCAGACATGCAGACTCACAATTCGAGTAAAAATGGCCATTGGGCCCATACACCAATACTCATCAAAATACACCCAACTATATTCCAATAGTTCAAGAGTTATTGGCATTACTCTTAATACAACACATATTAAAATTTTATATTTCCTCTAATATGTTATACCAAAACATCAAAACGATAACCCGCTTTTCAAAATCACTCTAAATGAGTCGTTTCGAACGCTCCTCGTACTCGGGAATAATATTCTTGATTGTAGGAATAATTGCCCAAGAGTGGAATTACTCCTAAATGGGTTACTCCCACCTAGGCGCATACGCACAATTCAATAAACACACACTCAAGTAAATACGTGATCCTACTGAATGTCTACATGCCCAATCCCATGTCTCGAGTCCCTCACCGACTTCTGACTTGCCTAAGCCATGTATGAGAAAACACCGCTTTCAAAACAAAACTTGTTGTTCTCGAAACACACCACCGAATTTCTAAAGTATCGACTACCCTCCGAGGCGACTGTGTCGAGAACCTTCCTAAACAATTCATGGGCTCCTCCGACGTGTAATTGTCGGATCCATCTCCCAACACAATTTTAAAATCATCCATTGAAATTCCTTTCGCAACCATGTTCGTTTTCTTTCACGCTACACTTACACCTAATTTCTGTGTTACCTCGGTGCATGAAATGCATTATGCCATTTCAACACAATTTATATCAATATATCAATTATGCATATATTCTCGAATTTGCACTCATACCAATGTTATTCAATTTTGATCAACCAACACCCAAATTAACTCACTTGAGCTAATCACAATTCCATTTCCAATGACCTACACACACAATTATGTTTCTTTATATAATACAAGATCACGTTAATTACTGTGTTTCTACGATTAACCTATTAATTTCATACATCTCAAGCTATCTTATTTCAAACAATTTCATGCAATACAACACATGGACGCTTTTGGTCCAATTCCATAACCTCGACTGTTTTTTAATAAATTAAAATGTATAAATGGATCAGTCCAGGGCAAATTTACCACTCAAACATCTACTCTACTTTGTGGAACCGAATTTCATGGCCATTTTCGGCCTCATACACACCAATAAATAATTTATTGTATAAATTATTAAACAATCACCCAAAATAGTCCCTAAACTGCTCAAACGGGTTCAAAATATTCCAACAATTTGGTCCCAAGTTTTGGGACCGATCAAACGGTCATTCACAGCCTCAAATCAACTCAAGCATTTACAAAATACTTAAACAAGGGGTAAATCAAGTAGGATAAAACCCCTACCTCACGGAGTTTGGTCTAAACCCTTCCGAAACCAAGGCCCACGCCAAGCCCTCGCGTGTGTAACCACTTTGCTTCTTGGCTCGAAGAAACTGACCATCCATCATTTAAATCCTACAGAAAAGGTGCTCTCTCTCTCTCTCTAAAAATCACAAAACCTAAGCTCACTACATCCCCTCCAGCCTACTGCCCATATTCAGCTCCAAAAGTGGAGAAGAAGACTCTTTTTGTCCCACACTTTGCCACATGTCATCTCCTAATTGGTTGCGAGGATTTCTTATCCACTCAACCCAACCACTTTGACTTTTCTACCCAATGGCATCATGCCATGTTCAGTGGGCCCCACTCTTGAGCTCAAGTTGATCAATCAGATGACACGTGGCACACTGTGTGCCACTCAAAGTGCGCCAAGTGTTCTGCACGACGCTGCTTCCTCGAAACGACAATTTCGACCGGCCTTTGTAATCAAGAAAATCAACATGGTAATGGTAGATTTCGAGATTCCATTCCAATCCAGAAAATCCGTTTCTTCATCCGAGATCTAGAAAAGTTTCGGATTTTTATCGAAATTACGATTTTGCTCCTTTAAAATTGGAATTCTTTCTTGGCCCATAATATACTTCCATAGTTTTTCCGAGCAGCGGTCGAAACATCTTAGTTACTAGTCTCTGGTAGGTGGCTCCGACATTCTTTAACCTGAATGGCATTACGTTGTAGCAAAAGAGCCTGTGTGGGGTGATAAAAGATGTTTTCTCCCGTATCGCATAAGTGTATGGGATCTCGTGATACCCGTAAAATGCATCGAGGAAGGACAAATGAAGGTCATGCCCGGTCGATGCTTCAACGATGGCGATATATACTTCCGGGTAAAGGAAAACCTGCCTTAGGACACGCCACACACATCCGTATAATCTACGATACTCTCCACTCGCCTTTCTTAGGAACTACCACTTCGCTGCAAGCCATTCAAGGTAATTTCGACTGATAAACCCAACTCGAAGATTATCCAATCGTGGCCCTGGATGATTCACGGCGACCGGGGTGGGAGTTTTACTCTTCAAGCCGACTGTGTCTAGTCGCTGATGAGACAACATTTAACTTGTGAGAAGCATGCATAAAGCTTATTCCTATCATATCCGAATGGATCGAGGCAAATACATCGGCATTAGCTTGTAGTATTTGATTTAATTGTGCCCTTTTCTCTTCTAACATGAGGGAACTAACATAGGTGCACTTACCGGGCCTGCCAATAAGTATGGACTCCAGAGGATCTATCGCCAACCGCCTCGCCTTCCACAAAGGCCCAGCAATGATTTGTGATCGTTTATTTCGAGGGTTGAATTTCAAGCAAGTAGCTCCGAGGTTTCATTTTCACGCTCCCGCATTGATAATCGATAACACCGACGAAAGGGAAATAACCTGGCACCTGGGAGGCCGACCGCCCGACACGATAATCATAGTTTGGTGATAGGTTGAGGGGACTACTTTCATAGCGTGTAACCAGGCCTGATCCACGATAACATTGTATGGTCCAAAGTCCTTAACCACTGAAAACAACACTTGCTGTGTTACCGGCCTGGCCTTGACAGAAAGAACAATATCACCCACCGTCAATGTGGTGGAACCCAAACAAAATTCTGCCAGTCGAACTGAGATGGTCAAGCGGGACTTTCATTTGCTAGAAGGCTAGAAGGTGCAACAAATCAGCTGCGCTACCAGATCAACAAGGACTCTGTGCACATCAAAATTGTTAATACATAAAGTAAGTACAAGCGCATCATAATGAGGAGTGATGACCCTGGTCGGGTTTATAGGAGGAAAGGATATGGGGCCGTTAACCGGCTGAAGTGTTGCGTAGCTCTCCGGGGTACTGATGGTGTTTATCTAGGCTTTGACGGAGGCTGCACGGAGCATTTTCCTTCTACGCCGTTTGGAATGGTATTGATCATTGGTCGGGCCTCCCAATATGAAGTTGATAGTGGGCCGAGGCTCGCCTGTGGGGTCGCTTTGTTTCGCGAGCTCCGCTTCCTCTAACGCACTTGCAAGTGCCCAAAATTCTGACTGAATTTTTCCACTAGGAACTTTAGGCTTCGCGCATACTGCTTCATTGGCCGCGTCTCAGGGTAATCGCACCTGTGGATCGATTGTGTTATCCCGATTTTCCTCATCGGGTGGGGGCCATTTAAACTGTGGTGGTCCCAGATGAGTGTGAGTTCTGGCCATAAAGAGATGTTGAGAAGGGTGAATCGGGAGGCTCTCGCTCTTTTTTTCTCGCCTATCCTCGGGGAGCCGCTTGATTCTTGCTCGCTTGCTCGGCCGGCCCCTGGATTCCTTGTTGTTCTACGCATTTATCACACGTCCCGTAGTTTACCGTATATTATCCTTCAGTGTGGAGTACTTGTCTGCCCACCGATACAATTCTTCCATTGTTGCAAGTGAGGATCCAGGATAGATTTAAGAAAGCTTAGGCTCGCTTGAAGCTTCTCTAGAAGTTTTGCAGGACTGGCCCATGTCAGATAATAAATTGCCTGGATTCGCTTGTTCAAATTCCTCCGAGTGAAATCCCGATAGATTCATTTTCCGCGAGGATGTCCCGAGTGAACTCGATGTTTTCTTTTCATTTGACCGAGCATAAGTATTTGGGAAATGAACGCCTCCCTACGCTTGCTAAATGAGTTTATGATCCTCTCGAGTTTGTGGAACCAAGCTAGATGCCTTCAGTTTCGGGCCGAACACCTACAAGAGGCGGTCATTTCTTGTGCGTTAATCATTGTTTGGTTAAAAGAGTACATATGGTTATACTAGCGCCGGAGCCATCAGACTTAGTAAACGACATAACGGCTTACACGGGGAGCGGGTGGGGGTGAGGACAAAGATATCCTCCGCTCGAACAAGGGAAAATGAACCATACGCTGGATGGAGGCGTCCGACAGTGATGCACAAAGGAAACCGAGGAGCCATACCTCCGAGCCTGACAGTACATATTCAAAGGGCTACCTGAATGGCGTTTGTCTCGTCGTCTCACTGCACCCGACCGTGCGCACCACTAACTGGACTAGGGCTCCAAGACGGGGCCTCTTTTTGAATCACTTTGCATTGTTCCGGGTCATGAGCGGTCACAGGAGAGCCGCGAAGATAATTCATCGTCCGTCGGGATCACTTCTCCCATATGACGGGCCTCATCCTTATTCTCGCTAAGGTGGGGCGCTGATGGATGTACCTTGTGAGTTTTCACCCTAAGAATCTACGTACCAGCCCGCGTGAGTTCATTCTCCGCTACAAGCGGCTCATGTGCTCGTAATCCCGCCGCATCCTGGTTTCAGCCTGCCCTCTGCCCCTCCATCTTTCGGGTGCCAAATAAGAACCGATCTTCGATCGGGCCGACTACTGGGTTGTTAGACACATGATAAGTCTGGCGACGCTGAACGACGGAACTACCAAAGCTTCGAGGAATGGGAGAACATCGACGCAGACTGCCTCGTGGTATCGCTCTATGAGATTTCTTACTTGGCGTTTCCCACATACGATGCCAATTGTGGTCTCCTGAACTTTTTGAGTCTCTAAACTGTTGGAGCATGAACTAGCTAGCGAATACCTACAAAACAAACAAGAAAAACGACCGCGCGCCCGCCGCTCCAATGCTTGCTAGATTAGTCCGTCCGAGAGTGAAAACGCTCTTCACCGAATCTCAGTGACCTTTTCTTTGTTATCTTCTCATAATCTTAAAGAAGGCGATCCTCCTTCCATGGAAAGTATATGTTTTCCTTCTGAAACTAGAAAGTGGAAGCAGCTTTCGCAAGGTAATGACATGTTCTTCCTTTAGATAGCCCATTTGTCCGTGATTTTCTACCTTAAGAATGTTCACCACCAGCATGGTTATGAGCGTGACTTATACTTCTTCGGGTTCCTATGTCACCCAAATGCTTTTTCTAAGATGATAACCCACCAAGAGAGATAAGATTGGCAAGCAGATATGCTCTAATCTTGGCCGTACGTATTATTTGGCTTACCAGAATGAGAACGGACAAATTTCACATATTAAAGCACATCATCCCGCGCCCTTAGTCAATCGGGGCTTATTAGCGGGGGTAGTTAGGCCCAAGCCCATGGTACCCACAAATAGGATAAAAAACAAGGTTCCATAAAAGTGTCTTCTCTATAAATTATTTGTTCTCAAAACAGTTTATGAAAAACAAGTGAAAACTTAAGAACTTATTTAGTGCCTATTTTTATTTTTTCATATCATGAGTTGTCGGGTTTGTGCACACATAGAAGGGCCCTTATATCTTTAGAACAAATTTTTGTTCTCTAAATAAATAAAACTAGAAAAACATATTTTTCAATACCACTTTTTTTTTCATTTGCCCCCTATATCTAGAATTTTAAAGCATTTCCAACCATCATGTTTTATATTGAATCTGTGTCTCTATGGTTTATATATAAAGATTTTGTCAAAATTCTCATCTCCAACTTGTCTCCGTTCATGCTATCTCTATGAAACAATTTTTTTGTTGTTAAAAATGAAAAAGGAAAAAAAAAATCGCATAGAAAGGTGGGTAGATCCACTAGTCACAATAAATCTTGAAAGGAACACGAAGTAAATATATAAAGTAAAAGGGGTGAAAGTTGAAGGATTAAACCACTCAAACCACTAGGGAATTGCTTTTTTATAGCCTTGTTTTTAATTTTTGATGCTTTTATGGGTTTAGGATTTAAATATCGATGCTATCCAGACTCTTTATTAAATATGGATGTCATTGTCCTTTGTAATAATAGACTGATTTGGGATTGAAATTGCTTTTTTCTTAGTGAATGCACGTATGCGACGACGCGATTGACAAAATGAATCAACAAGTGAATTCCAGACCAAAGAGTCTTCAAATACTTTCCAAAACACTCAATTACAAATGCCTTATTCTCATACACTATTCGAATTCCCTAGTTCATTGGAGGTTGAATTTTACTCCTTCAAAATTTGAAACACAAAACAAATAATAACACATCTTAATATGCTTTCTTAATTATCAAAAAGAAAAAAATTAAAACACAAATTAATATGTAAGCTCATTTAATATTATTAATGATTTTAGAAAATAAGATTAAAATTTTGAAAATTAAAATTACTTTCATTAAATGAAATTTAAAATAAGATTCAAAACAATTGGATGAACGGATAATGTTTTATAATTACTAAATTAAATATGAAATTTAATATTATTCATAAATTAAATGAATAATTATTGATATGAATTTATATAGATAATGAAAAATGATTTCGTATTGTATCAAGAATTAAAATATCGGACTCAATGGATATATGATACTTATATTTTAATGATATATAAGATATATGGGGATATATGAGTGGTATTTTTACATAAAAATCTATAAAACACAGATTATATAAAATTCATGAAAATACACTGAAAATGTTTAAAAAAATTTATTTTCTCAAAAACCATTTTAAAAATTATCATGAAAATAATTATAATGTGAAAATTTAAATATCTATTATTAGAATTTAGCATTAAAAAATAAATTAATATTATAATTACAGTTTATTTAAAAAAAATAGATAAACGTTATTTAAAAAAAATTATCATTGAATAAAAATAATTATGATATTAAAAATTAAAACATATCCATTAAAATAAATTATTGTTATTATTGTATTACATTTTATTATCCTTAATCTATAATTAAAAATATATTAATTAATATTTTATCATATCAATTAGTAGTAATTTATAAAATATTATAGATTTATTAATTATTTATTTTTTCATATATATTATTTTTTGAAATTTTAAATAGTCAATATCAAAAAAAAAAAAAAAAAAACATGTTGTAGAGGCCCAATGGCTACCAAGTGGCAGCCATCAAAATAGGGTTTTTATTTTTGTCTTTAATATAATATGGGATCCTGTTAGGGTTTTAGGGGGAAAAAAGTGAGGGCTAGGGTTTTCGAGGGGATATTTTCTTGGGAAGAACAAAAGAAAATATGGAGGCTGGGGTTGGAGGGAGAGGTCACCCAAAATTAGGAGAGGGAAGAGAGAAATAGAGGGAGACAGTATCTTGGAAAGGAAGAAAGGAGAAAATTATGGAAGTAAAAAAAGGAGAATCAAAAGCTTTAAGTGAGGAGAAATTGAGGGAAATAAGGTCATTTTTTTGTCATTTCAATTTTTATTTATTGCTTTCATGGACTTTTTTATACATGAGCATATTTCCATTTTATTTGTGTAGATTAGCTTTGTTTTCCTTCTTGATCTATGTTTTTAGGCCATAATTTGTATTTTTTTGTAGTCATTTTTAGTCTCATTTAGTATTTTAGAGCCACTTTCTAGCCAAAATCTCCGGATTCCAATGATTTTCCGATCAAAATTCTTAGATTCCGGCCATCTACCACCCATGTATTAGCACAAACCCTTTAATTTGTTAGTTTACCCTTAAATTAGCCCAACCCAAGCCCAACCATTACTCCATTGCTCCAACCCACTCACTTAAACCCAAACTAATTCAATTAAGCCCAAAACAAGCCCAACCCATTACTTTATTGATTCAACCCACTCACTCAATCCCAAGCTCATTCACTTAACTCTATGATTTATATGGTAATCAAGACATTAAATAAAATCACTTTCTTTGATACTTGAACCCTATTCTTTAAATATAATACCAATTTGGGATCTATGATCTGCACCACATGTTTATGATTAAAATTAAGGATTTTTTTCCATTA
The DNA here is from genome assembly GCA_016808115.1 of Tetrastigma voinierianum. Classification (NCBI taxonomy): domain Eukaryota; kingdom Viridiplantae; phylum Streptophyta; class Magnoliopsida; order Vitales; family Vitaceae; genus Tetrastigma; species Tetrastigma voinierianum. The sequence goes on from JAEQBH010003733.1 coordinate 621,029, forward strand.
AAGTTAGGAATGAATATAAAACATTTAGTATCAAATACCTTCACTAGAAACTTTAAAATTCTAATTTTCTCGAAAAAGCGTGAAAATTAATTTCTACCAACCAAATTTTTTTAGATCTCATATGAATAAACATTCGTAATTACGGATATGGTCGGTACTTGATTTTACGATATATTTAAAATATCGTAACATCGTGGATATTTTGACAAAAATATCTAGAAGCGAAAATTAATAAAAAATATTTCAAATTCATTAAATACTTCTCATTAACTATAAAAAGACATAAATAAGCAAATATACACTTATTGAAAACAATATTCATTATAATTTATTTGGAAATTACATTACAATAAGAATTTAAACCAAAATAAAGATCGACGCGCCTCCATTACATTATTTCACGGCTGATCTCATCTTTACAAGATAATATTCATAATAAGATCTTCAAAATATCAGATAAATCACAAAGAAAAAATAATTTTGAGAAATTTAACTGAGTCTGATGCGATTAATTTAGCTCAGAAAGAGATCAGGGACATTTTCTGGGTATTTATAGAATTTTTTGAGTCAAAATAGTCATTAACGATATTTACCGATATTTTCCGTGAATTCAAAGACAAGGCAGGCTTCCACAAATAGCGATTTTGGTGGAAAAATCGTGCATTTTCAGATTTTCCGCCAAAATCGAATGATTTACCGATTTTCCTCCTCGTTTTTTCTTCTTGCACCAATAAAATCGATTTTTAGGCGCATATATCTACGAAAAACCGATTTTTTGTCCCCGGATCTCGATGACGAACGAACTTCACCATGAAATCGCCTCAAGGAATCTTTACCACGTCGACTTCGCCGAATTTCACATACCGGAATTTCACGCTTTTTCGAGACACCGGTGTCCGTGCCGTAAAACAACTTGCAGAGACATGCGACAATGACAGTGTTTCACCTACTACATGTACCCATGTGACACATGTCAGATGATTAGTTTTAGATGATTATATAAATGACTTAGATTGCCATGCACAAATAGTTAAATGAAAGGACACAAATGGAATTAATTGAAATGTTTGGGTTTAATAAGACAAAAAGCAGAATAGTTTTCTTCATTTTGAAACACAAAACGCGGCAGCCAGTCATGGGTTTTGATTTTAGAGAGAAAGAGCGACTTTCCTCTAGATTTCATGACGCTGACTGGCTTGCTCGTCTGGAAGAAGAAGCAAAGCTGTTCTACGCTAAGAAGGGCTACGTAAGGGCACCGATTTTGGGCGTGGAGTCTCGGCTAACTTCAAGAGTGCAGATTCTTTTTCCTATTTGGTTTATTCTTGGCTAAGAGCCATTTTATGGATTTGAGGATTTGTTGAGACCTCCTGATGGGTCAGAGCTTTCAATCTCAAAATCTTTGAACCGAGAAGAAATCCCTACTTTAGGTCGTGAATGAAAGGCCGACCCGAGGGTTTCAATCGCATAATTGGTTGTGTGATTTTTGTGTCGGGTTGCGATTCAAAATGAATCGTTGATCGTTATTAACCCTACGCGAGCTAATTTCGCTAAGTATTTGACATAATCAATAATACGACCATGCACTAATTACGTTAATATACGTACGTAAAATATATTAGCATCAATTGTCTTAATCGCAGATAACGCATTCCATACGCATTAAAAAGCATCTCTATAACCATAGTGAGAGCGCAATTTACATGAAAATGAAAGAAAAGTGAAATGATTGTGAAAGGAATTCCCACAAGATTTTCCAAAGAATCAGCTTCGAGAGTGGTCAAATAGTTCATCTCGGGAGGCGGACTCCATGACTGCTCGTGGTAAAATTATCCAAAGAATTCATTTTAGAAGGTAGTCCAATATATTTTACCGAAACTCGTAGTGTGTTTTGAAGAACAAAAGCTTTTGTTTTGAAAACCGCATTTTGCTCGTGATTCGGGCTTAAACATGCGTGAGGGAGCCGTGAGGACTCGAGACAATGATTAGGATACGTGAGACATTCAAGTAAGATCATGTATTTACTTGAGTGTGATTGTTTGCCATGACATGTGCACTTAGGTGGGGAGTAACCCACGTAAGAAATTATCACCACGCGCATCGCTTCACCCTTGTCGATGATCATTATTCTGTACAAGGGAGTGTATAGGAGGACTACAAGCCACTAGAGTCATTGGTAAGAAGCATGATTGTGGCTTTGGTATTTTCGTTGTATAACATGTATCAAAATTGTAAATTTTGATATATGTTTTGGTTAAGAGTAATGTAATAACTCTTGAACTATGGTATATAGTTGATGTGTTTTGATGAGTATTGATGTATGGGCCTAAGTGATTATTTTTACTCATGTATAGGTCTCATAATATGGGACACAGGTATTCCGCAGGTTGACGGGTTGTCAACGAGACACCCCGGGATCGGGGTGTCACAAATTTGATATATATATATATACAGAAAGAGAGTATATATATATATATATATATATATATATATATATATATATATATATATATATATATATATATATAAATATATATGTAAATAGATCGACATGGGTTTCAATCTTTCGAAATTGCTGTTTGATTAACTACAAAAACCTGCTCCTTAATTGATTGATTTGAAACCACCCCGTCTAATAATGAAATCATGAAATGTTGGTCTTCTTTAACAGTTTCTATATTTAAATTTCTTTCAATAATAGAAATTGTTTGAGCCAGTACCCTGATAATCCCTAGCAAGGCCAGAAATGGTCCTAAAAAACATTGAAGCACATAATTTAGTTTTAGTATAGTATTATTTGAAACAAATAACTTGAATAATAATTTTTAGAGGATCCTTACTAAGATTTATACTTAGCACGGGTGTTTATCCGTGTAGGTACCAAGGAGGCAGCTAGAGAACAGGACATTCCACATCAACATCAAATGTCATCTCAGTGATAGGTGCTCACCTGTAGTTTTTCTTTTTAATGTTTTATTCTTAACTGTATAATGTATATAAACTTTTGGGTACAATGAAAAGAATTTGTCAATAATATGTAAATGATTCTTTAAACGCTTCACATAGTGGGGTATGATAGGGTGATTATTTAGAATTGCTCAGTTAATCAAGTTTAAAGTCTGCAGTTTCGTGACACCATTTCCTAATACAAAGGTGTCAGGTTGGGGTGTCACAAACATAAAGAATGAGTAAGCTCTCCCCAGTCACGAATGAATGTCTAAATCTCATCCCACAAATAACCTCTTAAACTAAAATCTCTTCATCAATGCTAAGGGCGGAGTGAAGGGAGTGACATAACCACCCTCTATGCACCAAAATGTGAAGAATCATCAATTTGAGTAAGGTTACAAAAACAAGGCAAGCAACAGTGGAAATAAAGAAAAGGAAGGTAACAATAATGAAATATGAAAAATAGGGGATGAAATGATAATAGCTAAAGTGATGAAAATAGACATATAAGTCTAAAGCTCATGAGACTCCCATTAAAGCATATATCAAAGGGCCCGTACCTTGGTGTAGAAAAGGTAAGCAAAGCTCTAAGAAATAAAAATGTCATAACATATGCGCAAGGCTTAAAGGGCTAGAAATAGTCTAAATATATTAGTAAAGGTGATAAGGTATATGGCTAACCGAAATAATGGCCACCCATCCTGTAACCATGGTCTCAAATGTAATACTTCTTCAATTGATCCATATTGATCAGCTTTGAGAATCAGTTTCCAAATAAATCATCGATCATGCAGCTCTCTCTAGAGTCAACTCTCTAATGATCATGCACCTCCTCAAATCTCATGTAATATATAAATCTCCATGATCTACAATGTGTAATGAATGAGGTGTCTACTGAAGAGTTGTCACCACAAGAAACTACAAATACCAAAAAAATGCTCAAATCAATTTGTGGGGGAGTAAGCATATCATCTGAACGTGAAATAGATCCCCCCAAAACATATCCAAAGAAAATGGTAGGTCCATGTGATCGAATTCATATCAATCTCTAAGAACACCACATTGGAGACCAAATGAGGGAACACTATACCCAAACATGACCAAAATGGCCCCAAAAGCTCCTAGATGCACCACCCACGTGTAGGATAAGAAATCCTAAAAAAATATATATAGGTTCAACCTATAAGGTCAAAGTGGCTCTAAAAAAAAGAAGATCCGAGTGATGGGTCCTAATGGCAAAGGCTCTCAAAATCGGGTAATGTGAGCTTACAACTCTCAAACACTCGAAGACGATTTAAGGTGCACAGTGGGGTGTGGGTGCATTCGAAAAACCTAACAATTTAAGAACAAAGAAATCACATTTACTACACAAATATCCTCAAATCGTAGCTCTACTTTGTACAAATCTTCACATATCAATAAAAGAATCAATTAATAAGATCAATAAACCGAAATTTCAAAAGTATAACAATCAAGCATGCGGCAAAAATAATCAGGTAGTCAAAAGTCTCCAATATGCTATCAACAATCACGTACACAAAAAGCACAAAAAGCACAAAAAGCACAAAAAGCACAAAAAGGTGGTATCCATAACTTGACCAATTAAATGTCATATTTCCATAAACTAGAGTTGAAACTTGACCCACACATTTGTCCCTGACAATTAAGCCATTTTGTGGATCTGCATTTCACTGCGTCATAAATAAATAAGGACTAGCTTTATTGTGGAAAAAAAACTTTTCTTAAGAAAAAAAATTGGAGTCATTACTTATTTTGTTATTTTTTTAAAAAAAGGAAAATAAAATAAGAAATAAAACCCTTGTGTGACTCCTTATTTAGGAAAAGACTTGTTTACGAAAAATCAAAAATGCTTAATCAGGAGGAATGGGATTCTCTCTCGGGAAGGTCTGATAATGAGTCGTAGCACCTCACTACAAGCCCATATAAAAACGGGTTTAATTAAATGAGTTTAGGGAAGTAGATTAATTAATTAATTATGGATACTGAGAAAAGGAACACATGACTCAATAGAAAGAAAATTATTCACTTATGAAAGAGAGATCCAATTTTATTATTATTTTCTTAACAAGTTATATGATCCTATTTTTATTTACAAGAGAATTATTTACATTTATTTTATAAAAATATTTATTAAATAAGACAGTTTGGTCAAAAAGATTTATTTAACTAATTTAGAAAGGAAAACGAACTTACAACTTTATTTAAAAAGAAGAGATTTTTTATTATTCTGATTATGAAATATAATTTTATTGAAAAATTGTTTAAAATTTATTTTATTATACAAAATATTTTTGAACAATTTTATTGAAATTTTTTAGACAACTTATATTAAATAAACAAAATGTTTTACTTTAAAAAAATTTGTTTTCAATTTTTGTCATTAAAAAAAAAAATTCTTGGATACTTAAGGAAAATAATGTCTCTTAACTTGTTCAATTATGACAAAAAAAAAAATTACTAAAAATAAATTACAAAACTATATTAACTCAAAAATTACTTAATTATTCCTTTTATTATGACATAGGTTACATATATGCAATGTTCAATTTTACATACAACCAACAAATCTATGAAAGAATGAATTTGCAAGAATATGCATACAAAAATAATAATCATAATAATAAACTTAAATATCAATGAGAAAAGTGATAATGTACTTAGAAGTCCTACTTGTAATTTAAAGTATCCTCTCGAAATTCGATCCTCCACATGTCGTGAATTTGTACTCGATCAACAAAAACAGTAAGAATTCTCCATGCAAAACAAAATAAGCTCAAAAGAAAAAGGGCATCAAAGTAGGGGAAAGGGGGTAAGCCAAAATAAATATTTAAGTGTAATAATAATAAGCCTAAAACAATACATAAACTTATCTAATTACTTTCATTAATGCCAACGAGTCTCAAATTAATAAATAAGTTATCAATTTCATGAGTCCATAATCCTTAATTAATGATTAATATACATATTTCGTTTAATAAATTCCAACAAAACAAATTTCATACCAATTAATAAGTTTCATTTAATCTGTCCATAACTCCAAATTACTAATCAATCTATGAACTCAATTGCTTACAATTTCACCCTTTCTTGTTTTAATTAATTATAGATTCAATTTATATCTTAATGCCCAAATACAACAAACACAAATATTCTGATCAACCCCAATTTAAATATCTAATAATTTAAGTCTAATTTAATATGCATATCTAACATTAAATATCTAATAAACTTTATACCAATTAACAACTCCAAAAGTGGTAACTTAGGATGAATTCAAGTGATGCAAAATTTGATTTTTCATAATTCAAGACCAATTTGACACATGAGAACCTAAAATTACATTCAAAATATCATATTTTCATAACTAACAACATAAAAGTATACCATGTGGGTACCATGGGCTTTGGCCTAGACCTTATAGCCAGGGCTTGACAAACTAATACTAAAACCACGGTGCAATGGCGGGTCTACGGCGTCACTTTAAATGTCTGAAAGCCCGGACCAACGCGCCATAAACCAAATAGCAAGTATAATGCCCGGGTACCCCGCCTGGTCGGCTACCATTTTTAAGAAGGTAGCCGGCTAACTTATCTTAGCTTGAACAAGTACACCCCATGAGTTACACAAGTAACCACTCTAGGGGCGGTCAAACACTTCTTGTGGCAGAAGATGTGGGCGACTTGGATATCCAAAAGGGAAGAATAGGACATAACGCGCGAACAAAGCGCCACTTTCCCCTTCCGTTTTGGAAGGAAATCATATACTCTCCATGAAAAGTGGATCATCTTCCTCCTCCATAAAGGAGGGAGGAATCACACCCAGAAGAGGTACGACATTCCATACTGAGACAATTGATTCTTTGACTCTCCAAGCTCCCTGTTCTAACTTAGGCATTAGAGAGGTGGCGGGAGCACCACCGCTGATTTCTTGTTTGTTTTGCGGTAGTTCGCGGCGAGGTTCACGCTCAGAAAACTGATCGATGACTCGAAGGATTTAAAGAAATTTACAATTGGCGTGCGTAGGGTAGAAGCAGAAAGCTCGCCGGTGATTTGTGAGCTTGGATAAATCCGTTTTTAAGTGATCTTCATCCCCAAAGCTCACAGTAGTTCAGGTGCCTGTCGGATTGAATTTATCACCATGTCAATGACAATGAAATCAACTTTATCGAGATGGTTCCTTGGCTGGCGCGAGATGGGCGAAGCAGGAGAACTTGAGCCGTACGAGATGGCGAATTAAGTGATCCGCCGACGCCGTTTGCGTGGGGAGAATGATTGCATGCGAATCCGTTTGAGAATACCGCAAAGGCGGGAACTCCACGGGCTTATCCATCTGCACCTCCAATTCAGCCAATTAAGGGCAAAGAGCCCGCCTTGCCAGGTGAAAGTGATCCATCAGTGGATGATGAATTGTCTTAGAGGCTCTGCGCCGTGATTGTACGCCACCTAGAATGCGTGGAGGAGGTGAATCCGCGGCCCTGGGTCCGGCCTGTCGGTCGGCCGGTTGTGCGCCTTCGGATACGAAGAGAGGCGACCGAGACATACACCATTGGCAGCCCCGAACCTTATGCACACGCCTCGGGGCATGGCTCCTTCCATTCTGTCGATGTATCTTCCTTTCGAGGCAGCCCCTGTCCCATATATGGCTCCTTATTCTGCGTCAGGGACGGAGGACCTCTTATCCTGCCCACTTGTAGCTTATATTTTGAGTTACGAGCCTCCTCCCAGCTTTGTCATATCGCCATTCGCTATGTACGATGGCTCTTCTGACCCGTACGATCATATGTTGCACTTTAACCAGGTGATGATTCTTAAAGTAGGAAATGATAGCCTCCTATGTAAGGTATTCCCGGCCAACTTGAAGGGACCCGCTCTGGCCTGGTTCCACAAACTCTCGAGGGATCCGCCAGCTTATTCAGTAGGTTGTGGTAGATTGTTTAATCTTATGTTGATCCTGTAGAAAGGAAACATCTGCTCACTCCAGACCATCCTTAAGCGGGAGGATAAATCTATCCGAGATTTCACCCGAAGATTTGGACAAGTTGTTCAACAAATTGATATATACAACATGGATGCGGTCCTACAAAACTTTCAAAGCTTAGGACCGGCTGTTTTGCCATATTGGAGTCTCTATCTTTGGATCCTTCATATGATGGAGGGTATCCGACGGACAAATACTCTACAACTTTGGAGGACAATGTCAGGATAGCCTCCCAAATGTGTGTCTTGCCGGAGATAGCAAGCCTGACCACAAGGTCGGCTGACGAGAAATGGAGCGAGCAAGGGCAGAAGCGTCTGGAGCGATCGGAGAAAGGGAACCTCCACAATTCACCACTCCTAAACATCTCTTATGGCCAGGCTCTGATTGGGTTACTGGCCAAGTAGGTGTTTGGAATCAACAAAATTTATAGCCAAGTTCTCACTGCGGCGTAGCAAAGCTTCTTTACTGATATAGTGGCTCTAGGGTCGAACACAGGGATGGGTTTTCTTCGTGAGAGAAGAGTTACAGTGCATTGAAAATGGTGTTTTCTCGTTGGATTCAAAGGGTTTGTGGGAAACAGTGTGTGTGAATGGTTGAAAAGTGAAATAACTGAAGTGAAAAGTTGAGAGAAAAATCCTTGAAGTCTCGAACCATTGGGCTTAGGGTTCTAGGTTAACCAACATGTACTAGGGTCTTTGTCCTCGCGTTTAGAAGCATGACATATAGTCATTTCCCAAACCGGATCTTCATTTAACTTTAAAACGTAAGCCCTAAGAGTTTTCCTTCCGAAAGATGGCATTTTATTAGGCATAAATGTCCATAGCAGTGAAAACACATCGAAGCACTTTACCTACGATAACTAATAGGAGACGACTAAGCTGGGCCTCGGTGGATCTAGTGAAATTATCCATGAACCAAAAGCACGAATACACATTAAAGAGAGCATGCTTAGGAGATTTTAACCTATGGTGAGAAGCGGGAGTCCATGAAATACCCTTAAACACAAACATGAAAAGCATGAGAACATGCGGTAAGCACAAAAACAACTGATAGCCTTCCTTCAAGGATCGGGGTATTAGCCAAGCATCCCTTGATTTGTCATCTTGAGGGTGTTTGACTACTAGAAAGTGCAAAGAAAGTGAAGGGAGAAGAAGAAAAATCATAGCAGTGAGAGATGAGAAGCTTAGTGCTTTGTTGATTAATTGAGTGACAAAGAGTTGATTTGATTACAAGCGATCTTGGCGAGCTTATATAGGTTGCCCGTTAAGGAAATTACAAAGTGTGTTACAAGAACGAAATTACATAAGGGCAAACTTGTATAAAACCACTAACAAGTGGATCAAAAGCGGTCAGAAAAGTGATGGTGAAGCCGGTGGTAGCGAGGTTGCGAAAATTGGCAGCTGCGAAATTTGCAAGGATTCTGACTGCGATACTGAAAATTTCCCTCCTTCTCTTGATGTATGCTCGAATTTCCTTTGGTTTGATCATAGTCTTTGAATTCGACTCCGAGATCATCATGTTTGAATTGAATTGAGGAATTATAGGGCGACGACAAAACTACTAAAATAGCTACAATGTGATCAGTATAGCGGGATCCCGATATAATTGAGTTATTGAAGTCGATTAGTACATAAGCGCATAAAACCGCCTGGCAGGCTTTCGATGTTGCACTATTTGAGTCTGCCCAATCACTCTCCCCAACTTAGAGACATTGCTAATCCCTTAGAAATGATAAAAGAAGATCTGCGAGATATGTTTTTGCAGTAATTGCTGTTCAAAAAAAGTACGTGAAATGCTCGACCTACGGTATATTAGTGGGACTCTGCCTTAAAGACTAGCTTAAGGAACAAATGCCATACAGGATAAGTTTGAGACGTAATTATTCCAAGGAAATCGCTGAATTTCCATAAAATCTAAGTGTTTTGGGTGATCGATTTACGCGATAAGGCTGTGGCTACCCCCTACGACGAACTACGCGATACCTTGTTCTTTGGCCAACCTTAATAGGTCGGTTCACACTTATTTCATGCTTGATTGTATTGTGGTGCGTCTTTGAAAATTCGACTTCACTAAAGTCAGATGTGCGAGGATCCCGCGATGACTCCCGACCGGCTAAGGTTTAGGGCATCAAGTCAAGGATCTTCGACCCACAGGCTCTGGTTCACCCAGGACTTGAATGATTTGAAAATCTACTTCTGACTCATTAAACTCCACCCATCCACCCATGTAGCGGAGAGCACAAGTCGGTGACTCCTGACCGAGTTGATTTAGGGCACCGAGGCTTTAAAGGCTTTAGTAGACCCCCTCGGGCCAAGTGTTCAAGTTTCAAAGTAATGTATGACTTTACTATCTCTTTTTCTTTTTCTTTTGTCTTTTCTTTTTCTTTTGGAAGACACATTGGCCTTCATTCTTGGGGAACTCAAATCTATTAAGGGTCGTCAATGAAGCTAAGGCCGGTTTTGTAAAGTAAAGAGAATGCGACTTTTAACTTATTGATGAACTAATGTGGTGTGTGTGTAGCTAGAGAATGGTGGAAGGGTTATTTCGGGGAGTCTTCAATGACGAAACTCAATCAAGCATGGAACCATTCTAGCATTTTGGTATCATACGGTGTTTTATTTTCAACTTAGGGAAGGCATAGTCACAACAATATAGAATTTAAAATGAAATGCAAAAGTGCTTAGAAAAATAGATTTGTATTATATATATCATGGTGAATTCTGAAATTTTCGACTTTGCGAGCAACAGTAAGCAATGACCTGCATAAACAAAATGGGCTTTCTTAGGCATGTAGTAAGTAAAACTACAATCAAAAGTGTGAATATCACTTCCAACACTAAGCGTCCGTGAGGGATGAGAAAGTTAGTGGATGGTACCTCCTGTCGGTGGCGCGGAGAAGGATCATCTCGGCGGGCGAAATTTGAGGTCTTCTTAAAGTGGGCGATCTTCTGTTTGCCAACACGTCAAGCGACTACGGGGGATGATGGCGGAGGGAGGCGATCCGGCCAGTGGTAGGATAGCTAAGGCCCCTGGCGGGAGCTGTAGGAGAGGCCGGCGGGAAGGCAGAGTGAGCTTTATGGCTGCATGATCTTGACTTGGTTGTCTTCTGACTCAGTCTGGTCATCCTCTCGGCAAATTAATGGCTGTGGAAGGCGCAAATGAAGTTGTCGTGGTGAATGTGTGGACCGATCTCCATGAGCTAGGAAGTCCACTGTGAGGGTAATGTACTACTGGGGCTGTGTGGAGGTGCTCGACCACGCATATCGAGACCCGAACGGTGTAAAGGAGCTGACGTCTGTGGAGAGGTAAGAGGGCATCGGGGCTTCTTGATCGCGAAAGTTTGGAGCTACTAGGCGTGGTGGTGAGTTGAAGGCGGGAGGGGATCTTGCGGGTGGCCCAGGGTTGGGGCTCCCGGTGTGCTGTTTATAGGGAGATGAAGTCCTCGAGGACTATCATCAGTGCGGCTCGTCCTCGTCGATCCTGAGGGGAAGATCGGCTGAGGCTGGCCGCCGTCGATCAATGGTAGGTGGCCTCACGGTCGCTGACGACCGCTCGAACGAGGCTGGTGGAAGCAGATATGCTCGGCGACATAATAAAGCGGGGGAAATAGAAGGCGAGGACTGGCTTCGGGGGCGGACTCCGGCGGTGGACCTTGTCCAGCGAAATGGAATAATGAGGTCATAATGTCGACTCATGTTGAACTGATATCCCTACGAAATCACGATATAATACTACCTCGAGATAGCTCCTCTCAGCACAGCTACAATATCTTGAAGTGAAACATAATTAGACCTCAGCAGTGGTTCTATCGAGCTTATACGTTGTGGAAGGTGTCGTCTGAATAATATCGACCCTCCAGTAGCGTCTATAGAGAGAAGTCGGACCATCTCCACGGTCGGGGATGGGACCAGTATGCATAGCAGAGCCGCGTGGCGGGGACCAGCGTGGAAATGGAGGGAACAATATTTGTGATGTCGGAGCCCAGTATCCACGGCTAAGTCGATAGAAAAATGAAGCGTTCCGAGTTGGCCTCTACTTTGGATGTCATAGTATGATAGAACTCGGCCAATGACAGGGGATAACAGTCTTGACGCGGCACCATGAATGGCTCGGATGGTATCGTTGTACGAGGGCATGTGGAGTCTCGGGCCAGGTCACGGCAAATCTTGGAGATCATAGTACACCTCCCTATGGAAATCTCTCCCCCTGCAGTTGACATTCCCCGGGATGGGGTCGCAGGGGAAGTAAGGTGCGATGATGAACCGGGAGATGAGTGCGGGGCTCGTGGCTCTGCGATGGAGTGGAGGGTGAGGCGGCTTGGATTCGATGTAGATGACTCCCCCAGGCCCTAAAGTCAGGGCCCTCATAGCAGTCGATGGGGCCCTCCGTTTGCTTTGGGATGTGAAGGGCGCGGGTGGAGTGGGCTGACCCCGCGCCATGATATCTCCTGCGGCGGGGCCACGGAGGAGGAACCTCGGCATCACTAGCCCCGGTAGGGGCAAGGGAGCCGGTGGCGTGGTGGGGCGCGCCTTGTGGGCACTCGGGTCGTGCTGTTGCCGGCAATGAGAGGGGCGGTGACGGGCGGGGGTCGGCGCGACGGAGGCCGGCGACGCGAAGGCGGACGGTAGAGGCGGCGCGGGAGTAGGGCCCTTGCTGCGGAAGCTGAAAGTGGAGCTCCTCTTGTCTTCGCCATTTTCGGACCTGAGGGAAAGCAGCTAGAGAGGATATGGTTTTGTTAGTGGGGATAGATTGTGGTGAAAATGAAGGGATCAGGGTTTATAAAGGGGAGGAGGAAGTGGGTGGGAGAGATGAAAATTAATGGCTTTTAATGACCATTAATTGAATGGCTCAAAAGATTATAACATTTAATTTCAGGAGAGTCAAATGGAGGGTTGCAGGAAACAAAGAGTTGCAGGGAGGAGGAGAAGATGAATAGTGCTAGCGAGGTTCACACATTTCATGACACAACGAATTTTCCTTGAGTTGCGAAAATTTTCTAACCTAAGAAGTTCGGGAAAATTTTGACCCTCCACATGCTGACATATTTGCAACAAAACAAGACTAAAAATGATTAGAAGTTAAGTTAGAAAAATAAGAAAATTCACAAATTTTGGAAATTAAAGGACCTTAATAGAAATCCTAAATTAAAAATTGAAATAAAACAAAACAAAAATGTAATTAAAATTTGGAGTGGTTTCCAAGTTCTTACAGGAACCACTCCCTTTGATGCTGATTAAAGGTCTCATGGGGGGTCAAGGAGGAGAAGTTCCTTCATGCGTGAGGTGTCTTGCTGATTGAGTTAGAACCTGGCATACTAGTTGTTAAGCATTATGCCCTTTGGTGGTCTTTGGTGGCATGACCGGTCTTAGGAAGTGGCCGATGCGGTTGATCGCCGTGACTACTTCTTGGTTCTCAGTGTAATTCTTCTTGCGGTTGCCAGATACGCTTTTCCTTCCCTGTGCCGCCAGCAGACTTCTTCGACTTTTGCTCCTTATCCTCTAATTTGCTTATCCTACTAATCAAGTGAAAAATGTTGAGCTCGAGTCATGTTCTGCTTAGAAGGTAGGTTGCATAACCCGTTCCAGTGGTTGATTATAAAATTATTTGTGGCCCAATGGCCTCCCAAGTATGATGAGCACTTGGTGAGTGCTCTCTGCGTGGCTCACGTAATAAGAACCACAAAATCCATAGGACAAAATCATCTACGCTACCAGACATCTCCAACTATCCCTTTGGTAGTACTGCGATCGATCACGCTGGGATAGGGTGATGTTGGTAGAACGACTCCCAGACCTAGCGCTTGTACATTGAGTATGGTAGTAGGTTGACAGCTCCCAATGATCTGGCGAGACGCAATACATGCGGGTCCCTCAATGTTGTATTGAGATGGTGGGGATCACGGATCTTGTATTTCAACAAGGTTTACGGTGGATGATAGAGTTGACTTGTTCGGTCGGAAGGCCTTCTTATTAATGCCTAACCTTTTGTTGTGCCTGAGTCCTTGAAATTAGCATAGGTTGGAGCACATTTGATCGCCTCAAGCGTTAGGATGTTCACCTTGACCTGCCTCGGCACTTCGGGATGCCTTCTTCCTTGAAGCCTTCTTTTGCTTCACCGGTGCCCAGGGAAATGGGGAGGCATGCTTTCTTTCATCGAATCCTCTTTGATGATTATGTGTTCAGACTCCTCTTCCTTCTGTTCTCTGATTTTTCCCGAAGATTTGGGCATTGGCTGCTCAATTTCCATACCACTCCCTCCCAGGTGACATGTCTTTGGACCATCCATTTTGCTTTGCTTGGGTGCGAGCTCGAGCTTAGTTCATGCACCCCCAAGTTGAAGCGGTGTTTGAAGGGAATCTCCTTTCTCCGACGCAGGGTTGATTATTAATTTCTTGATGGATGACTACATGGTATCATTTTTGATTTAGGCTTTTTTATGACCCATCAATCCTTTTGTCTATGGAGCTTTCTACCTTTTCTATTCTTTGGTTGATCTGGGCATTGATAGTTTTCTGCTCCTCCACAAAATTCCCACCACCTTGCCAATTCATGATAGCTTGCTCCTTGGGTGATAAGGGTTGGTGAATTCTTTCTTCAACTGAGAGGTGGATCATGCATTCTTCTTTGATGTGCCTGGGAACATACAGGTGACTTCGGGACGGGTGGGGTGGATTTCTTCGGTTGGATTATAAGTGTTATCTTGGGCATCAATTGGTAGCTATTTTGGCCCCTGACATTTGCATTTTCAACCATTTAAATCCCTTGCGAGGGTGGACAATTCTCTCCTTGATGATTGGCCAGATTGACAATTGAAACATGGTTGGCTGAGCATAGATGCCTCGATCCTTTACTTTCGTACCTCCTGGTGGTTTCTCTATTCAAGTTCTTCCATCCTTTTGTTTAGGGTGGACAGCCTAGCATTTAATTCCATATCCTCCGTCAGCGCATAAATGCCTTCCCTCGGGTTTACTGTTGATTTCATTCTCTACCTCCCGCCCAGGTTGAATCGTCCGTCCCTTGGAGGTTTCAGCCACGTAGTTCAAGTCCATGGCTTCATCGAGTTTTTTGAAGTCCCTCCACATGGTTTCCAATAGTTGTTTCATGGGAGGGGACATTCCATCATAAAAATGATTCACTAACATCCATGTATCAAAGCCATAGTGAGGGCATGCACTGATGGTCTCAAGATACCTTTCCCAGCATTGATAAAATCTTTCATTGTCATGAGCTGCAAAGGTGTAGATTTTCCTCTTCAGGTTATTGGTCTTATGGGCGGCACGAGAACTTCTTGAAAATTCACTTTTGCTGGCCCAGTTCACGATGGTCGCGGCACTTGAGTAGTTAAGCGAATTTTGGCTTATCTTTGGTCGAAAGGAAAGCCTTGACTTGAGCAAAGTCCATATCGAATGCACATTCCTTGTGATCGTGAACTTCCTCAAAATCCCGAATATGTGTGTATGGATTTTTCATTTTTCCATACCATGAAAAGTGGGAAGCGAGAGGCACAAATAAGGTCTCACTCCCGCATCTTGGGGAATTATAATGCATGAGGGTGCACTCACCTGTAATTGGGTGGGCTCTTGATCCCTCATTGTCCTGCGTATCACGTGGGTTCAGAGATGAACCCCTTGTTGGCTCTACTTCTCTTCAGGTGGGGTCTCCGTCGGTGGTGTCTTGACTAACTTCACAACCCTCTTTAATTGAAGCACCTAGCCTTTCGATCTACTACGGTGTTTACATCCTTGCATAAGCTCTTTGTAGTCACACAGCAAAAACCAACAAAAACTAAACTAACAAAAAGGTTATTGGTTAGCTAAAATCAAAACAATGGTAACAATCTGCATAGGGAAGTTTTCAAACTCCCTGCAGTGAAATCCTCAAATTCCCCTGCAATGAACTGCAAGTGGGGAAAAATGATAAAATCAAAAAGAAATAAGATTACACCAAAACTTATGATGTGAATCATGAGTTCCTTTGCCTTTCTTTCTCACTAGAGGCACCATCCGACAACGGCGCCATTGATTCGTTACGGCGATAGGTGTTTGGGAAATCCATGAAATTTATGGCCTAGGATTCCTACTGCGAAGCGTAGCAAAGCTCTTTTGCAGTATAGTGTCTAGAGATTGAACAGGATGGGTTTTTCTTCTGAGAAGAATTCTGATGCATTGAGAAAATGGTGTTTTCTCGTTGGATTCAAAGGGTTTGTGGGAAACTGTGTGTGTGAATGGTTGGCAGAAATAACTAAGTGAAAAGTTGAAGAAAATCCTTGAAGTCTCGGACCAGGCTTAGGGTTACAGGTTAACCGACATGTACTCGAGTCACATCCTCGTGTTTGGAAGCATGACATATAGTCATTTCGACCAGGATCTTCATTAACTTTAAAACCTATTAAAGTTTTCCTTTTGAAAGATGGCATTTTATTAGGCATAAATGTCATATGTTAAACACATCTCGAAAACAACTACTACGATAACTAATAGGAGGCAGCCTTGGGCCTCGGTGGATCTAGTGAAAGTATCCACTAAACCAGCTTGCCAAATACACATTAAAGAGAGCATGCTTAGGAATTTTAACCTATGGTGAGAAGCGGGTCCTGAATACCCTTAAACACGAACATGAAAGCATGAGAACATGCAATTTAAGCCTTTAAAAACAACACCCGATGGCCTTCCCCTTCAAGGATCGAGGGGTGTGTAGCGCATCCCTTGATTTGTCATCGTCAAAGGGGTGTTTGACTACTAAGAAAGTGCCGAAAGTGAAGGGAGAAGAAGAGAAAAATCACAATGAGAGATGAGAAGCTTCGTGCTGTGATTGATTGAGTGACAAAGAAGTTGGTTGATTCTGAAGCGATCTTGAAGCTATAGGTGCCCGAAAAATTACAAAAGTGTGTTAAAGAACCAAAAAATTGTAGGGAGCAAACTTGTATAAAACCACCAACAAGTGGATCAAAAAGCGGTCGAGAAGCGGTCGGGTGAAGCGGGTGTTCACGGGTTGCGAAAATTAGCAACCTACGAGAATTTAGCGACTTGAAATTTGCGGGTTACAAGCACTGGAACCACACCAAAATTTCCAGGCTCCTTCTCTTCAGTGTATGCTCCAAATTTCCTCTGGTTTGATCATGGTCTTCGAATTCGGCTCAGGATCATCGTGTTTGAGATGGTGAGGAATTATGAGGCATTTGACTTGCAAACTACCAAAATAGCTACGAAAATGTGATGATGTAATGGAATCCTGATGTAACAATTGAGTTAGTGAAGTCGATTAGTACATAAAAAGCGCATAAAACCTGTTATAAACAAGGCTCAATACACTATTTAGGTACTAATCAGCTCCTACCTCTCATCCGGGACCACCCCGACTTTAAATGGCCTTCACCAATGCAGTTGGATCCCAAGCAGTGTAATCAATCTATGAGGTGCGATTACCACAGGGACCATGGCCATGAAGCTGTCGTTGCTAGAGACTGAAGTTTTTGGTGGAAAAATTTGCTCGAGGGCTAGGCACTCGAGAGATACGTTCGGGAGGCGGCACGTAGGCGTAAACCTCCGCTTATAGTTGAAAGTAATTCTTTGGCCTTGAACTCTACTCCCGAACCTGGCCCACCATCGACTACATATTGGTGGCTCGTAGATGATTAATACAGTCGAGGCAAAGAAGAAAAGATGCTCAATGACCACGATCAGAGCGGTAAACACCATCGGTACACCGGACAGCGGCATATCTAATCGATTCGCGACCCATATCCTTTCTTCCCTTGAACTCGTTCAGGGTCATCACTCCACATTATGATGGGCTTGTGCTTACTTTGTGTATTAATAATTTTGATGTGCATAGAATTCTTGTTGATCTGGCGGCGAAGGCCGAACTCTTCTTGACTCTAGCGCCGAGGCGGATGAATCCCATTCGACCATCTCGGTTGGCGAGTTTTATGCGGATTGATAGGGCCACCATCTTGGCGTGGGTGATATCGTCCTTCTCGTGCGGCGGTCACTTAGCAAATATTGTTTAGTTGTTAGAAAGGTCCCAGTGTTCATCTGACACTATCGTGGGTCGGGCTTGGCTACACACTATGAAAGTAGTGCCCTCGACTTACCATCAGGTGTCGGCTATACGTAGTGTCGGGCGGGTTGACCTCGGGCGACCCGATTAAGCGACTCGCCCGGTCTTGTCTTGTCGATGCAGGAGCCTGAAAAGGTGAAGCTCGACCGCTCACCCAGAAACTTCGATCCCCATAATATGATCTGACTCATAGCCTAAGTAGGTTCGGAGGACAGGGAGCAATTAGGGGTGGATCCCCTGGAATCCATACCCTTGGGCGGGCCGGATAAATGCACTTATGTGAGTTCCCTCTTGTCCGGGGAGGAGAAGGAACAATTGCGGCAAGTATTATTGTCTAATGCCAATGTATTCGCCTGGACCCATTCGGATATGACAGGTATAAGCCTCGCGCATGCTTCTCACAAGCTAAATGTTGTCTGTCTGCTTGGGAGCTGTCAGTAAAGTAGGCGTTTCCACGACCATGGCGTAAAATTAAATCAGTCAGGTGGATAACCTTTTGAAAACAGGGTTTATCAAAGAAATCAAATACTCGGAATGGCTTACCCGATGTGGTGAGTGGTTCGAAGAAAGAGGTAAGTAGAGTATCGTAGACTATAGATCTCGGCAATAGCGTGTCTAAGGGCCGACTTTCTTTTGCCCGCATAGACAGTTAATCGATGCATGTTTGAGCATGGTATGTTGTCTACAGGCAGCTTTCTCGGGGTACACGGATCCCATGTATCCGTCGGATGCATTTAACAACTTTTATCACCCCACACGGGCTCTTCTGCTACAATGTAATGTCGTTCAAGGTTAAAGAATGTCAGAGCAACCTATCAGAGACTGCTGACTAAGATGTTTCGGCCGTTGCTCGGAAAAACCATGGAAGTATATATTGATGATATGTTGGTAAAATCCAAGGAGCACCCGGATCACGCTACACATATGAAACCAAGCATTCGAACTCCTCAGGGCATATGGCATGAAACTTAACCCCTCAAAGTGCGCCTTCGGGGTGATCGTGGCCGGTTCCCAGGATTCGTGGTGACTGGGGGGATAGAGCCTGACCACATGACTTAAGGCTGTGCAGAATCTCAGGCTCGGTTCTAGGAAGGGATCTGTGGTGGCCCAGCTGGTTAGGCGCCTGAGGC
This sequence comes from Tetrastigma voinierianum, assembly GCA_016808115.1. Lineage (NCBI taxonomy): Eukaryota > Viridiplantae > Streptophyta > Magnoliopsida > Vitales > Vitaceae > Tetrastigma > Tetrastigma voinierianum. The sequence goes on from JAEQBH010003733.1 coordinate 640,161, forward strand.
TGATTCATTTCTTAGTTCCTGAGATCATTTTAAGCCATTCTTTGCCACCTGAGGGTGGCCAGGGCGGATGGAATGAAGTGTGATCAGGCCTTTATAGCGATCAAACAGTACATGGCAGAACCTCCGATTCTCGCTAGCCCTGACACCGACGAGACACTCTTCATATATTTAGCAATCTCAGATGTTGTAGTAAGTGCCGCCCTGTTTAAAGAAAGTGAGGATGGAAGACATAAGCCAGTGTTCTTCATTAGCAAATCCTTAAGCCGTGAAACCCGGGTATAACCATCTTGAAGCGGTAGCTTTAGCCTTAGGATAGTAGCGAGAGCCGCTGTACTTACAGCACATCCCATTATGATGATAACCAACCTTCCCCTCCGAAGTACTATTCATAAGCGGCTTATCACAGAATGGCTCGTGACGGTCGAACTAAGCGATGCGATATCGATCTGACGAGGCTATCGAAGGCGGGTTTAAGCCGATTCATAGGGAATCACCCGGCTGAAACACGCCTCGGAAGCTGAGGTGGTGGACACTCAATGTGAAACTGGCGTGAGACAAGTGGCGGGCATTGTTATAGTTAAATCCCCGGCCCAGGGGATAGGATCGAACAAGCAATCAGCTGGAAAGCCGGCGCCTCGAACTGATGAATTAGAACATGAAGCCATCCTAGCAGGGATTGAACTAGCAGCCACTGTATCTGTTTACAAGCTCCTGGTTCAGAGTGATTCCCATTTGGTTTTCGGACAAGTCGGCCTTGAGGTCGAGATCAAGGACCACAGAATGGAAATATGTCTCTATGGTAAAATGGCAGCTTGGAGTAGTTTTTGATCTGGAAAGCTAGAGCGTATTTCCCAAGATGTCATCTCAAGGAGCTCATCTCAATCTAAAGGAGTATATCTCGGGAATTTCATCTCGGGGAGGACATCTCAAGAATTCTATTCTAGGAACTCAATGCATAGGATCAAGGAGTACTTCTCAGGAGGTATGATAATCTCAAGGAGTACATCTCATGGAGATAGAATTATCTCATGGAGTTCTTATTATCTCAAGAAGTTCTTCTCTTGGAGATAGAATCATCTCAAGGAGTTCATCTCATGGAGATTCCTCTCTAGGAGCTAGGCTCAAGCTTTTAAGTTCGACATAAATTAATGTTGATTAGTTTTGTATTACCCGATGGTTAGGTTTAATTCTTTAACACATTACTAACTGGGGCGCAAGAACTTCTCATTGTCTACCGTTTATTAATTTTTTATTTATAGGAACAAAAATTGTCTACCTATTGGAAATAATTCTTCAAATGACACGAATTCCAAGGTCTAGGCTCTTTTTTTCCCTTATGGTGCCTATATCTTGTATGCTCCTTTGCATCCATCATCCATGATGATGTAGGGTCTTCCCATTTTGGTGACTTTTCTTCTTAAAGTCGAATTGCCGAAGCACAGTTCTCTTCGAAGGTTAAGGCTTCACATATTTCTCCATATCTGCTTATTTGCTCGTTGGTTCTTGACTTGATATTATTCTTTGCCCTCTCCCTTTTTTCTTCCAACTCATCTAGAGTATGATTGAGCTTGGCTATGTCTCCGGTGCGAAGGGGCCCCAGTCCAGACTCTATAAGGATATGCGCCCCTGCCCCATATGCTAGGGCATATGGTGTCTCCTTAATAGGTTGCTTTGGAGTCGTGCGATGGCTTGGGGCGCGGAGTGGGCGTCGTCCGCCTCTTTTATCGTAGTCAAGTGTTTCTTAAGGTAGTTGAGTAATATCTTTTTTGTAACCTCGACCTGTCCATTAGATTAGGGATACCGAGGCGTCGAGTAGACATTCTTAATCCCGTATTCCATGCAAAAATTTTGGAAGGCTTTGCTAATAAACCGGGATCCATTGTTTGAGACGATCGAATGTGGAACCCTGAATCTACACACAATGTTTTTTGTAATGAACTGGATGAGTTCGTTTGTCATAACCTGTGCATAGGCCTCTGCTTCTGCCCACTTAGTAAAGTAGTCGATAGCTACTGACATGAACTTTCGTTGTCCGGCACCCAGAGCCAAAGGTCCCATAATGTCAATCCCCCACTTAAAGAAAGGCCACAGGTTGGTTACGGAATAGAGCCCCGTGGCCGACATGTGGATGACATTGTTGAACTTTCTAAATGGGGGATTTCAGTCACATTAACCTGCTCAAATTTTGCCATGAGTGATCTATCTAGCTACAAATATTGCTCTATTACCTCATTTTTAGCCTTGTATTCCCCTGCAATTGCACCAATAGTAACTGGGAATCACACTTGAGTTTAATGGTTGTAACCGAGAGTTGCTTGGTGACTCTTAGCCCCAGAGGCGCCGTGCTCGGCCTCATTGTAGACATTGCATAGGCGAAACAGCGCTGTGCGATAACCCGATCCATCTAGTGATCGCAATCACCTTCTAAGCCTCTTCCCTTTGTTGTAAGACGGCGTCGGTTTCAAAAATCCTGACTCTTCCTCTAGCCTAGGGATTGCACCTCAGACGATTCATGACAAAATCTGTAACACTCCCTTTGATTGTGCTTCTTGGGTGATATTCAATGTCAAACTCACTCAACTATATTGCCCACTTTGAAGCCCCCTTGAGGCGTCCAACTTATGGAGCATGGCTCTAATCTGTGAGTTTGTGAGCACCACTATAGTATGGGCTTGGAAATAGGGTCGGAGCTTCTTTGTGGCTACTCTAAGGGCTAACGTTATTTTTCCGAAGTTTGTGTACCTGGTTTCCAAATCAGTGAGCACCTTACTAATGAAGTAAACCGACTTCTGGTGATTATCAAAATCCAATCTTACCAGTGCCACATTGACCAAAGTCACTAAAGCGACAAATACGAGTAAAGATCTTCCCCATCAAAGGGTTGGGAAAGTGATAAAGGGGAAGCTATATATTCTTTGATGGTCTGGAAAACCTCATCACACTTGGGTCCCCACCCCTTTGAATCCGCTTTTTTAAGAGCTACGAAGAACAGTCGAAGGTGATCAGAATACTGAGATACAAATCTATTTAACGTCGCTAACCTGCTAGTGAGAGACTATATCTCCTTCTTTGTTGTCGCGGACTCATTTGGTTGATTGCCCCGAACTTGCCCTAGGGTCATTTCGATTCCTCTTTGGCTCACCAAAAACCTTAGAAAATTTCCTAACTTGACCCCGAAGGCACATTTTTTTGGGTTCAGCCACAATCGATGTTGTCTTAATAGACAAAGGCTTCTCTCAAGTTATCTAAATGGTCCTCCCGTGTCTTTGATTTTACCAGAATATCAACAATGTATGCTTCCACTGTCTTTTCCAACAAGGTTTCGAATACCCTAAACATCATGCGCTAGTATGTGGCCCCTGCATTCTTTAAACCAAAAGGCATTACGTTATAACAATACATATCATATGGAGTTATGAAAGCGGTTTTTGCTAGCGGGTACATGGGGATCTAGTTATAGCCCTAAATATGCATCAAGGAATGATAAGAGCTCATTCCCGGCGGTTGCATCTACAATCTAATCAATTCGAGGAAGAGGGAAGGTATCCTTGGGGCAAGTGTCATTCAAATTGGTATAGTCTACGCAAACTCACCATTTGTTTCTGCTTTGGAACCACCACCACATTTGAGAACCAATCAAGGTATTGGATTTTATTGATAAACCCAGCTTCAAGGAGCTTATCCACCTACTGTTTTATAACTTCTCGGTGCACCGAGTGAAATCGTCTCAACCTTTGTTTGACCGGTCTTTGATCCTTTTGCACATTCAGTCGATGTTGGGTCACTTCGAGCAATACTCCAGGCATGTCGGCATGTGTCCAAGCGAATATATTAGAGAACTCCCGAAGCAACGACAGTACAGATTCAATTTCTTCTTAAGTGAGCAAGGCTTTAAGGCTCACCTTCTTGGGCTAGTTAAGGCTAAACAGGAAATGTTGCTGCATCGATTCGGCGACCCTTGATTCTTCCTATTCGACCATCCTGGCCCCGAGTATTAATATCTATTTTTCCTGTGCTTCATCCTCTCACCGATTAAGCGTGCAACATGACCTAGTGACTTGTTGATTTCCTGTGAAGTCGATCTGTCCCTGTGGGATTAAGAAACTTAACCTTTGATGATAGGACGAAGGTAAAGCCTTCATTGCGTGAATCCATGTGCGCCCTAAAATGGCGTTGAACAATGACAGCTTGTCAATCATCGTCAATGGAACAAGTTTCATGACAAGGCCCATCGAGATTGGTAGCACAATTTCCCCCAACGAATGGGTTTTCGTGCTGTTGAACCCAATTAGAACCCTGCTCGGGTTGCGTAAGTTATCGGCCTTGTAGCAGAGTCGAACCAAAGCGGTCATGTATAAAAGACTTGTCGCACTTGCCGAGTCAACTAGAATTTGTTTCATCAAGTGTTTTGTGACCTCTTGGGTTAGGACCAGTGCATCATCATATGGTAGAGCCAACTGTCGTAGAGAGGGCTCGGGGAATGTGATGAGCCAATCGATTAGTGTGGCGCTGCTCGGGGCGAAACTATAACTTACTCCTGCCATAAAGATCCCTGTATATGGTTACCCCCTAAAGTGGGTTGGCTTCGGGGCAGCGAGAATGGTGTCGATGACAGGACGTGGGTTGCTCAGGGGGGAGTATTGGTATACCACTCGGGACCGTTTCTTCTAATACTCATGGAGGTGTCCCTTACCGACCAAGTAATTTAGTAGTCACCAAAGTCGAAAATAATCATTGGTCTGATGCCTAATGTCCTTATTGTATTCACAATATCGCGATTTATCCCTCGATTCTAAGTTACCCCGAAGTAGTCGGGGCCATTCAAAGCCTGGTAGAGATTGAATTAAGGGCAGTAGTTGAGTTGGTGAAATCGTGAATCTTATCCGCTCGGCTCCTTTCTTCTGCTTTGAGTTCTCAGTGGGGCGGTCATTTGGATCACTCCCCTCCTTACTACTTACACCAAGGTCAGGGGGCCCTGCCTCGGGCTTGTTCTTCTCATCTTGTTCGTTGCGACTCCTCTTCCTTTTTCCTCTTGAATAGCTCCGCAATTCTGAAGCGTTGGCTAATGTTTGCTTGATCATTGTTATCACGTCGTCCTTGAGCATGGAAAACTGGTTACCTCGTTGAAACAACTCATCAATTGGGGAGGGGGTTGTAAGGATAAGGAATCAAAAAATTGTGTTCGAGCGAATGGCTTCCTTTACTGCTTGCAATGTTGTGTCAAGGCTCACAACCTCTAGTTGGAGGAGTGTGGCACCGAATCACTTCATAAAATCCCGTATCTTCTCGGATTTCCCCATCCAGACATGGAAAAGACTAGTCACACTCTGCTTCCTCCTAACCGAATATTAGGTAATGAACTTCTCGAAAAGTCGGCGGAATGAAGTAATTGTGTTCGGTGCTAGGCAGTGGAACTAGGATAAGGCAAGGCTAGCCAAGCTGGAAGGGAAGACCTTGCAAAGCAATGCGTCATTGCCTATCTATAGCGTCATGACTTACTGATAATGCATCATATGATCGAAAGGATCCTGCAGACCATCATACATCTAGAACTTTGGCAGGGTGAAATGCTACAGGGCATCATGATTTAAGATAGCAGGGACAAATGGAGATGAGGCCGTGTCATCTGAGGTGCGTATCACGGGGTCTAGATCCCTTCCCGGGGAAGGAGACCTGTTATCATGAAGATAATCGCTGGTCGGGCACGGCGGGGTGGTGAAAAATTGGATTCGGAGCGGGCAAGGTTGTGGAGTGTTGTTTGATTGCCAGGGCGGTGAGTGGCGGTCGTGTTGTGTAGGGTTGTATTTTCCTCTCGTAAAGCGGCGTTAGTCTTCAGGAAGGAAGCCAACTGCTGCTAGTGGAACTCTTGCTGATCCTTCAGCATTTGTTCCAACGCCATCAATTGTTGCTCTAGGGTGGAACTAGAATTGGTAGGAGGAATCTCTCTCATTGGCTTGGAGCAACCGTCTTTGCAGCAACTTAGAGAAGTGCAGTTTTTTTTTTCGTTCCCACAGGCAGCGCCAAGTCTTTCCACAAGGTGAATTTCGCACTTAATTGTCCTCCATTTTCCTCCCTTTTTATACTCATTAGTCGGGGATTGAGAGTGTTTAATCACTATAACATATACTTGCTGTTCGTCCTTTCCATCTTATTGGGTTCAAGGCTTCTTTACTCAGCCAATGTCGGGTTTGCAGGCGTTTGTGAGTTGATTCATGCGCAGGTCTTGTAACTTATCCAGTTCAAATCTGCTTCAGTGAGGTTGGATCTGTAATTTATTTTTCGTTTTGTGTTTGTTATAGAGGAGGTTAAGCCCAGTTAAATCTGGCTTTTATTTTTGTCTTTCTTGATTTTGGTTGAATATCTTCGTTTAAGGTGAGGCATTGAAGACTTTTAATTCAAGCATCTGATTTTCTGTTAACCCCAAGTTTTTAGGTAAGTTATTTATTGTAAATATCTTATCTCACTTGGATGGTAATATCGTAAATATGTTAGCAAAGTATAGGTAATATAGGAAAGCTCAATAGTCATGATGATAAACTTAGAAATAGAATCAAAAGTTAGAGGCAATATAAGAAGCAAAAGTTAAAAAAAAAAAAAAATTTGTCGTAGAATAAATATAGAATATATATATGTGTATATATATATATATATATATATATATATAGGGTTTTGAATTTCAATAAACCTTTGTTGAGAAAAAGAGGCTCTAATCCAAGCAATCCTTTAGGAATATAGGTTTAGGTTATAAAAATTTAAAAGAAAATAATTTTTAATTTTAATAATATATATCTATAAAAAGAGTGCATTTAGGATGCCGGCGACTTTCGTTCCCTTTTTTCCCCATTTTGGTTATACATGGTTTACATATTTACAAGAAAGGTGGACAATGCTTTCTATGAACCCTTTGTCTCACCTCTATTTACGCCACTTGCCATTGTTATTGAGTCACGACGAAGATGATTTTGCTATTGTTATTGAGCCACGAAGATGATTTTCTCGACAGGCACATGTCCACCATCGGATATGTAATCTGCGAAAGAGGACGGGATGTGATTTTCACTTTTACAAGAGGAAAAAAAAAAGCCATGCTCTCAATTCTCAAAAATTCCCTAGCCCTAAAACAAAATAAGGAGAGGCAACAATTGAGATAAGGTTTTGTCAGTTCGGAGAAGACATATTGAAACAAAGCAGAGCATCCAAACCAAAAAAACCACTACAAAATTCCAAACCAAAATAAAAAATGAGTTGTTCAGGAGAACAGGGCAGAGCATGACGCACCTCAAAAAATGAAACCATGAACCAAAAGCAAACCATAAAAGCGAGTAGAAGGAGAAACACCCGAACCTAGGGCTATTGAGAAAGATGGAGCAAGCCTTTTTAAAGAGAAAGCTAGAAAAAGAGAGAGAAAAGCTACTTTGCGTCTGTGTCCAAATTAAATTAGGCTGAAGCAAAACAAAAAAGCAAGAACCCTAAACGTTGTGCAGTCTGTGCTGACAACAAATAATGGCTTCACTTGACCCCATTCTAGAAAATCTGATACCCCTAAACACCTTCTAAATCCAACCGCGCATGAAGAATGACTGAATTCTCAATATGCCTGCAAATCCTTCCCTAATTAAGAGCCAATAATGGAAATTTCAACAAATCTTCGTCGATTACCTTCCTTGATAACCATGAGCGCTTGAGTGGTAAAAACTAAAAACTGTGGTATTTTTTAAAAAACTATTGGCTAACTTGAACAGCCATGGTAAAAAAATTTATTTAATCAATTACCTTCATTGGTATTTTTTTTGAAAAAAATATTTATTCCATTCAAATTATTGATTTCATGATATTAGATATTTTAAATCGTATTAAACCGAATTGAACCTTTTGAAATATTTTTAATTAGTTTTTTAAAATTCGGCTTCAAAAATTTAAAATCGAGTAAATTGAGTTCAATTGTCGGTTTTAATTTCAAAATTTTAAAAATAATTGAAACCGAGAATAAATATTATCTTTTAAACTTTTATTCAAATGTTGTAATTTATTTTGTTTATAAATTTGGATAATTTTTAAGAATTTGTTTAGTACATGAAGAATCAAATTGATTTGGATAATTTATTCAAAAAAATGATTTGGATAATTTTTAGGAAGTGTTTTAAGTCTTTTCATAATATTATATTTTAAATATTTATTTTGATTAATTTTGTAATAATAGCTAGATAGTTCTATAAATTTACATAATCTTTTAGAGGAATTATATATTTTTAGATTTCTTTTTAAATATTATGATAAATTTTATGTTCTATTTGGATAAATTAGACTTCTTCTTTTCTTTTTCTTTTTTTCATTATTTTTGTTTTTTTATTTATATTATATTTTATAACTTTTATTAATAAAGTTAACAATAATTATGGATTTTTTGGATAACAATGAATATATTAGTTTTATTTTTATATTTTTAGATTTTAATTTTAATTTTTTATTCTATTTAAATTATTTCAATATGTTATTATCTATAAATTTATCGGTTTTATATTATTTAAATTAAAATGATCAATATCGATTAGATTTTAAATTGAATCAAATAAATCTTGCACACCCCTAATAAAACAACATTTAAATTACATAAACAAAAAACTATTCTATATTGATTTTATTTGGATTTATATTTTTAATTTTAGCCCCCTCATGCATATCTCATATGGTAGAGCTCTCAATATCATCTAGGTCATAAAATTCTAAATGAGTAATATTTAAATCCCATAGAAAAAATTATTTTATATTCATTTTTTTAAATATTATGAATTTCATGATTATTTTTAAATACTTATTCTCTCATATCTCAAATTTATGGTAATTTGAGGACAAGGAATTTACGTGTATTTTCATATATTTATATTATGTTCTTTAAAATAGTTAAGAATGTACAATTTATAAATTATTTACTCCCTACATTTCTTTCATTAACATCATAGAATTAGTTTTGATTTCTATTGTTAATGTTATAATTGTTTATAAGCGCTCATTGCTTATATACGTTTCTTTTGTCTAATATCCTGATAAATATTTTACATCCAAAATTTATATATAATTAATTTATTATTGTAATGGTCTAACATTATGTATATACCAGGTACTCATTCCTTTTCTCAAATTAATATTTCTATGTCCAATCTTTGCATAATACATTTTTTTTTTTTTTACGTGACAGAATATCGATTATATTTACAAAAGCTAAAATACAGGTATTAACCAATCTCAAAGCTTTTGTATCTCAGGCTTTTAGTACATGATCGGTTGGCCAAAAATAAATATTTCCAGCTCCCCTCATCTTGAAAAGCACAAGTCTCATACTCTTGGCTCCTATTGTTTTGATATCATATAGAATTACATAAAATGTCAAAATTAGAAATTTTTATTGCGTAATAATTTAGTGACACAGTTTTACTCCACTTTTAATAAAGATAATATTTTTTGTATATACTATATACTAGATTAATTTATTTAATTTAGATGAGGCTATGACTTACTTTTGCATACTAAATTTGATTTTAGGGTAGAAAACACTATGATGTAACCACCACTCCTAGTATAAGTTAACATCATCACTATTTCAATCATGGTTTTGTTTTTTTTTTTTTTTTTGATATCTATTCATTTGAATATTACTATTCTGTTTTGGGTTTGATGTTGATTCTCTGTATAACAGTCATACCCTTTACCATTTGAATAAGGTCTTAAAGTCAATTAATGTTGTTTTTAAAACATTAAGAAAATGTTAAATAAAAATAAAAATATAATCAAATTAATAAATTCTATTTATTTGTGGCCTCAAACTTATTTTAATTCTTTAATAAATAATTAAATAATTTAAAAATACACTAACTTCTAACTAATATTAATTATATTCGTTTTTTCTAAATTTTTTTTTAAGTAAACCCAAAAATGAATTTTTGACATATGAATTTAAGGGTAATAGCATATTAAGCTTCTCATATGTTTTTTACTTTTTTACAGTCCAGAAAAAGGAATATTTACGTACTATAACAAAATGCATATTATTTTGAGGGATTCTTCAAAAGTTGATGCAAATGGCTCCATAGAATTACAGTTGAAAAATCCAAGGTTATGATATAATACCAAAATGATGCGGTGTCAAGACATAAAAGCATAGTTGTGAAAGGAACAATACGCATAAAGGGGTTTTTTTTTTTGGGTCCAAAATGATGTCGTTTTGGAGTGTCAAAATGATTTTTTTTTTTTTTTAACTTAAGTTCTAGACCAAAACGGCATCGTTTTGGAATCACAGAGTCCAAAACAAATGTCGGTTTAGTTATGTTTTCTTTTTCTATTAAACATACCAAAACAATGCCATTATGATTTCTGTCCCTGAAAAAAATTAGGACACCTCATGATGCAGTCGTCAAAGAGAGAAAAAAAATGGAGAAGAAGGGGAAGAAGAAAACAAAGTGCTGAAAACTTAACTAGCATTGATTGGGCACACATGAGAGGAGCTTTTGCGCCTCGGTGAAGCGTGCGCCTTTTACGCCTTATCTTCACCTTCTTGAAGGGGCTTTGCCCTAGCTTAGGTGAGGCGCCAACCTCTCGCATTGCGTTGCCTTGAGCCTAAGGTGTGCCTTTCACAACTATGCATGGAAGTACAGTGATTTTGACCGATTTTCCTATGTGATTCACTAAATCTCAAATATTGCGATGTTTGGTTGATTTGTTTTTTTACTACATCATTTGATTTTGTCATCGATTTGTTACGATATGATGTTTTTTATCATCTTATTGTGATGTCTTTTAGATAGGTAAAACAAATTCAATCAATTGAAGACATTAGATCATGATCGTCAATATGTTGAAAAAGTGAAATCATAAATATTTTAGTCACTGTATTATCAAATTTATAGGTTTTTTGCCAATTTATTATATTATTAATTTGAATATTGTTTCTCCTTAATGATTTTTAGCAATTTGTTTATTGGATCTATGAATCTATTACAAGTTTGAATCAATAAAATTATTTTTCCTTAAAAAACAAAAAAACCAAGCACAACAAATTTGTATACATAAGAAAGTAGACATAGATATGCCACCAGTCCAAAAACACGTAAATGTCTTGAATTGTGGTTAGAAGTTAGAACTAATTTTTGCCTTGCCTGTCTTTTTGGGCTTTGGGTAAGGGTGATACCGAAGTGAAGTGGACAAACATCAATCAAAACATAGCAACACAAACACAAGATCATGCAGATTGCAGGGCTGATGGATCACGGACGGGAAGGGATCCACGACACAACCAACCAACAATATTTATATATATATAAATAAAATAGAAGTTGATTGTTTGCTTTTGTTCCTAGGCTTGATTTATGGCCTGCAGGGCCTCTGCATGCCATCCTCGGAGAAGCCTGTTGCTAATGCAAAGTTGGTTGCTAGTTGTAAAACCCCAAAAAAATTCTAATTTTTTGAAAAATAGTAAAACGGTAATTTCGGTCAAAATCCGGAATTTTTCTAGATCTCGGATGATGAAACAGACTTCACCGTTGGAATCGTCTCATGAAATCTAACTACTATGTCGACTTCACGAATTCCGAGACGATCACGCTTCAAGGCACCAAGAGGTAAAGGACCCTCGACATCTGGAAAGTGGCTCAAGATGAGACAAGTAGTCAAGCAGAGAGCCACAAACAAATAGCCCAAGTGGGACCTGTAAGAGGACATGTGGCAACACATGATTGAGGGAAATCCAAGTGCAGATGGATACGATAAGCAGAATCTGCCAGCCCACTTAGAATGGATATGCGCGATGACATCTCACTGACTTCTCTATCTTTCCTAACAGTCGAGAGAGGGGAAAGGAGAGAGAGAAAGGAAAACCAAATTTGAGAGGAAGGGTTAGAGAGAGAGGCTCTACATTCTCTCTAGATTTTTCGATGATCGACCAACCCTATTTCCGTGGAAGAAGAGGGAAAGCCCTTCCTCGTGATGTAAGAGCTACAAGCAGAGATCTAACTGTGAGTTTGAACAACTCCAATAGGCAGGTCTTCTCCTACTTGATTATTTTCACCCTAAAGGTCATGCATGCCTCGCTCCTGCGAAGGTGTTTGTCAAGATTTGGAACCGGGGCTTAAGCCACTCTATTTCGATCACGCCAAGATACTGACTTCAGGACTGACGGTTAGGAAACAGCACTCCTAGAAATGAGTCCTTCGTAAATCAGAGCCACACTTGAAATTGATGTTAGGGCTTTTGAATTTCTCAAATCGACTCCTGGGTGAGCTTCAAGTTATGGTCCACACCCTAAATAGTCTAGTGGAAGGGCTGGCCCTACTGGGTCATCCACGGTCTCGCTTCGTCGGGTCACTCGTCGGATCCGCCACCAAGAACTGGATGGTCACTACAGTCCGGGTCCGACCAATATCATGGACCAACTTTAAGGTCATAACTCGGTCCGAACTCCGCTCTCGGTGTTCTCGAATCCATATGGAAAGCCCATTGAGTCAAAATATTCCATCCATATGCCTATGGAGGGAATTGGGTACTAGAGCTGGCCGGAAAGGGGATATCGGGCAAGGTAGGTCGGGTAGGTCAGCCCGGTAGGTCAGCTTATCTGGGCGCACGACTTTAACTTTGAAAAAGGCCAGAGAATCCTTCGTCCGAACTTTCGCTTTCGTGTTCTCGAACTCTATGGAAATCCCATCGAGTCAAGATTCCAACCATATGCCCAGAGGCATTGGTACCGAGCTGGCCTAAAGGGATACCTGGCAAAGGTGGTTTGCAGGTCGGCCTGCAGGGTCGCTTATTCATGTGTGACCTCAAAATTCCTGGCAACAGAATTCTTCGTCCGAACTCTGTTTCGTGTTCTTGAACTCTATAAAGCCCATTTGAGTCAAGATTCCAATCACGTGACTCGGAGGGTAGTATGTGATCATAAGCATGCTAAAAATCTGCTTACTGCAAGCTGTATGGTTGCATGCAGGTGAATAGCTGTGATATAACATGACCATTGTAATGGCATGTTGTAGGCTAACGCATTGGGTATGGTATGGTTGTTCAAGTGGAGGCCAAGAAAGGCCATATGGTTTAGTTCCAAAAACTTGGGATTGAAGGATGAGATTTCTATGGATCGATTTCACATGTAAATTCAAGACCGTAGTTGGTCAGCTTTGAACTGAAACTAAAAGTTTATAGGTTTTCTCGGTTGTTTGATGTCAGGGATGATTGGAACCAAACTGTCTATGTTTAAGGCCGGAGGTACCTTTATTACGGGTCCAAGATTTGTGACTGCTTGCAGTTATCATTATAATAATACGCAGCTGTGAATACGACATGTTAATGCATGCTAATTGATGTGTTAACATGAATGGTTTGAATTATATGAGCTATACTGTGTATGAGCCATTGAATTGATATATAAATTGGCATCATTGCATTCATGTGCACAGCAGACGCAATGAGCCCGTGTGGGTGTATATATGGTCGTCACTCAACCTGTGAACGTGTGATGAGCTTGTATTAGGACGACCTCCAATAAAATACTCATGGTTCAGATCATAGTGTGTGTTAGGCGAAGCAAGAAGGGGGTCATTAATCCCCACAGGTCAAAGGCTCGGGATTTGGGTGTAAGAGACCCACGGAGATATCCGAAAGTTCAATATGGGTGTAAGAGACCCGTGGCATGAGCCAAAAGTTTCGTACGGGTGTAAGAGACCCATGGTGTTATCCGGAAAGTTCTGTGTGGGTGTAAGAGACCCGCGGTGTAATCCGAAAAGCTCGGTTGCCCAAAAAGAATACACAAGGTTATGGTTATCCGCGTGAAGCGAGTTGTGTGATAAGTCGAGATTGTTCGAATTGGATGCCCACATTTGCATTTTGCATTGTGATCTTGGTGGCCCGGCGGGCTCGATACATGTGTGTCATTGGTACTTGGCATAGGCATGTGAGGAGTCGGTGGTATTTCGGGATATGGAGCATGATGACATTTCATATAACATACGACATTCGTACAAGCGGCACTGGCAGAGTGTATGGGTTGGTTTGATCCTTGCATTAGCACTTGGGATGCGTAGTAGGAGATTATCACTATTAGGCTTTGATCACTTGATCATTAGGATCCCCCACTTTTAGGTACGAAGACGGGCGCTCCTTGGTAGTGAGTACGAAGAAGGTCGGGTTAATAACCTTGAGAAGCAATTTGTAAAATATATTAGAATAATCTAGTTTTAATATATTTTGGCATGTAAAAAGTGTATAAGAGTTGTACATCAAACTCTTGTGGATTTTTATAAGAAATGGGTTTTTTGTAAGAAAATTATACAAGAAAAGGTCTCAATATATGAGACACGTGAGCGTGATGTCGGGGCACCCGATATCCATAGAGTTTTAATTAGGTTGACGGATGGATCGGCGGGGACCCACCCGAGATAGGGCGTCCACCGACATGAGTATCGAGCATAGGTATCGACTACTTGGAAGCAGGGGATATGAGTTTAGGCCATAGTTATGGTGGTGAGGGTATACGGTGTCACGGCAATTATCGAGCTAAGGTATATGAATACGTAGGGAGCTTGAGTTTGATATCCAAAATAAACAGTTTGGTATCAAGATTTAGGTAGGTGACTACCTAGGAGTTCATGGGACGGGTTTAGACCACTGCATGCATGGTGTGTTTCATGTTGGGTTCGGATATGTGTTCTATGTTTGTGATTGCGTGATTGTGTGTTACACATTGCGTTGAAAACATATACACGGTATGATGTATATGGGGAATGAGTGTCATTTAAATCTAGAAATTGAATTGAATTGTGTTAGTGGTTAGCAATTAGCACCACTAAGGAAAAAGGTGATGAATGGTTGTCAAGTCTATTAGTAATTGACATGTGCATTACTAGTTTGACTGAAATGAAATTAAATAAAGTTTGTTGCCATTTGATGTGCACGCCTTAGAGTCGAGGACATGGAGCGTAGAATTAGTCCACGAGGTGCGACCCGAGCGCCACGATGTTTGACGGCGGGCCTTTCTTGGTACATTGGGGTTCTGTTCTTGCCATTGCATAGGCTAGTGTGGCGGTAGTCGGGGAGTCAGGAGTAACCTCAGGAGATTGATCACATCATCCTCTGACATTTCTGGGGAGGGGGATCAGATCAGTTGAGCCATTGGTTCGAATGGATTGAGGGAAGATATTGGAGGCCATGGAAATTACCTCAGATCTGGCCAGATCAGTGAAATTGCATTCGGCTAGAAGGTGAGTCCTAAGTGTGGTGGGACTGGGTTAAGACCTCTAGGGATTTAGAGGTAATGACTTGGGCAGAGTTCCATGGGCTCTTTATGAGCAAGTACTTTCCGGCCACTGCTAGACATGCAATGGCCTAGGAGTTCCTAGAGTTGAGGCAGGGAACGATGACAGTGATGGAGTACGTGGCTAGATTCAGGTGTAGTTATGTGACGATTATGTGGCCATAGATCACGGCCCGAGTCGGAGATTAGAAAATGGAATTTGAGATTGTCCATTCGGGGAAGGATTATGGGCCTTCGCCTATAGGAGATGGACTCTATGGTCGGGACAACTCTGACCATAGAGAGAGAGATAAAGGATGCACTGGGTATCCGAGCTGTGGATACTGGTGAGAAGAGGGAGGATCGGCCTTCTTCTAGTTCGAAAGAGCGAAGACTTACGCTTTGCCGAGGATTCGGGGACGAGTCGAGTTAGCCGGGTGAGAGGCCAAGATGGAGCATTTGGTCGGGACGGGACCAATTGATATGTTATTTACGTGACAACTGGACATATGGAGGTGCCCCGGAGGCAAGGATCCGAGTTCGGGGTGGCGCACTCCAGTCATCCCGGTGGGGCCCGGGGCGCGGACGGTGTTCCCTCCACCCCGGTACGGGCGGAGGGACCCCGGTGTGGTCAGTGCTACCACGGGCGCCTCCTGTTACATGGCTGAGCGAAGGATCGGAGATGGGTCGGAGTCGAGGCGAGTCGTGGTAAAGACTCGACGAGCGAGTGACGATATGTCTGTGTATCGTGACACAGAGCGTAAGAGACGGGATTGTACTTAGAGGCAAAGGTCCACGTAGTGCCGCGAGCCAGACTTACTTATCGATGCGGTATGCAAGGTATGTTTACGCTCTCACAAGAGTGTCGTTTAAATTAGGATGCATCATATTCATCATTGTTGCATATTGTGTGATAGATTTGGGCTTGGAGGTTGAGGCCTTTGGAGAAGTCGTTGTGTGGATGTTCTCCCTTAAGATCTAGGGTGAGAGTTGACCTGATAGGTCAGGATTGTGAGTCAGAGATCTTAGGGATTTTGCTCATGGAAGGCCTTCGGGTGGTAGACATATCGGATTTCGATGTCATTCTCGACATGGATTAGGTTGGCGGCCCATCGGGTTGTCAGTGATTATGACCTTAGGAGGTCATCGCTTACACACCAAAGGTATTTTGAGTAGTGTAGGGTTACATATGCATGTTGTTTGATGCGTATGTGTGTGGAATTTCATAACAAAATTCTTTTAAGGGGGGAAGAATGTAAAACCCCAGAAAATTCTAATTTTCTCAGAAAGAGTAAAACGGTAATTTTGGTAAAAATCCGAAAATTTTCTATATCTCAAATGACAAAACAGACTTTACCATTAGAATCGTCTCGCGAAATCCCCTTTCTACGTCGAATTTAGGTGAATTAAAGACAGTCCCGAATTTACGTATTTTTCGAGGCAGAGGTAGTGAGGCAGGCGCATTTGAGTGGCTAAAGATGAGGGCACACAGTGTGTGAAGTTAATTGAACAAATGGCTCAGTGGGACCTAGAAGAGGACATGTGGCAACCACGCCAGTTGGAGAATGTCCAAAGTAGATGGATAAGGTGATAAAGGGCAATCAAAGACCACTTGGAATTGAATAGTGGCAAGTGAGAGGACATCTCACTTGACCACATCTCTCGGCCGGTTGGGAGGGGAAATGAGAGAGATAAAGGAAAACCAAATTTGAGAGGAAGAGTTAAAGAGAGAGAGGTTCTACCTTCTCTCTAGATTTTCCGACGATCGGACCATCGGTTTCTAGCAAAGCAAGAGGGAAACTCTTTCCTCGTGAAGAGAGCTACAAGTAGGAAGGCTAGGAATTGGGGTTCGACTAAACTCGAAGGTAGGTCTTCTCCTACTTTGGTTATTTTCTACCCTAAGGGTTGTGTGGTAGTGTCTTGCCCCAAGGAAGATGTTTGGTTACATTTTGAACCAAGGGAAGTTACCCTATTTTGATCATGCGCATTAGTCAGACTTTAGGACTGGTTTTTGGGTAGGAAATAAAGGAAATTTGGTAGTGAGTCATTCAGGTAAATTGTAGTCAAATCAGTGAACTTGATGTTAGGCTTTTGAATTTCTCAAATCGGACCTCTGTAGCTCAAGTTATGGTCCGTTTACCCTGAATAGTCTAGTGGAAGGGTTGTCCGGCTGGGTCGGTTCGGATGGGTCTGCCCGACTAGGTCCGTCCGGCTAGGGTCATGTATGACCTCGACTTGAAGGTCCGTGACAGCGTCATTGTTGGTGTTCTTGAGTAATGGAAAGTCGTTGAGTTAAGATTCCATCCACCTGCCTGTGGAGGCATTGGAGTCTTTGGAGGCGGGTGGAAGGGGATGTCGCGGAGGCGGTCGTTAGGCTGGTAGAGTGGGTTTGCAGTATGTGTGACCTCGACTTCGACGGGTCATGAATTTCTTCGTCAAAACTCTATTTAGGGTGTTCTTGGGCTATGGAAAGCTTCATTCAGTCAAATTCAGCCATATGCTGTAGAGACATTGGTGTGGAGATAGTAGGAAGGGGATATCGGGTAGAATGATCGGGTAAATTTGGCCCGGGTAGAAATCTGCCTATTCATGTGACCTCAATTTGAAGGTCATAACTTCTTCGTCAGAACTGTTTGGTGTTCTTGGACTCACGGAAAGCCCATTGAGTCAAGATTGACCATATACCGTGGAGGGCATTGGTGCTTTGGAGAGCTGGCGGGAAGGGGATATCGGGCGGGGCGGGTCCGAGTGAGTGGCCGAGGAGTAGGGTTGCCTATTCATGTGTGACCTCCAATTTCGGAAGGTCATAACTTCTTCGTCCGAACTTTGTTTTGGGTGTTCTTGGACTCTATGGAAAGCCCATTTAGTCAAGATTCCAGTCATGTACCTGTGGAGGGCAGTAGGCGATCATAACCCTGCTGAAAATCTATGTTTTGCACCAAGTGTGCAGGTTGCATGATTGTGTCGAGGTGAATAAATTAGGGATATAACGTAGCCGTTGCATGGCATGTTGTGAGCCTCTTGTATTGGAGTATGGTATAGTTGTCTATGGGAGGCCATATGGTTTGTTCAAAAACTTGGGATTCGAAGGATGAGTTTCTATGGTAGTTTCATAGTCCCAGCGTAGGTGGTTGGGGGTTTGGCTTGAAACTAAAGTTCTAGTTCCAGTTGTTTATATTTGTGCGGATGATTGGGAACAGCTGGTTCATGTTTGTGAAGAGATTAAGTGAGGTACCTGTTGGATGGAGTCCCAGATTTGTGACACGATTGTGTGTTTGTTGCTTGTATAGATAACATCTGTGTAGATATGGCTGTTAATGTATACTTTAATTGATATGTTAACATGAATGGTTTGAATTATATGAAATATAATTGTGTATGAGCCATTGGCATTGGATATATAAATTAGCATCATTGCATTCATGTGCACGGTTACATCGCGTCGAGTCGGGTGTGGGTGCATGGTATGGTGGGATTTACTAACCTTTGAGCGATGTGATGAAGCTTGTATTGGGACTGACCTCCAGTAAAGACTCAATGGTTTAGATCATAGTGTGTGTTGGGCGGAGCAAGAAGGGGGTTGTTAATCCCCCTGGTCAAAGAAGCTGGATTTTGGTGTAGAGGCTCTGGAATATCAGAAAGTTCGGTGTGAGTGTAAGAGACCCATGGCATGAGCGAAGTTGCATGCGAGTGTAAAGAGACGGCGGGGTGTTATCATAGTAGCAAGAAAGACCCACCGATTATGTCAGAAAGCGAATTTTTGAAAATAATACACAAGGTTATGGCTATCACGTAGACTTCAAGTTATGTGATAGGAGTCGAGATTGACTTGGGATTAGTTGTCCATTGGCACTTACATTGGATGCGGGTGGTCGGTGGGGCTTAGTATGCGTGTATTTAATTTTACGATTGACGATCGTCATGATTAGCATAGGCGTGTGTGAGGAGTCGTAGGTGACTCGAGGATATGGGCATGATGACATTTCGCGCATGACATCGACATTCATGTAGACACTTTCACTTAGATCACGTATGGGTTGGTTTGATCGGCTATGTGAAGCGTAGGAGGGTAACCTTGTAGGAGATTATCACTATTGAGTTTGCTCTCACCTCGTGTTGATCCCCCTTCGAGAATTTTGAAATGACCTCCTTAAACCGTGATCGAAGAATCTTGGGTTGTAATATGACAATGATTTAGTAAAAAATTTATTAGAATCATCTAGTTTTAATATATTTTGGCATGTAAAGTGTATAAAGAGTTGTGTCAAACTCTTGTAAATTATAAAATTGGTTATTTATAAGAAAATTATACAACGAGGGTCTCAATATGAGACACATGGCGTGTGTGGGGCACCCGATATCCATAGGTTTCAAGTAGATTGACGGTGTGCGGTATCCACGGGATAGGGCGTCCTGGCGATGGTGATTGCATTTGTTGCTGATGTCCCATTTGTGGCTGTTGCTGCACCAGCTGGGAAAGTTGCTGAAGATGATGAAGTCAATTGTTGTTGATAGAAGACGACCACCTGTTGCCTTGGTTGAAGACGGTATGAAGGAGACAGACCACCCCCAGGAGCGGGAGCAGATATAGCTGGGCATGGCATTTGCTTCAACCATTGAAGAAAGATATGAATAGATGCCCCTAAAATTCACAGAAAACTAATTTCTTCTTTTCAGCCTTGGCCTGTAAGCAAGAAATGAAAATTGGAAGGTGAGCAATGAGTTAAATGAGATAAATAAACCACTGTAATTTGAAAAAACAACCACACAATGAAAGCATATTACCAAAAACAACCAGTAAATTCTGTCATCAACCTCAGTGCTTGATTATCAGATTCAAAGAACTTTTATGCTTCTGAGAGCAAAAAAAAAAATATGCACTCAGTTGAGAAAGTACTTACTCCCAGTATGCCATTTAACCAAATAATCTAAAAATCAAGCACACATTTGCCAATTCTATTGCCTACAAATAGGTCTGAATTTTTTAAAACAACAATACTATCAGAATCATATAACCCAAAGAAACACTTAATCTATCATCAAACTATTGTTTGATCATCAAATTCAGATTAATTTTCCATCTTACAGAGCAAAATTTCTATTAGACTGAGAAAGGAAAGCACTCCCAAAATACAAGTTGGAGCCAAACAAAATCATGAACTTACTATGATAACCACTCAACCACCAGACTTTTGCCTAAAGTGAGACCCAGTGGCTTTGTCAATCTCAACCTCAACGTTCATAGCAGCTCCAACAGTTCTTGCAGTGATCTCAAGACCCCTTCTCACAAAGACAAAACTGTTCCTACAATCAGCAGCCAAGACAGAATTGGAGAAACCCCTTTTGGCATCTTGAAGGGAGAGCGCCTGGAAAGTGGTTTTCTAGGGAAACAAACAGAAAGTCACGTCCTACACAACCAAGTTACTTCCAAAGGATTTACATAATTACAATCTTAGATAATTTAGCAACTTTAACTCATGACGATAGAGAACATAATATTATGAAAAAAGATCTGACATTTACCGTTGGCCTTACCATGGAGCAGCACCAATAATTCTAGCCCAATCAGTTCAGCAGCTTGCTTGCAAGAGCAATCAAGCATGCAACATGATAGACAGACGCAAAATGATTTCCATTACAAAACACCAGATAAAAACCATACCATAGGAAGCCCAACTCATATAGCCCAAAGGCAGACAAAGCTACCAATGGTACTGTAGACAGAGAACTTAAGAACCTGGAGAATCAAGAGCAAAAAATTAATGATAACAATTAACGATGTTTAGAAACTTCACCTTTATCATAAAACCTTAAGGGCCTGAACAACCATAAAACTAGAACTTCTCAATGATTTCTCAAGTCTAGCCATGTTATAATTGGTTTTGGATTGAAACCTGAGTTATGGAAATACTGTTCTTAGAGAGAATTTTGGTAATAATGGCTTCAATCAGAACAGAAATTTATTAAAGGAATAGTTCAGGGTATTACAAAGGAGCGAAGGGTTAGGCTGCACATGCTCATTTTACAATAACATGAAAGAGGAGACATGCAGCATTCTTCTTAGTTGCCTTCCTTTAGTTTTTCCCTGTCAAATGGATTCTAAATTTTAAGCTCATTCACTCATTTTTTTTATTCAAATAACTAAATTGTCCCCCAAATCTGCCTTCTCAAGTAACTCTTGAATGAAGCGTACTTAACCTTGTCTTTTTTCTTCTTTTATCATTTTTCAAGAACCGTCAGTAATTTATCCATACCTACTCTGACCATAAAGTCATAACTAAACACATCGGTTACTCCAACCAGTTTTTCCCAATCTGATATATCACTTAACCCGGCACATGCATCACATTATTTCTCACAAGCGTGAGGCTGATAAATCTAATATGCCATTTGTGGCATGACATGCTAATGGATAATTAGTAATAAAACAAGGAAGTAACATTGATGCCATGTTCCAACGGAAGCACTTAACGGTAAATTTTAACACCTTTGACTATTTTAATGGTTTGAGTTACGACATGGGCTAAGGTTTCGGGTAAATTAAGGCAGATCGAAATAGAATTACCAACAGCAGCAGGCCGATAGGCGGAAGGCAAACCAACGCCGACGGCGACCTCCGAGTCGCCGGCAATCGCAGTGGCAAAGTCGTCTTCTCCGGTAGTGCAACGACGGCTTGGGCGATGGAGGAATCAGAACGAGCAGCGGCTCGAGCAGTGCGCCGAAAAGCAGCAGCAAGGCCGACGGCGCCGCAAGGAGGGGCAGCAGGGATGATGCAAGCGCCGGCGTCGATAGAAAAGAACGTTCGACCGCCGACGGAGGCTGCGGAGACTTCGATCTCCGGCGGACGACGGCTAGACTGGCAGCGGCAACGGCGGCGGTTTGAATGAGAGAAGAAGGAAAGGAAGAAGAAGAGGTAAAAAAGTTGACTTTTTCCAAATTTAAAAAGTCTCATTTCTCCAAACCAAAAGGTTTTAGTTTCGGAAGAGAACAGAGATTTTTTTTTTTGGTGTGTAACTTATAATGTTGGAAAAAAGGAGAAATATGCTAACTTATGAGGGAATTTTTCCTCAACAGTTACCTTTTTATTTAATTTGATTTGGCTCGTTTTAACCATTGGAACTCTAAATCATGTACATATAATATGGCCTTCAGGCCATAATATATACGAAAGCCAATTGGTTACATCAAAATTAAAATTTGGTTTTACCCAGAATTGGTTTAAGCCTACACCAAATCCATGACTAAATAATCTAGATAAAATGAGCTTAGACCCATTTGATAAAGCCCATGTAAAAGCCTAGGGGCATTTTTGAATTTTAAGAAAAAAAAAATTTAAGTTGCAAGCAGAGGATAATGAGACACTTACTCAAAGGCAAAAATCAAAAAATATTTTTTCTTAAAGTCAAAACTTGGTAAAAGGACATGAACAGTTTTTCGAGGTAGTGGAAAAAACTTAAAGAAACAAGTCTCACTGTAGAAAACGTGGGCATTTATATATATATATATATATATATATATATATTGGCCTTAAGCTCAAATGTAGATATTGCCTCTAAATGCAGGGTCGAAACTAAGTACAAAGACAATAAGTATCTCTTTGAGTGGATAAATGATTACTAGTTGATTAAACAAATCTAATTCCATATTTTTGTGTCAACAATAAATTATATCATTATAATATTTTCTTTTATTATATTTCTAAAATAAAAATGTTTACCAAAAAATATATGGTTAGACTTATGAAGAATACAAATAAAATCAAATATAGTTGACATTGGATTTAGTGATGATGTTTTTTAAATTTCGGAATTGGTTGGGCGTTAATTAGATTGCCCCAAATAGTGTTATTACATTGTATAATGGTTTCAGCGGCACCGTGTACTAATCGACTTTAATAACCAATTGGTTCATTGGGGTCGACTTTGCTATTGATCACATTTGTAGCTATTTTAGTAGTTTTGGTCGGAAATGCCTTATTATCTTCGTCAGATTCAAACCTATGATGAACTGGGGACGAGATTCGAAGATGCGCGATCAAACTAAATTTGGGTAAAATGAAGAGAAGGAGGCTTAGTGGAGATTTTGCGGAGTTTGCAAGTCATAACTGAAATTTTCTGTGGGTTCTTGAAATTTGTAATATACACTCACTGCACCTCCTATTTGTTGTTTGCTTTTTGACCGCCTTTGTGGTTTTATACAAGTTTGCCTTGATGTAATTTTAGTTCATTTGCATTTTGTAATTCCTTATCTTTGAGCACCTATAGGATTCAGTTTTGCTTGTAAATCAATCAACGCGGAATCCATCAGCCAATAAAAGAAATTGGGCACGAAGCTTCCTCTCCTGGTTTTGTGATTTTCTCTCCTTCTCCTTCATTTCTTTTGTACTCTTGGTAATGACACCTTGATGATGACAAATCAAGGGATCTTTGTTAGCCCCTCGTCATGCTTGGAGGGAAGCTGACTAGGTGTTGATTTTAGGCAATTTGCATGTTCTCATGCTTTTCATGTTTAACCATTTAAGAATTATTTGTGTTCCTGCTTCTCACCTTAGGTTAAAATCTCCCCAGGCATGCTGCCATTAACGTGTATTTGCGAGCTTTTTTGGGTTCGTGGATACTTTGCTAGATCGCGATGCCCGGAGTTGGATTGTCTTTATTAGTTCTTGTAAGGGTAGGTTTTGAGATATGTTCTGTAGATTAGGGACATTTTATGCTTATTAAATACCATATTTCAAGAGGAAAACTTGCAGGTTTAGGTTTAAAGCTAATCAGATCAGGTTAGGAAATGACAATATGTGTCTCCCTGGCAGGAGCAGGACATGTCGGTTAACTAGGAACCCTAAGCCGTGTGAGACTTGAGAATTCTCTTGCTTTTATGATTATTTCAGTTTCAACCCATTCACCCACCTTTGTTTCCTGACCTTAAAAATCCAACGATAAAACACCGTTTTCAATACCTGCGCAACTCTTCTCTCACCAGAAGAAAGCCCATCCCCGTGTTGACCTAGAGCCGCTTATCTTTGCAGTAAGCTTTGCTACGTCGAGTAGTAAATTCTAAGATATAAATTTTATTTGATTCCAAGCACTGCCAGCATAAACGAATCAAATGGCGCGTGGGATGGTGCCCTAATTGAGAAAGAAATAGTGAACTTGTGAAGTCCCGAATCATAAGTATTGGTGAATTCTCATTCTTTTTATTTTACCATTTTCCTCACTTTGCGGTTTCACGCAGGGGAGTTTTGAAATTTTCTTTGCGAGGGAGTTGGAAAATTTCCTTTGTCTTGACTAATTTTCCTTGTTTTGGTTTTAGCTAATATCAACCTTTTGGCCGTCTTGTTTTTGTTGGTTTCTTGCTTGTGTTCTGCGGCTTATCGTGGGATCGAAACACTTCTTGGGCATATTAGGCTAAGTGCTCCTAGTTGAACAAGGGGTGAAATCGGTTACTGCGCCCAGGATGGAGACCCCACGAAGACGGAAGAGCCGGCGGGGGTTGAGGAGCACGTGCCTGGTCGATGAGGGATCACATACACCCACAGTGAAGTGCACCCTCATGCATTGCCCCCTGCGAGGAGGATGTGGCGGTGAGGCCTTATCTGGTTCCCATTGCTCGGAGCTTTTCATGGTATGGAAAATGAAATCCATACACACCGTCCGGGATTTTGGGGAAGTTTGCGACTTTCAAGGAGGTGCATTTGATGGACTTGCTCGAGCTGAAAGCCTTCCCATTGACCCTCAAAATGAAATCCAAAATTTGGCTTAATTCAGCTGAGCCGGACCATCGGGAACTAGGCGAGTTGTAGGAGTGTTTGAGATTTTGAAGAAGTTCTCCAGTGCCATTAAGACCAACAATTTGAAGAGGAAAATTTATACCTTGGCAGCTCATGACAGTGAGAGATTTTATCAGTGCTAGGAAAGGTATCTTGAAACTATCAGTGCATGCCCTCACCATGGCTTTGACACATGGATGCTAGTGAACCACTTCTACGATGGAATGTCCCCTTCCATGAAATAACTCTTGGAGACCATGTGTGGAGGGGACTTCCTCAGCAAAAATCCAGATGAAGCCATGGATTTCCTCAACTATGTTGCTAAGACCTCCAAGGGATGGGATGAGCCGAACCCAAGGGAGGTAGAGAGAATGAAACAAATAGTGAACCCAAAGGGAGGCATTTATTCACTGATGGAGGATGTGGAATTAAAGGCTAAGTTGTCCACCACATCGAGGAAGGATGGAAGGCTTGAGCAGGAATCGGCGGGGAGTGCGGGTAGTGGGCGGGGCATCATGCAGTGACCATGTTTCGATTGTCGTCTACCCAGGTCATCGAGGGAACATTATTAATTTCTCCCTCGATGGGGATTTGATGGTTGAACATGCAAATGTTGTGGGCCCAAGTAGGCCACGGTGATGCCAGTGGCCTTACCTATAATCCCATTTGGAAAAACCACCCGACTTTGCGGGAAAACTGAAGCCTCACAGTATATGTTCCCCGGGGCACATCGGTATGTGATATGGGTTCGCCTCTCGACCTGACCTCATCACCTATTGACGAGGCTATCATGAATTTGGCTTGAGTAGGAGGAAATTTTTGTAGAGGAAGCCGAGAAAACTATTAATGCTTTCAGTTGAATGAAAGAATAAAATGTAGAAACTCAGACGAAAGAATTGAGGGCTCCTGGCTTCATCGAAGAAAATTGATACCTGCGGTCATCGCCAGTAGCTGACCCGATCAACAACGAGTGCGGGGAGAAAGGAAGATTTGCCTTCAGACCTTTGCCAATCAATCTAGGGAGTGCATGAACTAAACATGCTAGTGAGCTTTGCACGAATGGATGAGTCAGGCCATTATCACCTTGAGGAGTGGTAAGAAATTGGCTTGATCGGGGCCCCGAGCCAGCCCGGGAAAGACCGGGAAAAGAAGTGGAGCCAGAACATGTTGTTAAGAAAGTTCGATGAAGGAGAGCATGCCTCGCCATTTCCCTGGCTCTTGAGAGAGCGAAAGGAAACACAGCGAAGGCATCACGGAGAGTCGAGGCGGAGTAAAGGTGAACATCGGCTGCTTGACATGATCAAACAGGTTCCAACCTATGCTAAATTTCTAAAGGACTTGTGCACAGTCAAAAAGGGGTTGGGCATTAACAAGAAAGCCTTCTGGCCCGAACAAGTCGGCTGCATCATCAATCTAAAACCTTAGTGAAATATAAAGATCCGGATCCCCACCATCTCGATCTGACATTGGAGGGACTGCGTAGGCGAACCTTTGCTTTGGATGGGAGCGATTATTCGACCTCTTTGCCATGCTCGGTGTATGAAATTGGGTTTGGGGCTGAAGTCTACAAACATCACTTTATCCTTAGCGGATCGATCGTTGAAAATGCAAGGGGATAGTTGAGGATGTCTTAGTGAAGGTATAAAAATTCTGCTATCACCGTAGTTTTGTGGTTCTTGTCTGAGCCCGAAGGCGAGCACTAACCAAAGTGCTATCATGCCGGGAGACCATTTTTGGCCACATCTAATGCGCCATAATCATGCGAAAGGAATGGGTCATCGGCTCACCTTCAGCAACATGACATTGGGCTGACATTTTTTCGCGAAGCAGCGGATAAGCGGCGAGAGGATGAGGAGTAAAAATCAAGAAGTGCGCACGAGGTAAGCGCGGTGAAGGAAATACGGTCTTTCCAGCGCGGGAAAAATTAGCAGAGAACCAAGAAGCGGGTTAATGAAGGATCCAGCTGCATGATCGACCTTCACGCATCTATCATCCCACCGGCACCACCGAGGCGGGATCTTGAACACAGGCGGCCCGAACTCAGGCTGTGTGGAAACCTGCTATGACAAGGATGAGCTTCTCCTCCCCAGACCTCATGAAATCTCTTGGGTGTCCTGGCAGAGTGGTTCCTCTGGGAACTTGGAAACCACTTCAAATTTTGATTGGATTTTTTATTTATATTATTTCAAGTTTTAAATTAGGATTTTCATTAAATATCCTTTATTTTTCAAAATTTGTAAATTTCCTTATTTTCAAGCTTATCTTCTCATAATTTTTGGTCTTGTGCGGGTGTTCGGTCTTTGGGAGAACAAAATTTTGCACGGAAATTTCTAGGTTGAATTTTCCACAGCACGTGAAATGGACCGAATTTGTTCATCGTCACCTGTTTTTTGCACGTAACTTTACGTTTGCATGCAACTCTCAGTTTCAACGCTCCTGCAATTAATTTTTATAATTTTTGGCGTTAATTTAATGGTCACTAAACTACCATTAATTGTTCAAGTCTTCTCACCTACCCCTCCTCCCTATATAAACCCTTGTTTTCTTTCATTTTTCATTTCATGTTTTGACCTCCGAGTTTAAAACTCCTTCTCCTCCTCAGAAGTTGCTATTCATTAAGCCGTGATGGCGAAGACTCGTGGAGCTCATTCCTTCCCGACCACGGGTGCGCGGGGCCGCTCCCCATTTGGGACCTCCCACACCGGTGTGGTTGCCTCAGGCCCCGGCGCCGGCTGCGAGCTCCCTGCAGACTCCTCACATGTGGCAGTGGCCCGCCAGGCCCCCCCAGCGTGCTGGTGCCCTTAAATACTTGTTGCCTCCTTTCCCATTTGCTTTGTCAGGGCCTTGCGTACTTATCTTTGAGGGCTCCTCCTCTGTGGCCCCTACCCAGAGGAGATATCATACCCGGGTTGGCCCCACTCCGCTTGCTTATAGCATCCCGAGCCGGCGGAGGGCCTCCACCCGAGAGGGCCCTAGACCTCGGGCGAGAGGGAGTCATCCACTTCGAGACCACAGGCGCCACCCTCCTGCCTTATTAGGGCGTTCTTTGGGCCCCCAGACCTTTCCCTTGCATCCATTATCGGGCGGCCTTGCCACTTGCGGCCCGTCGAGGGAGATGTTGACTCTGAGAGGAGAGAGATTTCCCACGGGGAGGTTTACTACGATCTCAGGCATTTCTTTGATGACTGGGAGCTAGAACTCATTCTCAGCTGTGCGAAATACCATACGGGCGCTTTCATGGGGCGCGTTGATTCTTTATCCTCGGGTAGTCATCGAGTTTTATCATCTGACATCACAGGCGAGAGGCTAACTCGTGACTCTGCATTTTCATCGATGGTAGGCCAGGGGATCGCCCGGGCCTCTGACATCACGGCTACTCTCCATGCCGAGTGGTCCTCACCCGGCTTGTCAGGCTATAGACGGGTGGCCACATCCCTCGACCGGGAGATGGTTCGACTTCTCCATGGGCCAGCTGCTGGTGGGGTATATTATTCGAGCGGCACCTCATGTAGTAATGCTTTTGATAGACCACATATTGAGGTCTAATATGTTTCCACTCCAGCATATCGTTCAGAGGAGAGGAGCTATTTTGGAGGTTTTATATCGCATTTCAGAGGGCTTTTGGTTCAGCCCGGCAGAGCTGATTATGACGTCCTTATTTTGCCGGGCCAGGGTCCATCATGGGAGTTGCCATGTGAGTCCATGCCTCTCCTATTTCCACGACTCTTATGTCAGGTGCTAGAGCACATTAGGTTCCCGATTGAGCTGGTGGAGCGTCGCAGAAATTTTGTGGGGCCACCACTTTTGTCGATCGGTGGCGGGCGGGCCTCATGCCTTTCATCTTCCTCCTCCGAGGGCCCGGTGAGGATGGCGAGCTCTTGATAATCCACGGGACGTCCTCTCAGGCAGGCACAACGAGGCCTCCCGGCTACGGCCCCATCAATTCCACCATCAGGTCAGCCCGGCTCCATAGGCCCTTGACTGGTGGCTCCGGCTCCGGTACCTCGGGCTCAGATGCCTCTGCCTGCAGAGCCCTCAGGCCCATGCCCACTACTCGGTCGGTATATTTGGGCCGAGCACCTCCCTGCTCTCAGCTTGATGCAATTACCTTCTCCACGGGGACTTCACGACTATCATGGAGCGGTCGCACATTCTCATGCTGCTGACTTCATTTACGACTTCCGGGCCACACTTGCAAAGAGGATGACTCGCAGAAGTCTTGGCGCCCACAGAATCAGGCCATCCTCATGCGGCCTCCAAGCCACGGGCCTCCTGTTTGTCTCGGCATACCCTGCTCAAGCCTCAGCTATCCCTCCCCCGGCAGGATCAGCTCCTCCACCATTAGCCCCTGCTTGGTCGGCTTGGATGTGTTGGTATTTTGCGCGACATCAGCCACTTCTGTGACACCTGGTACGTCTGAAATTTCAAGGATGATTCTTCTCCGACCAGGTGAGGAAGGTACCACTTCCTCCGCTTCTTTACGGTTCTTGCTTAGGAGAGTTAGTGTTGGAAGTGATGTTCATACTCTTGACATTAGTTTTTCTTGTACCACTTGCTCAGCAA
The DNA here is from genome assembly GCA_016808115.1 of Tetrastigma voinierianum. Lineage (NCBI taxonomy): Eukaryota > Viridiplantae > Streptophyta > Magnoliopsida > Vitales > Vitaceae > Tetrastigma > Tetrastigma voinierianum. The sequence continues at coordinate 669,758 of JAEQBH010003733.1, forward strand.
AGCCCATTTTTGTATATTTAGAGGCTTGCTGTTTACTTCTTTTTGCAAAAACTGAAAATTTTGTAAAATACACCTTTATATATAATACAACTCTATTTTTCTACACTTTTGCATCTCATTTGCTAATATTATTATGGTTTTGCCTTTCTGTAAGTTGAAAAGTTGGTATTGTTGATGCCATCAATGTAAAAATTCATGCATGACTAAGTAGATGGTTAGTTGAAACCCAAGTATTCAACCTTTGTCTTCCACCATTATCAGCCACACACGGTGTGTGGCGCCCCTGCAGGCAGACCTGCTTGGGCGGATCAGAGCCGAGTCAGGGATGCCCTTGGAATCCTCGAATTACCGAATCCTTATCTTTGCGGAAGCGATTACGAGTGGGCAAGCCCATAAACATTTACATTTAACAAATCCATTTACAATGTAGGCATCCAAGCCTTTTTCAAAATGATTTACAAAATAGATGTTCGATATTCAAATTGTTTTATACAAAATATCCATATCAAAAAGAACACATGAAATGAGTGCACATGTCGGAGCATACTCAATTTCTTTCTTTATGACTCGGCTCCTCGATCTTGGAGTCCTTCTCGATCACTATCTATCCTTTCGGTACTGCGCATTGGTAAAACAATAACGCTAAGCATTTTCATGCTTAGTGGTCCTATACAAATCCATTCCTCGATTCGACTTAAATCAATTTATGCAATTTAATAATTCGAGAACTTTCAATCATTTGGATGATCAATATAAATACATTACATATACTTTGTTATATATATCTGATAAATTATAGTTCATTGATCATGCATAAATACATTTTCATAATCAATATTTCCACGATCTCAAATCAATTCAAATATGCTCACAAATTCCAATTTGGATTCGACATTCAATTCAATTATGAAAATCAATTCAGTTCTGAAAATAGAATTCGATTATGTGATTCGAGTTGCATCGATCACTTGGTTATGCGATCAATTAGTTATGCCCATCAATTCGATTTATTATGCCCTTAATTTAACCATGTCTTTAATATACGGGATATTAGAGTCACCAGAAGCGCAGTCCATTGTTTGCGAGGCGGTATCACATGGTTTTATAACCGCAGTCTGATCCGTGGGCTCTTTGGCTGGTTATAAACAATCAAATAGTGAATACTGCCGTGCGGTCCGTGGGGAACAACGTCGGAGTGACATCAATGGTTCGCGATGCGCTATTTATTACACATTAGGTATACCCAATCTGTCGTATCTACGAAATAAACGGTTAACATTCTATTAAGGGCGTTCAAATATTTATAGCAAATATAGTACAATATATGCGCTTGTATAAACAGTTTATTTTCAATAATCATGAAATTTTTATATGTAAAATGTTCCGCAGTCACTTTTCTCAAATCATTAAATCAATTCAATATGCTTTAGAACAACATGCGAAAAACTTGAAAGCGAGGAATAGGAGTTGGTAGAACAAACCAAAAATATTTGCACTTTGATTCCAATCCTTGGAATCTCAATCACGATTTGGCTTTTCCTCCATAAATCCGGTCCACATTCCAAAACCATTAAAGAACAATATTATTCAAAGTGTACTAGTGGTTTGTTTAGGATTGATTTTCAAGGTTTAATATGAGTTCCAATTAATATTCTATATGTAGATGGATTCTTGACTCAATGGGCTTTCCATAGAGTGCAAGAATTTTCGAATCGGAGTTCGGACGTAGGAGTTAGAACAGCCTCAGTTGGAGGTCACTTTTGATCAAATCTGAGCGATGAGGCGGACCCGAACTAGGACGAGCTCGTCTACCACCTCGGTCAAACATCTTCTATAATCCTCAGGAATATTAATGTATTCTTGACTCAATGGGCTTTCCATAGAGTCCAAGAACACCAAATCGGAGTTCAAGCGAATGAGATCTTGACCTTAAGTTGGAGGTCATGTGTAGTCAACTTTGACGAGGCGGCTGAGGCCCGGCAATTTGCCTTGGAAGTGACGAGCTCAGTCAAACACCTCAGTCTGACATCTAACATCCTCCTTAGGCATATGAATGTATTCTTGACTCCATGGGCTTTCCATAGAGTCCAAGAACACCCAAGTCGGAGTTCAAACGAAGGAGATATGACCTTAAAAGTTGGAGGTAAATGCGTGGTAACACAGGCGGCACGAAGCGGCGGCCTTTGTTTGGCGAACGCGTTTGGCGACCCGGCTGTTGGGCGACGCGTTGGGCGACCACTATTTAGCGACCAGCGTTGGGCGACCCGCGTTGGGCGACCAGCGTTGGGCGACCACTGTTGGCGACCAGCGTTTGGCGACCAGCTGTTTGACGGCCGCGTTTGGCGACCCTTTGTTGTGACGGCTGCGGCGACCTTTGTTTGGCGACCATTTGGCGACCTTTGTTGCGACCAGCGTTTGCGACCTCGGTTTGGCGACGGGCCATTTGGCTGTTCGGAGTAAAGACCATAACTGATCTCTGATCCGAATTAAAATTCAAAAAGCCTAACATCAAGTTCATTGATGTGGCTGTTCTGAAAGGACTTACTGCCAAATTCTCTTTATTTCTGATCAAAAACCAAATTTTGGCTAGTTGACCGAGGCTGGACAAAGCGGCCCAACCAGATTTAGCTGGGCTGACCTCATTAAAGGACTATAACTTAGTCTACAGAGGTCCAAATCGAAATTTAAAGCCTAACATCAAGCTAATTGATGTGGCTACAATTTACTAGAAGGACGCACTACCAATTTCCTTCACTTCGTACCCAAAAATCAGCTCTAAGGTTCGGCTAGCTGCGCACTACCACAATGTGGCAGCTTCCCATGGTTTAAAATGCATCCAAACTTTCCCCTAAGGCCAGATAACTACCCAAAAATCCTTAGGGTAAAGAAGACCAAGTAGGAAGACCTGCCTCATGGGTTGTCGAAAGTCCCAGGTTCCGGTCTCTACTTGTAGCTCTTGTCACTAGGAAGGACTTCCCTTAGGTGGCCGCGGAGACCTATGGTCTAGATCGTCGGAGAAAATCTAGAGAGAAGGTGGAGCCTCTCTCTCCTAACTCCCTTTTCTCTATTTTCTTTTCTTATGGATCACTCCTTAATCATACTTTTAAAAGGAGGAAGCTTCCTCCCTCTTTCCTACATGCCCACATGTCATTTCCTTGATTTTTCCTTTTACTCATTTATTTCTCCTAATATCACTTAGACATATAAACTTATTTACAATTGACCCTTGGGTCCCCATTTCTAATTTCTATATTTTCTCTTTTCACTTGGGTTCATTTGGATTCAACAATCATCTAATCAATATTAAAAAAATTTCGAGAAAAATGCCCAAGTTGGCTCGAATATACGGAATATATAATAATTTTATTATAAAAATTTTAGGGTATTTTTTTTTAGGGTCCTGATGCACAATAGTTTTCATCAATAATTGAAGCTGCATACCCCCTTACTTTGCAAAACTAGGCCTTAGCTTCGTTGATGGCCTATAATAGGTTAGAGTTCCCCCCCGAGGAAGAAGGCGATGTGTCTTCGAAAAAGAAAAAAGAAAAGACAAAGAAAAGAAAGAAAGAGAGAATAGAAAAGTCGCGACGGCTTGCCTTGAAACCGAGCACGGTCAGGGGTCTCTGTGAAAACCTTTAAAGCACAGTACCACTAAACCAGGCTGGTTGGGACCCAGAGCCTAATGCTCGCTACATGGGTGGATGGGTGGAGTTTAAGCGGTTGAGTCTTTGGATTCCGGAAATCATTCGAAGTGCAGGGTGAAACACAGCAGAGTTAGTGGTCGAAAGATCCTTTTGACTTGATGCCTAAACCTTAGTTGGTTGGGAGTCATCGGTGGATCCAGTTACAGGACTTTGGTGAAGTCGAGTTTTGACGTACACCACAATACCGTAAGTGTGAAATAAGAGTGGAACTGAATCTATTTAGGATGGTCAACGGTCTAAGGCATTGGCAGTAGTTTGGTTGGGGGGAAGAGTAGCTTAACAACTTATTGGTGACAACTGATCACCTACTAACATTTAGATTTTGGTGGATATTCAGGCTGATTTCCTTGGAATAGACCTTTGCCACAGCTTGTTCTGTATGGCATTTATTCTCAATTTGGTTTTGTCAAATTTGATTTTTCATCACTTGAAGGTAAGGCCTCACTTATACAAACAATTTTTGACAAGACAATCCCTTTTTGCATATTTATAGCCTGCATGATCTTCCTTCTTTTTATCATTGCTAAGGGACTAGCAATGTGTCGGTTGGGGGGAGTGATTAGTGCCCAAATAGTGTTATTTTGAGCCTTGTATAATCTGCACGGGTTTTCGCGCTTTTGTGTACTAATTGACACCCAATAACTCAATTTGGTACATTAGGGTCAGGCTTTACTCTGGATCTACATTTGTAGCTATTTTTAGTAGTTTTCTTGGTCCAAATGCCTCATTATCTTCAATTCGATTCAAACCTGATGAGCAGGCAGATTCGAAGATGCATGATCAAACCGGAGGAGATTTGAGCAAAATCTTGAAGAGAATGAGGCTCGGTGGAGATTTTCTTACGGGGTTGCAAAAGTGCGCAACCTGCAAATTTCGCGAGGTTGCGGGGGAATTCACTAACTCTTGCTCCTATATATCACACGATGTTGGCTGCTTTTGACCCCACCTTTTGTGGTTTTATACAAGTTTGCCTTTGATGTAATTTTGGTTCATTTGCACATTTTTGTAATTTCCTTATACTGAGCACCTATATAAGATCAGTCTTGCTTGTAAATCAATCAACTCTAAATCCATCAATCAATCAAAGAAATTGGGCACGAAGCTTCCTCTCCTGGTTTTGTGATTTTCTCTCCTTCTCCTTCATTTTCTTGCACTTTCTTGGTAGCCAAACACCCCTTGATGATGACAAATCAAGGGATGCTCGGCTAAAACCCTCTCATCATGAAGGGAAGGCCAGGTGTTAGTTTTAAAGGCGAGTTGCATGTTCTCATGCTTTTCATGTTTGTATTTAAGGGTATTGTGTTCTACTTCTCACCTTAGGTTAAAATCTCTAGACATGCTCTCGCTTAACGTGTATTTGGCAAGCTTTTTTGGGTTCAATGGATACTTTGCTAGATCCTTTGATGCCGGGTTAGTTCAATCTCCTATTAGTTGTGTAAGGGTAGGTTTTTTAGATATGTTCTCCTTTGTTATGGACATTTATGTAATTAAATGCCATTTTCAAGAAGAGAAAACTTTTGGGTTTAGGTTTTTAAAGGCTAAATGAAGATCGAGTTTGGGGAAATGACTATATGTCATGCTCCCCCAGCCCAGGAAAAGACTGAGGACATGTCGGGTTAACTTAGAACCCTAAGCCCGGTGGCACAAAGACTTGAGAATTCTCTTAACTTTTTACTTCAAGTTATTTCCGACTTTCAACCATTCACCTATTTGTTTTTCTAAAGCCCTTAAAATCCAGAAAAACATAAATTTTTCAATCTGCAACTCTTCTCTCACGAAGAAAACCCATCCGGAGTGTTAGGCCACAGAGCCGGCTTATCACTACGATAGGCTTTCTTTCACGTCAGTAGTAGGAATTCTAGGATATAAATTTTGTTGATTTCGAACACCTACTTGGCATAAACGAATCAGGCGTGCTAAAATTGCTAGGCCAGTCTGCTGCCTCTGGATGTTGGGCTCCTTTGCAAAAACAAGAAACCAAAAGGATCGGCGGGGTTCGCCCATTGTCTCTCTGATGCCTAATTCAGTTCTTTCTGGTGGAAAAGAAGATCAACTACGCCAGTGAACGAAGCTTTACGGCTGAAGTCACAGACCTTCACCGACTCCGAGTGTCCTTGTATTTATATTGGATTATCATGATAACTTTCCTACTGATGACGCATACTTAATAGTATCTTCCCTTAGCGAGGATGATACGATATTCCTCCCATTGAGTAGGAGATTTGCTTTCCTTATCGCAGGCCGATTAATAAGGGATAATTAATGGATAATAATTAGGAAATATCCTACTTTCCTGATTGGTGGAGATTGGGTGCTTTACTCTAATACGGATTCCTTGGGCTACCAGTCTTTAAAAGGGGTGAGTTGGACCCTCTCTTCAGCCTACATTTCGAATGCCATTAGGCTCATTGCTGTGATTAAAAATCCGTTTTTAATCCCGACGCTGGCTTGCGCTTCTGCCTATGCATTCATTATTTCAAACCCCATCCGCCGTCTCCTCCAAACTTTGACTAAGCGACGAGGCAAGGGTCAGACGTTTCTGGATCACCGTGGATACCCACGGACTACTTAGGAAGGGCCTGATTAGTATTTTGTCGCCGTCGCCTTGTGATATGATGGCTTCTCAATTTTTCGCTTATTTCGCTGTGGTTCCATTCCTTACAAACGCCCCCGACCGCTTGCACTCGTTCCCGTCCAAGCTTTTGGGGCCTCCCGTAGTTTGTGCCTTTTTCAATCTTGCCTCGACTAGTGTTCAGATCGTCTGTGGTCCCGATATCTCGCTTGGGGCCGGTGTCCCTCATCTTGTTTTTGCCTTGGTACATCTTTCTTCTCCTCTCCGTCTTTGCCTCAAGTCTCATGAGGGCTCCCAGGGCGTGCTCATTGTCTCCGTGATTTCCTTCGATTTCCCTTTCTTCCTTTCTTAACCCTGCATACCTCCATGGGTCTCAGGCCGCTCCTCCGTTTCATGCATGTGGAGTAATCCCGCCAGCGCGTCCACGCCTGTGGCCGACCGACCTGGGAACGGTAGTTCGTCGCGGGTGGTTCACCGGCTTCCTGGGAGCCTCCTTTCCCCTCGGGATAAGGGCAGGAAAATTAACGAACTAGATCCTAAATTCGGCCTCCAATATCTGAGGGTCGCCATACATAATGCTATACGCGCCCGGGCCTCTACGAACCTTTGTACTGAGATCTTTATGGCCCGCATGGCCCCATTTGGGATCCAGGTTTGGTGCCCTGACGTGCGGACCACCTACGTAGTGCCTAAGATGGTGTGCTTTTTTGAGGTGACGTTCGAGAACAAATTTCCACTTCCCTCGTGATCCTTTTATAAAAAGTAGGTTCTACAAAGATTTTAAATGTCCTATCTCTCGCCTTCCCCCAACTTCTGGGGTGTTCTGGTGGGGCTATTAGTCGTTTTTAGGGACAAAGGCCTGGGTGTTCCAAGTATTGCCCTGCTATTAGACTTTTTCAGTGTAAAGGAAGCCGCCGAAGGCTTTCTTTATATCTTCGCCGCTCCAGCAAGGTTGATTATTCTGACCTTCCATCTTCGCATGCTCTGAAGGAACGTTATTTTTTTGTCAGTGGCCGTCACTGGGAGTACAATCCCTTTGACCAAGAGGACACATCATGCTGTCCGTCTGGACTACCCCCGAGAACCTACGTGAGCTTTCCCCTTTCATTCGGCCTCGGTCTTGGCTTCTTGTGAGGTCACAGGATATTTCTAATACTGCTTCGTCGCATGGCCTCTGGGCGCCTACCCGATCCGCACTTCGAGGACGAGGAGGTGTAGCTTTAAGCCGTGAAGTGTGCCCCAAGGCGGCCTATTCCGAGCCCCATCAGCCTGGAGACCCCGGATCGGGGGGGCCCGGTGCGAGCCCGCCCCGACTCCCTTCCGAGATCTTCCTTTCGCCCAAGTGAAGCCTCCCGCCCCCAAATCTCCTCTCACCTTCCGTCTCCGGAGCCCCATCGCGGCTTACTAATCTGAGAGCTCCTGGCCCCGCCCGGAGGCGCTGCAAAGAAAAAGAGGAGCTGCTAAACGGAAACTCCGACCCGCCAGAGGGCTGCCCCGCCGGTAAGATCCTAGCCGTAAATCTCTTCCCTCACTTCGTCACGCTCGGGGGCCTGAGACTCTTTCGTGGAGGGGCGATGAGCCCCTGGAGGTTCTTCCTATTTCGGGCCCTGAGTCCCACGTTGCGGCGCCGTGCCCCTCCCCGCAATGCCGATGAGGTGACGGGAATCGTGGATCGCTCTGAGGCTATGCGGATGAGGACTTCGCTTTCTCATGCATTCGCCGGCTGCTCTCCATCCTACGACTCGACCTGTGAGAGCCGGGTGCCCCGCCTGCCGAGGAGGCTCGCCTCTTCTTCTCGTCTGTGGAACCTGCCCGTATGTCTAAGCCACGATCTTTTCCTTTATTTGTTTAATTATGTTAGTCGACTTTTGTTTTTTTTGTTTTTGTTTTTCGCGGTGTGGCTACTTCATGCACAGGCTCGGGCAAGGAGGGCCACTTACCGAGGGCCTCCGCCAGGCTAAGAAGTCTCATGGGCTGGGCCAAGGCTGCTTCCCGACTCTCCGAGAGGGCCGGGTCTTCGCCTGTGATAAGAACTGACCGAGGAACTCGTGAAGAACAGGTCTGACCTAAAGCATGCTTCTAAGTGGCGAGGCGCGGCAGACGGAGCAAAGAAAAAGAGGCCTCGAAGGACGCGGTCGCCGAAGACGAGCCACAACCGCCAGAGAGGAGTCAGTAGGCCATTGCGCGACCAGCCAAGATACGCCTGGTCGACCCGCCAAGAGGTTCTGTGAGGCGTAACTCGCGGGAATGCTCGCGACGGAGCCTCCTGGCAGCTTTGATTTTCATCTTTTACGAGGCAAGAGGCTGGGTGGCTAGCCGAGGGGCGAAGTGACGTGGAAGCTTAAAGACGAGGCCTCGCACTCCAACGGGCTTCCCCCGTGGCTTCAGGTGACGCCCGATTCCCGGAGTCCCAGCCGACAACCCACAACCCGTGAATACCTGTGTCTCATATCGTGAGACCCATACGCTGAAGAAACTGCTACTTACTGCCATACACTAATACTCACCAATAATCTAAATCCAACTATATCACACAGTCAAGAGTTATTACAAAGATTCTTAATACAAACACACATTAAAATTCAAGTAGCTTTAATATACGTTATACTAAAAACATCAAAGCCAATCCGCTTTCTTTCTAAAAATCAGCCCTAATGAGCGCCGGCCTTCCGAACAATCCCTATACCCGAACAATGGATCCCTCGACAGGCGAGCAATGCCCGGTAGTCAATTATCCTACACGGGTTACACCCCACCTAAGTGCACATGTAATGATTCGAATACAAACACATTCAAGCAAATACATGATCCTACTTGAATGTTCAGACGCCTTAATCCCGCGGTCTCGAGTCCTCACCGACTTTCCACATATAAGCCAAATGCGAGCAAAAATAAGGGGGCTTTCAAAACAAAGCTTTTTGTTCTCGAAAACTTACTACCGAGTTTCGATAAAATTTATGGACAACCAGGCGAATCTATGGATAACCAAACAATTCATGGGCCCCTCCCCGACGTGGAATTGTTGGACAATCTCCCAACACACCTCCTCCGGAAAATCTTCCGTCGAAATTCCTTTCTCACAAACATTTTTGTTTTTGTTTCTCTTTCATGTCATGCACTCACACCCCACATTCTCTAGCTGGTCTCAAAGGCATATGGAATGCATTATGCCAATTTGAAATATTCATGCTAATATATTTTTCTATGTATATATTAACATAATTAAATTCACATAATCCATGTTATTCAATTCACAATCAATAACACCAAAATTAGCTCACGTGGGCTAAGTAAATCCACTCAAACAATTCATTTCAATCACTCAAACCACACAAAATCATTAATACCAAAATCACGCGAACAATGAAACCCTCTCGCCCAAGACTGCTCACTTCGCCACACAATAGGGATTTTCTCCACTATGTTCAACCTGCTTTGAGATCCGAAATTACGGCTAAATCAAGCCTCGTAATATCCTCAATCGATTCACATGGCTCTGGGGCCTAAAGAATAACACAAGTAGGAGAAGACTCTACATCTCGAGTCAGTTTAACTCCACAAAACCCAAGTGGCCCACAGTGTAGCCCTCGTCGCAGATCGACTTTGCTTCTTGTCTGGCCGAGAACCAACGGTCCGAACGCTAGAAATCTTAGAAAGAAGCCGCTAATTTCTCTAAAAACTCGGTTTCATCCTCATCGCACGCTTTCTCCAATCTTGAGAAGAAGATCTATCGCTTCTTTGTCTTATTCACTTAAACATTTCAATTAATTCCTATCAGGTTCCAAGTTTTGATTTTGACACATGGTTTAATCTGCTTCATTCATTTCATCCTCTCACGGTCATGCAACATGTGTCACATGGCATGTCTCTCATAAGCCATTTTACTAGCACTGACGCCAAAGGCTCGAAAAACGTGAAATTTCGATCGTTTTGAAATTCAACGAAATTCGACGTAGAAGCAATCTCATGACGACCTGTAACTAGTCTTGCTCAACAATCCCAGATCTAGAAAATTTTGAATTTTGATCAAAATTACCGTTTTATCTTTTCTTGAAATTAGAATTTTCCCCTGCTTACATTCTCCCTCTTTAAAAGGAATTTCATTCCGAATCAGATAATCACTAACAAATCACATGGGCAACGGCATTATGCCAAAGTAAACCAATATTTAAGTATTAAACGATTAAACCACGTACTTATGTAACCCTACACAATCCCCCGCTAGCGTAAACGCTACTTTCCCAAAGGTCACACCACCGCCAATCCAACGGTCACAACCTAATCCATGTTATGAATGAGATATCCATATACTCGAGCCTCCTTAAGCCGGCCACCAACACCCAAATGCAATTTCCAATGGTATCCAAATCTCGAGTCACTCCTCATTCCTATCACTCAACTCTAAGTCTACGTGATAACCATGACCGTGGTGTTTTCTCCTAGCAACAAAACCTTTCATTTACTATGTAGTCTCTTAATCCACATAGAAATTTCCTGATATCTTCACGGCCCTTACACCTACTACGTAAATTCCTTGATATCTTCACTTCGTCTCATAATCTACGTAAATTCCGATATCTCCACTGGTCTCTTATATCGCCACACATAAATTCGGATATCTCCTCGTCTCTTACACTCCACAAAGAAATTCGGATATCTCCAGCAGGTCTCTTACACTCCATTACGTAAATTCTGGATATCTCCCTGGCCTCTTAATCTACGTAAATTCGACATTCCACTGCCCTTACACCCTCATTTAAATTCCTGATATCTCCCCGTCTCTTTTACTCCACACGTAAATTCGTGATATCTCACTGTGTCTACACTCCAATACGTAAATTCGGATATCTCCTGCCCTACACCCACATTAAATTCCGATATCTCCACTCGGCCCTTACACCCACACAAAAATTCGAGATTTCTCCTCGGGTCTCTTACATCAACACGTAAATCTGTGATATCTCCCAGCCCTTACACCCAAACTCCAAGCTTTTTTCACCTATAGGATTAACGACTCTTCAAGGCTTTCGCCAATACACATTAATTCACATTTCACATTTCCCTTGTTTGAACTATGAAGCTCCCATCGATCGAGCCCCAAAGACAAACTCAACCCACACTCACCAAGAGTGGTGAATGACCATACCGTGCACCCACATCCTACTCGACGTGATATCACCGTGCACCCACACCCGACTCGATGCGATCCCCCCCGGGGTCCACCATGAGCAGAATCTAGGGGATCTTTAACTCACAATCCTGACCTATCAGGTCAACTCTCACCCTACATCCTAGGGAAGAACATCCACACCTGGCTTCTTCAAAGGCCTCAACCTCTAAGCCCAATTTTGTCACACAAGATGCATTAATGAATGAATATGATGCATCCAATTTAAACGCTACTCTAGTCAACAAGTGCAAGGGTAGAAACGCACTCGATATCCGCTTAATCTATAAATGTTCACCGGCAGCGATCATGAGAGACCTCCGCCTCCTAGACAATCTTGTCTCATATGCCCAAGCCGGCCGATGTAAATAACACACATCAGCCCGCCCGCCCGACCAGGGGCCCCGCCAGGAGCCACGTCCCCGCGACCTCGACCCACACTATGGCCTTCCGTCCATCCGTGTCGTCAAGGTGCCTTTTCAGATAGCACCGCGACCAAAACCGGCCTCTTCGACCCATACTAAAGTGAGAAATGAATCAGATCCTCTCCCGTCCTACAACCTAACTGGACTCGTGTCACCCCAAAACTCCGGATCCCCGTCTCTAAATCTCGTCTCACATGCCCAGCCGTTTCTGCCAGAGCCAACATATCATTCCGCCCGCCTAACTAAATGCCCCATCCCGTCCCTGGCCCCGGGAACTCAAGCAGGTCTTCGCCTCTTCCCAAACTAGGAAGAAGTTGATCCTCCCTTCACTAAAGATCCGCAGCCGATACCCCGCGGCATCCTTTATCTCTTTCTCTATGGTCGAAGCTATTTCGACTAATGAGTCCCAGTCCCTCGTAGGCTGAGCCCTACGATCTTTCCCCGAATGGACAACTCAACCATTCAAACGTCCCCGATTCGTCATGTTCATGCGTCATCAGTCACTACTAAACGCATAACTCGCAAGTGGAATCCGCCACATATTCCATCACCGCCAATGCTCTCTCGCCCAAATCTAGGAACTCTGGCCTCGCATGCTCCAGCGCTGGCCGAAAATACTACCACGAAAAGATCACGAACCCTCGCCCATGTCATCGTCTAGATCTCAGAGGTCTTCGTTTAGTTCCACCATACTGCCCACCTCTAGCTAGAATGCAAATTAGTTCGACTTAGTCGGGACGTATAGCATCTTCATAGCTCCAATAGCCTCTCAACCCGTATGAACCACAATGGTCTCCACCACCTGATCTCCTCCCCCCGTGAATGTCCGGGAGGATGATGTGCCTCGAACCTCCTGGAGGTTACTCGACCTCCTCGGCTACTCGTCGTGACTAGCCTCGTGCAATAGCAAAGAAATTCCATAATACCCACAAAATTCTCACCGGAAGCCTCTGCCGAATACTGGGCATGCTCGCCAGCACCCCTCGGACTCCTCTCTACATCCTCGCCCTCGACTAGCCATCTACACATGTCAAATGGCAAGTTAATATTCAACACAGTATCTCTAAGACATAAACACAGCATCGAGACACTATTCACATTCCGTAAAATTTTATACACTATGTCCATGCATTCATAGGTAATGCAAGACAATAATTTCATCTTATTAAATCATATTCAACAAAATATTTTATTTTATTTTATCTTTTTTTTTTTTAAACCTCGTGAACAGTGCTCATGAACAGTGTCCAAAACAATGACTCAGAACAATGTCCTGAGTCAAAACTGGGTTGGGTGCACAGGATGCACACCCAAGGCCTAGACTGCGCGCACGCTGCACGCTGAGCCGGCCGTATCGTGGCGCACTAGGCGCCGTGTCGCAGCGCACGCCCGGCCGTGTCGCAACGCACGCCCAGCCAGCATCGCCAAGGCCAGGCCGCGCTGCGGTGTCATCACGCCCCGCACGCCGCCAAGGGCCCCATGTCACAGCCCGCCATGTCGCAGTTCCTCGGGCCTCGCCGCAGCCCGCCGGCCAGAGATTACAACGCTTGTCGCAAGACCGTGTCTCGCCTCAGATGGCGACACACCTGGAAGACCAAGGCCTTTACGCGCGGCCACTGTGTCGCGGGCCGTCTCTGCGCCTATCGTGGCTAAGTCCAGCCGTGTCGCGTCTCAGCCTGCACTCCAACTGCCCCGTACATCACCGATGCAATCCATCAGACGCGACTCGGGATCGAGAAATGGATGATACTAAGCTGTGACGCCCGATTCCCGGGGTCCCATCGACAACCCACAACCAGCTGGAATACCCAAGGTGTCTCATCGTGAGACCTATACGTGAGTGAAAATGGCCACTTAGGCCCATACACCAATACTCACCAATAATCTAACCAACTATATCACAATAGTTCAAGAGTTATTACATTACTCTTAATACAAACACACATTAAAATTAAGAGTTCTAATACATGTTATAACAAAAAACATCAAAGCCACAATCCGGCTTTCTTCTAAAAATCGGCCTCTAATGAGCGCCGTCTTCCCGAACAATCCATGTACCTGAAATAATGATCCCTCAACAGGGTGAGCAATGCCTGCAAATAACTATCCTACCTGGGTTACTCCCCACCTAAGTGCACATGCAATGATTCAACACAAACACATTCAAGAAAATACATGATCATACTTGAATGTCTACAAGCCCAATCCTGTGTCTCGAGTCCTCACCGACTCCTTCACACTTGTCTAAGCCAAATGCGAGTAAAAATAAAGTTTTCAAAACAAAAGCATTTTGTTCTCAAAACTTACTACCGAGTTTTGGTAAATTTTATTAGACAACCCTCCAAGGCGAATCTGTTGGATAATCCTCCGAAACAATTCATGGGCCTCTCCGACGTGAATTGTTGGACAATCTCCCAACACAATTCTCCAAAAATCTTTCGTCAAATTCCTTCACAAACATTTTCGCTTTTGTTTTCTTCATGTCATGCACTACATCTAATATTCTATAGGTTGCCCTAAATAAGATACTTCATTATACTAATTCCAAAATATTCACGCTTAATATATTTTTCATGTATATATTAACATAATTAAATTCATAATCCATGTTATTCAATCTACAATCAATAACACCAAAATTAAATTTACATCGGCTAATTAACCACTTAAGCAATTCATTTTGAATCACCCAAACCACAAAACCACACACAAATCATGTGAACAGCTGAAACCCCTGGGCCCAAGACCGCTCACTACCACACACAGTGGATTCCACTCTCGGTCTCAAATGTTTCGAGATTCGAAATTACGCTAAATTCAAGCCCCAAAATATCCCTAATCCATTCACACGCTCTTAGCTAAAGAATAACACGAGCAAAGACCTACCTCTCGGGTTGCCTGAACTCCACAAAACGGGTGCCCAAGCCGCAGCCCCCACAAAGGTAGGATCGACTTTGTGAGCTGGTCTACGAGAACCGACGGTCCGAACGCTAGGAAATCTAGAGAGAAGTCACACTCTCTCTCTCTAAAAACTGGTTTCAGCCCTCACTGCACGTTTTCTCCAATTTTTGGAGAAGAAGACTATCGTCATCTTATTCAATTTAAACATTTAATTAATTTATCAGGTCCTTAAGTTTCGATTTTGACACATGACTTGACTCCAAATGCATTCATTCCATCCTCTCACTAGTCATGCAACATGTGTCACATGGGCAATGAGCAGTAGGTAACTTTGTCACATCACACGCCTCTCATTAAAGCCTTTACAAGACCACACTCCTAAGGGCCTCAAAAACGTGAAATTACGATCGTCCCTTAATTCGATCTAAATTCAACATGGTAGCTACACATTTCCTCGTGAGACGATTCCAACCTGCAGCATTTCACATCCCGAGATCTAGAAAATTTAGGTTTTGACCGAAATTACCGCTTTACCCTTTTCAAAAATTAGGAATTTTCCAGTAACTCTATGGAATGCCTTCGATTTCCGAGGAGCTCCTAAGCAGGTTTCTGATGGACTCGCGAGGCAGGAGGCTCAGATAGCCTGGGAGGGGTAGCGAGAATGGGGTTTAAAGACGAGGCCTGCACTCCAATGGGCTTCTCGGTGGCTTCTCGCTGGGCTCTCTCAATGTCTGGCTTCGAGCTTTCCCAGACTGAGTTCAACATCCAACTTTCTCTAGCGAGGAGGTCAAGGATCTCGTCTCTAAGGATGAGGTCAACAGGCGTTTAGGTGTTTTCAGGGCCCCCGACATGCTCTCGTTTAGCGATTCTGGTTCCTCCGAGCTAGCCTTTCCGTCGCTCTCGCAGGCTTCACTGCTTCCTCTACTTCCGTTATCAGCCCAACACAAAGGTTTAGGCTCTCTCTCTCTTTTTTTTTATTCCGCGCTGAGCTCCGGGTTTTTATATTGTTTGATTCGACCTATTTGATATACCAAGATCTACTGACACTCTCTTCGCTCCTTTTCCCCGCTTCATCGATTCAGCCATTGGTTCCTAAACACAGGCTCAGTAAGAGGCCCGGAACTGAATCCACTGGGCTGGCAGACCCAGCTTTGTCAGAATGAGCGACATCTTGCATTTAGATCCCACCAGAGCATTTGACTCGGCAGATCTGATTTGGCTCACAGGCGACGATCGATCAGGCCCTGGGCACCCTCCCGCGGCGAACTGAGCCACCGGGTTCGCCGCCTAAGACCCTCCTCTGAAATGCGCTTGCGCAGGCCGAGCCATCGGGCTCCGGTTGCTAAGACCTCCCGCGAACCGAGTTAATTGGCCCCGCGCGACCCTTCTCCGCGAACCGGAAGCACGGGCTCCCCGGGCGCTAAGACCTCCCGAGCCGGCGGTTCCACAGCCGAGCCACCGGGCCCCATGGCGCTAAGACCTCCCCCCGCGAACCGAGCCACAGCTCGGGCGCTAAGACCTCTCAGGCGAACCGAAAGATTGGGCTCCCAGCGCTAAGACCCTCCCCTCGCGCAACTGCTTACTAAGCCTCCCGCTAAGACCCTCCTTCGAAGCCGCTTCCATAGCCGAAGCATCGAGCTTTAGGCGCTAAGGACCTCCCGTGAATGAGATCGGGCCCCGCCACACCCTCGAGTCAGCGACCCTGCTGCCGAGCTACTGGCCTGAGGAGCCAAGACCCTCCCCGAGTCGCTTTAAACTGCCGGGAGCCACCGGGCCCCGGTGGTAAGACCCTCCCGCTCAACCGGTCACCGGGCCTCTCGGGCGCCTAGCACTCCTCCGCGAACCGAGCTACTAGGCTCCTAGGCGCTAAGACCCTCCCGGTTATTTAAGCCATGCAGCCGAGCCATCGGGTTCCGGCGCTAAGACCCTCCTGCCACGAACCGGAGCCATCGACTCGCGCTAAGACCCTCTCGAGCCGTTAAGCTCTACAGCCGAGCCATCGGGCCCGTGGTGCTAAGACCCTCCCGCGTGAACTCGAGCCATCGGGCCTGGGCGCCTAAGACCCTCCCGAGTTGTTAAGTCAGCAGGGCCGAGCTACTAGCTCCGGGTGCCGAGGATCCTCCCCACAACTGAGCCACTGGGCCTCCGAGCTCTAAGACCCTTCCACTGGACCAGCTACCTGGCTACTAGGCGCCTAAGACCTCTCGAGCCGGCTTAAGCCTCCCCATGTGTCACTACCGGGTTTCGAGGTGCTAAGACCCCCTCCCCGCGAACCGAGCTTACCGGGCCTCGGCGCTAAGACCTCCTCTCGCGAACCGAGCTACCGAGCCCCGGGCCCCAAGACCCTCCCGAGCCGTTTAAGCTTCAGAGTCGAGCTAGCCAGCTCCGGCTCTAAGACCTCCCGCACGAACTGGGTTTACCGGGGCTCTGGCGCTAAGACCTCCCGCGCTTAATCGAGCCACCGGGCCCCGCGCCGACCCTTTATTCTTCCCTTCCTCGGAAAAGCCGTGGCTTTAATGCGCATCTACGAGAACGGAACATATCATGCGTGATCTCCGCTACCGCCCCTTATAAATGCAGATCCCTCCGTGATGGTGCTATGCTTCCAACCTTCGGCCCTCTTCGGGCAAGAGTCAGTCCGCCTCATGATGAAGCCGGGCCGGCCTGGGCATCACCGCATGGTGTCTATCTCGGTGATCGTGAGCCGACGCTTGAATCATGGTCTACCGTCATAGTGGAGCTGCGGTTTTCCTGTGGAGCCGTGGCTGCTCCTAGCCATGCCTAATGATAGAACTCGTGCTGTGGAGCGATCCGGAGGGGCAAAGTACTTGAAAAAACTTTTGTACCGCTTCCATTTTTTCTTTCTTCTTTCTTCTCTTCTTTCTCTTTCTCCTTTTCCTTCTCTTCCTCTATCTCCCTCTCCCCTTCTCTTTCTCACTCTCTCTTCCTCTCTTTATTTTTCCATTTCTTGTGGTTTTTTGCCTTGATAGGGTGTAGGCCGATGTGAAGAACGGTTTTCGCTTAACTGTAATTTTTGAAATGTAAAGGGAGATTTTGTAATTCTCTGAGGTAGCTGTAATCTCCATGTATTGAAATTTTGCATTCAACTGTAGCTCCTTTGAAATAAAGAACAATCCTTATGAATTACGCGCTTCTTCCACCCAGGCCCCTTCGAGCCGTGCTCCTGGCTTTATCATTATAACTTATCATTTGGTCCATCATAACATTAAACAACTTTAAATGGAAATAGAGTGTTATTCAAATCAAGATGGTGGATCTTTATTATGTACTACGCTCCGGTCTTACTGTAGAACCGCTTCGAGGTGTTCAAGGCCTACGAATGGGGTAGGTTTTTCCTTCTTTCGTTTTGGAGTTCATAGTCATGTGCCTGGACATGATACGGCTGTAGGGCCCTCTTCCACCAGGTCCCACTTCCCATGCAGGGTCCTTCCTTGGTCGCGTAAGTTTCCTTTTAGAACTAGCGCCTCGTCTAGAACCTTGCTCAAACTCGGTCATAATACCCTCGTTGTCTTCCCATGATAATCCTTCCGCTTTGTGATCCGCTCAATGCTTTTCTGTGAAATCCAAGTTTGTGCGAAGGACCTCCTGCCGTGTCTCTGAGGCCTGGCTAGTTCAACTTCAGAGATTTTAGTCCGACCTCGACTTGATCTACTACTTCAGTGCCAAAGGCCGTGAGCGAATCTAGGGTTTCAGTCAGTTGACTTGCGAGTTCCAGATGCCCATAATACCGGTACTCTACCCATTTTCCTTTAGATCTCTAGTCTGGTCTTCGCCGCCTTTGTAGTCCTTATAGTGGACCTCCCGCTGCTCCATCGGACTCCGCTGACGAGCCTGGGACGAGAGTGTACTGATTCAGCTCAAACATGCCAAACCTAACTTAGGTTGCCAAATTATTTCCTGACATCGACACGAGGGACCTCTGGATTCCTAACTTGCATATATAAATAGGAGCGCCGACTAAGCTACGACCTTTCCGTCTGTGTGATTTGTTATGGTTCCTGCCTTCGCCCATTTGCAAAATGTCGCCAGTCCACTCTACCTCAATAAATCGACACCTGAGATCGGGGCCCTTCCTATGGGTAGGGACTCCCAATATATCCACTCTAATATTGGAAAGACCAGGGCTCGTGGATCGACGCCTGGGTTCTGATGGGAGATGAGAGATCTCGCATGCTTCCGACAAGCTTTGCATTTCTAACAGTTATGTCTGCATCTTCGAGCACAGGGGCCAGAGCACTCCTCTGCTCCCAACGTTCTCCCGCCAAGGTCCAAGCTCCGATGTGGTTACCACATATGCCCTCGTGCACCTCCCTGAGCATGTAGTTGGCGTCTTCCTTCCCTACGCACTTAAGAATGGGCACAGAGAAGCCTCGTTTATAGCCAGTCCCCGAATCGAACATGTTGAATTCACACTCCGCTGAGCCTGATGCCTCCGGGCTGCTTCGCAATGTACCATCTCTTCCAAGTGATCCCATGGGTCCATCCACTCTGGGCTTGACATCACGAGGTAGACTTCTCAGCTTGTCGACGCCACCGAGGGCCTGAAGCGTGCCTGACAGCATCACCGTCAGCCTCGTGAGGTTACGCCGCCTTGCCAAGGCATCACTCGAATTCTCCGCTCTGCATGTCACCTAAACTCGTATGAACTTCTTAAGCAACTCGTGACTCCTTTTGAGATATAAGGTCATCCCTCCCCTCTGCACTCGAGTAGCCCTATCCGTTTACCACTACTGGGAGTCGCCGGCTTCACCGCAGGCTGATCTGGTCTGCTTCAAGTGGGCGAGGTTGAGTCCAACTATGACAAAATTTCTCAGCGATTCGCCTGTTACTGAGGCTCGAAGCCGAATCTTAGCGATTCCGTATATATCCCGTCCGGGAGAGGTCGTGACGGGCCTCCGACCGCTCTCACAGCGCCGCGACGATAATCCAGACTGTGGAGGCCTACGCCATAGGTAGCCCGTAGACTAAGGGCCGGGAGTGAATTCCATGATGAATCCGCCAAGATCCGCCTTTTACCGTTGTCCCTGGCCTTGTACTGATGTCAAATTCATCAAATTATAGCCCACTGACAAATTCTTCCAGAGGTTTCGGTTTGATGCAGTGATTCGCTTTATCTGATATCTCATCGACTCGACTGCATTTAGGAGCTGGGGCTAAGGTCGAGTTTCAGATGTGGTTACCAACGCCAGGATCAACTTTTCCATCTGGGGTACCCGCCTCCCGCAGCTCCTACCAGAATAGTAGATCGGTCAATGACCCCGTCCCCACTTCCTTACCTGCATGACTAGCCGCAAAGTCCTAAACGGCTGTGATAGAGTGAGATTCTCCTTCTTAAGGGCTTACTAGAATGGGGTGAGAGCTCAGGTAGGTTTTGAGTGCCGCGGAACGCCTCCCGCAAAGCAGCGCCCCACCGGGAGGGCCTTTTTCATAACCCGAAAGAGCGCCAAGACTGGCCGCCGTCTCTAGACACGGCTTTCGCCTCAACGCAGCCTATTCTCCCCCCGGCCGCACCGAATGTCTTTAATGTTCGACTGAGGCAAAGATATCAAGTACGCCTTTACATCCACTGGCTTGCCTCTATTCTATTGCTGACTATAAAACTCCAAGAACTTCCCAAATGAGACTCAGCGATTGGGCCGGGCTTAACTTCATATTTTAAATTTTCTAGACCCTAACGCCCCTGGCCAATCGGGTTATAATGGAGTTTCTGCATGCTTATCAATTTTACCAAATTCTATCGCTTATATATATACCTCCATAAATGTCCTAATTTGTTTCCTCTCGAATATCCCTGCTCACTCAAATTTCGTAGTGGTTCGCGTTTTAGCCCAAAGGGCATTACTGATAACAAAGAGTTCCCGACCATCGATAAAATGAGGTTTTCTGGTCACAGTGGTCCATATTTGGACCCACTTTTCAGGAAATTAGAAGGCCCATGAAGCCGAGGAGTTCATGACTCACAGAAGGCCTACGGCGAGATCAATCCGAGGTAGGAAGCTATCCTTCAAGTGTGCCCCTTGATGTCCTGAACTCGGCTTTAAAGCCGCCACTTGCCATTTGCTTTTAACGAGAACAACGTTAGCCAACCATTCCGTACTCTACTTAATCATTTTCGTCAGATGAGTTTACTCCACCTCTCTCATTAATCGCCTCTCGGCCTTTCCGGAGCAAAACTCCTTTCTTTCTTTGGCTCTTCGAATTCAAATTCCTTTAAAATATGGATTGACATTCAACCCGGGTGATCGCCTGGTCGATCCCACTCCATGTCTTCCTGTCTGCCAACACCTCCATGTCTCCGCTTTAGAAAAACTACGAGAGCTTCGATGTCTTCCCACCTGACCCTAAGTGATTTCAGGTGTTTCGGGTCAGTTACCGAGTCAGATAGCCAATTCTTCGCGGGCGCGGGGCTCCGTGGTTACCTCGTCTCGCATGTCAAGATCGCCCACGACGCCATGATCACGCCATTTACCGACGCCGAAAGTAACATTCCCTAGCTATGCACTGGGTTTCTGACTCATTCCTACCCATTTGCGCTGGAAATTCTGATAATCAAGGTGATAAGAGTGGGAACGCCATTATGAAATCGAGGAGGAGGCCTAACAGTAACATGTTGTGTAATCGATGTACCTAGCATGGCGTGAATTCACCGTTGTTAGCTCGGGGCATGGGGTCTCCCAAAGTGAGCACTTCAATGCACTTAACCCTGCGGGCAGATTTTCTCTGGAGAACCCACGTGAGGGCGTGCGTCGACCGCCTATAGCTCTCCTTCCAATGCCCATTTCATTGTGTGTCGACAAGATGATGTCTGGGCCGAAGCTCCGTCGGCGCGACCCCATGAATCGCTTTATTGGGCCTACTATGGTTTTTATCACGTTTGTCACGGGATGTCGCAAATTTCCAAGGTCGTAAGTCCGAAGTAATGGTGGTAGTATCCACGAGGAAGCCGATAACGCTTTGTACTCACCCTCAAGGTTTCCGATTTGATGTCGCGCAGCGGGCCTTCGGGCTGAGCTAGACTCTCCGCCTCCTACAAACCCTCCAAAGATTACATGGACTTCTCCTAAAGGCGCTTAATGTCAGAACCTGGGTCAATGACGAGGTGGCAAGTGTCTGACTCGCTCCTCTCAGCCCTTTCGAGGCCACGTGAATCTCAACGAGATGCCCACACGGATCAAGTATTCAATCTCCTTTAGCCTAGATGTAGTCATCCGTTCCTGTCCATGACCTCGTGGAACCGCCAAGACGGTGTCCCTTCTAATGCAACCCACTTCATCCTTCTGGATGGCCACCTCGTAAACCTTCATGTTGCACTTTATAGACCTGGCTAAACACCGAGGCTATCAAAGGTGTATCATTGAGGTGAATACCATCACCACAGATCTCAGCCGAGGTGGTCCCCATGATCCCCGACGCTTCCTCATCTTATCTGGGACCGCTCTCTCGCTTTCTATGCTCCTGATCCGTCCCCGTCCGGGCCCCGCCCTTGTAGCTCGCTCTCTTTGCATCGCCCCGCTCTTTCCCTGTGAGCTTCTTTGCTCGACAAGGAGGCTTCACCGTGATATACTCTCTGCAGATGAGGACTCACATGCTTCAGCCTCGAGGGTTCTTCGAGATGCAGAACACAGTCTTTCGACTACACCCCACCCTCGCAACAAAGCAGTGAACGCAAACTTCCTCTGGGCTGAATAACATCCACCTTAGGCGACCGCAGCAAACCTCTAAACATATGACCTCGGGAAGGTTTCTAGAGCTCATGCATGGCCGACAGATAATCGCCCTGTATGTTCTGCTCTTATAAAGTGGGAGACGAATCACATGGAAAGTTATGTGAACGATGAGATGCAAAGCATTTCATGATCTGGCAACCAAAGCAATGTCGGGGCCCTTTAGTTGTGATAAATGAAGGCTCTACATCGGGATATGGTCCCGATATCCCGTAGTTCCATCCGATTTTGTAATGCGACGAGGTGGTCTACGGGTCTTGCTACAAACGCCCCAATCACAGATTCGAACTTCTCACGGGTTGAAGTGCAAGACTCGGCTATGGAATGGAGATTCTGGCTTATTGCATCAGGCGCCTTGGGCCGGAGGACCGGAGCTCCCCGCCTTTACCACTCCATGTGGCTGATTTTGTCTGATGCCCCGAACTCGGGTCCCACGACCTCCTCCTCGCTGCAATCCCGGGGCCGTAAGGATCATGCCCCCGGGTGTGGCTTAGCTTCCTCCTTCTCCATCCGCTCTCGACGAGGGTCGAGGTGTCAGTTTCTGCAACAGGCTTTGGTCTTTTCTTGGCTTATCGCGGTTCCTAGTGGGAGCTTGCATTTGCTCTCGTGAGTTTGGTTCCAACCCTTCAAGAAGTGTTTGGCCGGGTGACGCTGAGCCGCCTCCACCTCAAACCATGTCATTCCACATTTAACGTGCCTCCCAGAGGTCTACCGTCCACACGCTTAGCCGGTCTCAGATCCTTGGAGGATCGACGCTGCTCCCGCCGCGGTTCCGAGTTGATACCATCACCCCCGAGTCGCCTTTTTTGTAAAGGAACCATCGCTCCATAGACTCCGCCACTAAACTCGATGATGCTTTTTCAAATGCCAGAATCGGGCTTCGGGCGCATAAAATCTGTTAGCCAACTACGCCTCGATGCGTCGGGCTCCTACAAAACAAGAAACCAAAAGAATCGGCTGGCTCGCCTGCCTCCTCCGATGCCTATAAGCCGCCATTTCGTGGAAAAGAATATCAACTACTAAGAGAATGCAGTTCTTCATGCATGTTCATGTATCTTTCACTCGGGATTTATATCCTTAGTATTTATATCGATTATCATGATAACTTTCCTACTGATGATGACACATAATAGCATCTTTCCTTGTCGAGGATGATACGATATCTCTCCCATTGAGTAGGAGATTTTCTTCTTATCGCAAGCCATTAGACATGGAGAATGACGTGACAATAATTGGGAATCGGGGCGCCACTACTTTAAAGGGGCAAGTTGGACCCCAGCCTCAGCCCGCATTCGGGGGAATGCCACAGAGGTCATTGCTAGTAATCGGGGCCCGCTTTAATCCCGATGTCTGGGCTTGCGCTGGGCCTAGGTCAAGGCGCTATTATTTCAAACCCCATTAGTTAGAAACTTGAGCATTTTCAAATTCCTTAATCTCTATAACAAAAGGTTCAAATAAGTCAATTAAAATGAAAGAAAGCAAGATATAAGTTACGAGTTAATAATCCTTTCACACACAAAAAAATAAAAATAAAAGAAGCTTAGTTAAATAAATCACTTTTCTCCTAATTTTTACATTTTTAAACATTCGAACACTGTAGAAGGCAAAACAAACAGGTCCATATTCTAATAGTCACCCAACAAGACAAAGATTGATAACTCATCAAGATCGAGTATGTTCTCCTCATCGAGCCGCTCCACTAAGTCTCTTTCATCATCCACCTTTCAAGCAAATTAACTAACTATGCGGTTCCTTCATGTATGATGTATCTATCTCTAGGTAAGATGATAGTATTTTACACATTTTATTCAAGCAGCAGTAACCCACTGTCTAAACTGGTAATGCTGAATGCACACATAACTTCATATATCTTCGATGTGTGCCATAGAGTCTATCACCCGTAGATGGCTGTCAAGCCAGATGGAAACATCAAGCCACCTCTTTTGCAATGCCATAAATTGCACAGCACATAAATACAAATCTACAGCTCAATGTGATGCAATGTACTTCAAGTGGTCGATACTCAAGAAACGAACAACTTTTGGCAAAATTGCCCCGCTTCCCTTTATGTCGATTTTGAGAAACCCAATTTTCTAAGGATTCTATCCCCTTCTATATACCTGAAAACTAATCTTCTGTTAATGTAAAGAAGAGAATTTTACTTAGTTTTAATCCTAAGAAAAATGTCTTCAATGCTTCGTGCAAGAATCGATCACCTTGATAGAATCTATTCAGTTTTTCAGTTAATGACAATTTTCTGTAGGTTTAGAATATCCATAAATAAGAGAGTTTTTCATACACTAAGGAGATGATAGATTTTTTCAACAATCACGTAAGGTGTCCTGTGTGCTCAGATGGAGTAGGAACACTTTGTGGTGACACATCCAAGCTCATGCCCATAATTCAACATGTAACGTCTCAAAAATACCTTAGAATTTTTATAATAATTTTATTATATGTTTAGGGTATAAATTAAGCCAAATGGAGATTTTCCGGGAATTGATAAATGATTAAATGAAAATATTAAATGATTATATGATCGAAAATAAGCATATGATTGAATGTTATATGCTAAAATGAGAAATTAATTGAACCCGAAATTAAACCTCATGAGCATAATTTGAATTTGTAAATTGAGTGACCCAAGGGTCAAATAAAATTGTATCAAGCTTTAAATACTAATATGAGTTAAATGAAGTAATATAATAGTTAAACAGAAAAATGGGAAATGAAGTATGAGGAAAGCTCAACATGGCTTTTAGGAGAATGAACATAAAGACCAAATTTCAACAGTTTTTAGTAACCTGCTGGGAGAGAAAAAAGGAGAAAATGGGAGAAGAGCTAGGCTTGAAGAATACTGTTTTTAAAGGTTTCATTTTCTTACTTCCTGCATCACAACTTAGAAGATTTGAAGGAGGTTAAGGAAGAAAAACAAAAACTAATCTTTCTCTTTGCATTTTGGACTTGGGGAAAATGCCAGACTTGGAAAAATCGTCTTTTAATGCGTTAAACCACTTTCGAGCCGTCAGTGATCTGGCCAGGTGGGTCGATGTAGATGACTGATGAGGTTTATTGAAGAAAAAGTGATGAGGATGGCAAAACTGGCCATTTCCAAGCGTAACCCCGCAAAAGGGTACTCTTACTCCAAAGTCAGCAACTAACATCATCAGGTAAAGGATCGGCACCACATCTTCACCAGCATATAGGACTAGAAGTAATCGTACCAATCAAAGTGGTACCACACCGATGTTCAAAGAACCCTATTTTGCACTTTGCACTGTTAAGTCTCTAGATTTTGTGCACTTACTAATGAGAACCCAATGTGCTACACATACAAATTAAATTAAGAGTGAAATTAAGGAAAACGTACTATACCCCTTGCATAAATTTCTACGAGATTCGTTAAGTGTGATAATTGTTTACTCACCAAAAGCAAAATATGTTTGACTATACATTTGTGAAGATCACCTAACCTATGACAGAACTCTAATAAGAGTAAACTGGTGGTTTCCGCTTAAATTATATTCTTCACCTCTATTCGATCTGGCAATGTTAGTTCTTCATTCACCAAAATGTATCCACATGTCATGTTTAGTTTACTAACAAACTGAAATGAGTATATGGTTATATATATTGAAACGTTATTACGAAAGTGCATATGGATTTGGAAATGTGATAATCGAAACGTTATTACGAAAGTGCATATCGATTTAGAAATGTGATATTTGAAATGTTATTACGAAAGTGCATATGGATTTGGAAATATGATATTTGAAATGTTTGATAATTAATTGTATGTATATTTAATTGAATCAGAAACGAATTGGGTCAACTCTTGACATCTTGAATTGAATCACATATCAGAACACCCAACATTTGTTTGATACCAATTCCAGATCCGTCATGAAGGCAAACGAATTATTCCAATGTCCCATACCGCGGCATCAATCGCATCCGTTATGATGGCGTGATGACATTATTATTAAATGATCGACTTCATGATGCTCCTAGTCGCATCCGTTATGAAGGCAACCGGAATTGTAAAATGTCCCATACGGCGGTGCACCACCCCATCCGTCATACCGTGGCGGTATCATGAATGATGAGATAAGACGGATTCACTGGGCGAAATCCTTCAGAAAATAAAATGGAATAGTCAAAGTGAAATAACAAACTTTGACAAGTGTGAATGGGATTTGAGTTAAATGAATTGAATTGTTAGATAAATTTGTTGCATGTGAAAGTGCATATTTTGATATGATCAATGAATTGTAAAGTGAAAGCATGTGAAACGCATATTTTGATATGATCAATGATTTGTAAAGTAAAAACATGTGAAAATGGGATGAACCAATCGGCATCCGTCATGAATTAGAACCAAAATTGTTAGGTGTGTAATCATCACTAATCCATAATAAGGTATCATCCACTGCTTCGAATCACATGAATGTAAATGGTATAGTCAAAGTGATATAGCAAACTTTGATAAGTGAAACTAAATGGATTTGTAACCAAACACATCTTTATGTATGTTTGAATCTCATGTATGAATCAAGGAATGATTTGTTGCATATGAAAAGGCATAATTATAGATGATCAATGAACCGTAAAATGAATAGTATGTGAAAATGAATAAGTATGAATATTGTTTTACATTGATCATGAATGAAGTAAAAAGTATGGTTTAATATAAAAGCATGTCTTATATTAAACTGAAATTGAGAATAGAACCGTATAGAACCACTAAACATGAAAATGCTTAACGTGTAGTTTTTATCTATGCGAAGGTATCAAGTAAGCAAGAAGGAAGGCCAAGAACAAGAAGCGCAGAGTCATAGAGAAGTTGCGACGTATAAGTATATACCCTGTTATATTTTTTTATTTTTTTTTAACATTGATATTTTATAAAAACAATTTGAACTCTAAACCAAGGTTTTAAATTCCGTTCCGGTTCTACTTAACGCCTAATATTCCGTCGCTCTGAATATCTGAACTAACATTTCATGAAAAAATTTCGCCTTTATGTACCGCTTTGTTCGATCGAATGACCGAATTGCCGGAATCCACGAATCGCTTAACCGCTCACTTCCCACGGCCGGGACAGAGGAACAAATTTTTCGTTTAAAATTTATTTGTTTATTTTGTATTTTCTTGTATTAAATATTTTATACTTGTTTATTGATTTATGTGATTAACATGCTTAAAAAACATTGCATAATTTGGTGATTTAAAATTGGTTAAGGCATAAAATATTTATATGTTTATTTGATAATTTACTCTTAATTAATGTATTATAAAATAATTTTACTTGATAAATTATGTTATATAATACTCTATATTAATATATATATATATATATATATCCTAAGGCACCAAAATGATACAATCAAACAATCCGAACACAATATTCCGTTTCGATATCCAATCCGAAATGGCTACCGAAACGGAATTTAAAACCTTGCTCTAAACATCTAATTTGTAAATGATTTTGAAAAAGCTTGATATGTCTTTATAGTAACTGTACTTTTATATAAATGTAATGTTAATGGGCCTACCTCTGTAAAAACGCTTCCGCATATTTGAAAGGGCTTTTATGTCAACTGAAATGTAACACTTCCGCGTGTTTTTGATAAAGTGATATAGCGGTATCAGAGCATCCCGGATTCGGTTCAGACCTGCCAATCGGGTTGGACCGAAAAAGGGGTGCTACACAACATCTCCCACTCGCCCATATTGGGCTTGACTCATTACAAACATCATCCTAATAATTAAAACAGAAAATAATTCATATAGGTGAACGGACCATGCAACCTGAAGCACACCGATGGTGGGAGTTCCAATACAAACCTTACCCCATATAGGAGACATCAACCTTAAAAGGAAAAGAAATGCTTATTTACCCCAAGTATCTTTCTCAATACACTTGATCAAGTATTATTCAACTCTTCAAGAATCCATACTCAGGTCTTTCTTACAATTGATGAGTCCTAAACTCATCTATCTTTAATCCATTTTTCTAACATATTTTTAGCAGTTTATGATTCATTTTAATGCTAAATTATGGAATATTCACCAACATTGTGTTTTGCAGGTTTTAAATGAAAAATAAACAATTTTAGCAAGAAAAGCAAAAAAATTAGCCAAGGCAAAAATTTCTATCGCAACATCGTTTCAAAATGTTGCAAGAGAATCTCAAAGGAACCAGCAGAAGCTATGTCGCAACAAGCAGCTTTATAACTCAATCAAGAAACAAAACTTTGTCGCGACAAAAGATTTTTATGTCGCGACATTGCTGAAGAAGCTAGTGAAGAAGACTATCGCGACATTCTTTACTCTGTGCGACATTGATCAAAGCAAATGACACTGGAACTTTGTAGCAACATTCCTTACTCTGTCGCAACATAAAAGAATGATGATCACATATGAACTCTGTCGCAACAAAAGACAACTCTGTCGAGACAAAAAAATGGCAGAGTTATAAGATAAGTTAGCTACGACAAATGTTTTTATGTTGCGACAAAGTCTCAGCATGTGACAAGCTCAAGGCAGGATTTCTGTTGCAACACAAAATTCAGAGTTCACAATGAAAGGCAACAAGACTTTGTCGTGACAAAGAAGTTTTATGTCGCGACAAACACAACATAAGGTTGAGGTGAACTCTATCGTGACAAAGAAATCTATGTCAGGACAAAAGTTGAAAAATAGTATAAGAACAATGTTGCGACACAAAAGTTTTATATTGTGACATAATGAAGAACTGAAGGCAAAATCTTTGTAGCGTTAAGAGATTTTTATGTCGCGACAATAAAAGCTACAGAGTAAAAGATTTCTGTCGCAACAAAGAAAAATTATGTCGTGACAGAAAATGAAAGAGAATTGAGATAAGCCAAGAAAAGTTTGTCGCAACAAAGATTTCTATGTTACAACAAACAATTCAGCCAGCGACAAAGACAAAGGAAGTGATATTGTCGCGACACCTTACAACTTTGTCACGACACATAGTTCAACTTCAGCAGTGCAAGGCAACAAGACTGTGTTGTGACAAAGAAAAAGTCTATCGCGACAACAAAAACATGTAACTGTGAGAAACTCTATCGCGACAAAAGAAAATATTGTCGCGACAAAGGAAGAGAAGAACCCCAGAGAAGTTTGTCGCGACATAGCAAAGAATGTCACGACAAAGTGGAAGAACAAAAGACATAAATCTCTGTCACAACAAAAAGATTTTATGTCGCGACAAAATCCAAGAAGAAAGCATAGAAAACCTATCGCGACAGAAACTGCAAGCCACGACAAGATCTGGGAAACAAAGATGAAACCTATGTTGTGACAGAACGACCAATAGGGCCAGAATTTTTGGGGATCTACAAAAGCAGCCTTGAAGTGCAACCCATCATTGGAAAATCTATAAATAAACGCATATAGGACATTGTGCCCAGCTTCCACAAAACCATAAACTTCTGGGTAGCTGGAGACTTTTTTGCATATTATTTTTCTTTTATTTCCTTTTTAGTAGATTTTGTTTTAGCGTAGCTTTTAGCTAGTTTTTTTTTTTTTTTCTGGAATTGAGCAGTGAACTGGTGTGTAGCTTCGAGCTGGATTTATTATAAAATTTTCTCTCTCATTACTGTTTCATTTAAATGGAGTTTGGAAAATTTCTAGAGTTCACTTATTTCAATTCGTTCGCATTTTCAGTGAATTTTCTTGATTAGTTAGTCATTGACATGAGTGAACCAATTTTGAAATATTAAGCTCCCTCTAAGAATGGGTCGTTGGTGATTGTTATTTTTTTGTACAAATTGGAAAAACGTCATAGTTAGAATTCTTGAATTTATTTGATTGATATTATTCTTAAACTTAACTGTTCCTAGTACTAGTACCGTGTACCCAAAAACAAAGGATTGTATCTTGATCTGATTTCAAGGAGACCCTTTGAGAGACAATGCATTGGTATCCCAGCATGGAGTAATGCTTAGAGGTATGATTGACTTAATATTCTAAAACTAATGAATCCTCGAATGCCATTTGATGTTCACTAACTTATTGATGGTGTGAGGATAGTTGGTTGAAGTATCATTTAATTGCTCAGAGGTTTCTCCTCTTACTAATGAAAGGATCTTGATCCCGTATTAGCACATATCTAATCAAGGGGATGGAGAATTTCATCATATTCAAAGGATGAGATGCCAATTAAATTTGAGAAGGCTTGCAATATCCTGTCTATGGGAGCAAGTATTCTTCAATCTTAAGCGTTGAGTATGAAGTATTGAAAAGGAAAAATACTAAAATCTTAAAAAGAGGATTATATCCTACAAGTAACTAAGAGAGAATTTAAAAAGAGGATTAAATCTTAAAAATACTCAAGTCATAAATTTGGTATATATAATTTGGTCAATAACAAGTTTTTGGCACCGTTGCCAGGGATGGAAAATGATGAATTTAAAGATCAATATTCTAACCAAAGAGAGAATTACTAATTTAGACATTTTTCTCAATTTTATCATAAATTTTAGAAAAATCACAAAATTAGTTTTTAACTACAGTAGCTGAGTAAGCTACTAAATATATTTTTTTTATGAGCTTAAATTGATATAAATGTTTTCCACAAATTTAATTTGATCTCAATGTGTTTCTATTTTAGGAAGATTTTAAATGCACAAAAACCAGTTAAGATCTCACAGATTTGGATACGTAATCGGGTAAGCAATATAAAGTAAAAGAACACTAAGGAATCTGAGAAAAGTTAAAAGTGCCGAATAATCAACTATGGCAAATCAGAGAGAAAGATTGCAACCTATTCCAGAAGAAGCATAAGCAGATAGAACCCATAGGCAAATGACTATGGAGGACTTTTGGAGGCTAGTTATTCAAGAAGAATACTCTACTATGAGACAACCTACTATAGAAGCCAACAATTTTGAATTGAAGTCAGCTTTGATCACAATGGTGCAGCAGCATCAATTTATTGGGCATCCTAGTGAAGACCTCAACGAGCATATGGGAAGATTCATGAGGATGACAAATACAATCAAGTTGAATGGGTGAGACCTGAAGTGATCAAGTTACAACTGTTTCCATTTTCACTGAGAGATGTAGCAACAACATGGTTTGAATCACTGCCTGTTGGATTAGTGAACAATTTGGAAGAGTTGGTTGAGGCTTATATGAGCAGATTTTTCCCTCTTGCCCTCACTTCTGAAATGGGAGGGGAAATCATAGTATTCAAGCAAGGAGAGGATGAAAGTCTTTACAATGCATGTGAGAGATATAAGAGACCATTAAAAAGATGCCCAATGCATGGAATAGATCTAACCACTCATATGGATATTTTATCATTCCATTAACTATGCCTCAAAGGGTATAATAGATGTAGCCTACTGTGGAGGTTTCAAAAGAAAAAGTGTTGAAGAGGCAAAGCAATTGATTAAAGACCTTGCCAAATGCAACTACAAAGCTCCATCTGAAACTTCAAGGAGCAGTAGACTAAAGGGAAGTGGTGTAATAGATCTACATTGGATGACTGCCATAGAAGCAAAGTTGGATGCATTGATGAACAAGATGAGGAACAATGAGAGAAGAATGCATTCAACACATGAAGTTGAAACAGTAGATGAAGGTGAGAAAAGGATTAGTGCTGAAGAGGGACTAGCCCATGAGGGTCCTACCAAGTTTAGGAGGCACAGTATCTCAATGCTAATGGGAGTTACAACTTTAAGCCCAACCTCAACTTGCCAACTCATTACACACCAGCACTCATGAACCATGAGAATTTCTCATATGGAGGATGAGCACAGCAAGGTCAAAGACCTGGGTAGAATTTTCAACAACACTATGCTTCACCTGGGTTCCAACAACAACAACAGCAGCAACAAGCAAGTCAAAGAGCAAAAAATCATGGGCAAAGGAGATCTTATTCCTTTGAAGATCAGATGCTTGCTTTCAGGGAAGAAAATAAGAGACTGCTAAATATTCATGAGCATAAGTTTGATGACTTAGCAGTAGGGCAGCTGTGTTTTAGGCTAACACAAACGCCTCTCTGAAGAATCTGGAGACACGAGTAGGGCAGTTGGCCATTATAATGCAGAATCAGTCCAAGGATGCTTTTGCAAGTGACGCGAGGTAGAATCTAAAGGATTGCATGGCAGTAACTCTAAGACATGGAAGAGAGATAGAAAGTAGAAAAGAAGCAGAGAAGAAGAAAACTGAGGAAGGGTAACATGTGGAAATTGGAGGAGAATTGAAGCAACACAATTCAGAAGTTGCTGAAAAGGACAAAACAACAAAACGCAAAGAAAAGCAAGTAAGTCAAGAGTAGGCACTTACAAAGAAGGAAGAGTTTCTGCTTACAACCTCAAGTACCATTCTCGTGGTTGTAGAAGGCTAAGCTTAGAAGAGCAATCCTCTTAGATTTCCCGAATACGTGTAAGAAGATAGAGATCAATATCCTTTAAACACACTAAATGCCTCAATATGCTAAATTTATGGGCTGATATAATGAGCGTAAAAATAAAAATTGTTGAAAATGAGTAATGAAGCTGATCATACCCGCAGTGCTTATCCAAAATCTTTACCAAAGAAAAGCAAGATCCGTGCACTTCACTATTCCTTGCAAAATAGGGAATTTTGATATGGGAACTGTGTGATTTTAGACCGACATGACTTGATGCCCATATCTGTCAGTTAAGGACTCAATTTAGGGAGCTTACTCAGCGAACATGACCACACAGGATAAGCGAACATAACTTTAGCCCATATTGAGGGCATTCTTGAAGATGTGCTGATCAAAGTGGGAAAGTTCATTTTTCCTATGGACTTTTGGTTATTGATATAGAAGAAGACAAACAAGTCTCACTACTGTTAGGAAGGCCTTTACTAACTACAGGAGCAACTTTGATAGATGTCAAGAAAGGAGAATTGACTCTCAAGGTTAGAGATGAGGCAGTACACTTCAATCTCAATCATAGTTTGAAACAACCAAAATTTGTTAAGGTTGATTGTGAGATTGTAGAAACAAAAATTCTCATTAGTTCTAAACTAATAAATGATTGTAAAATTCAGAGTTCAATGGATGAGAATGAGATGAATTTCTAGTATCTTGAGCATCTTGATGTTGAATTTCTAAACTCCAATTTTAAATTAAAAGAGGCAGTACTCAGTATTGAAGAAAACAGTACTAAAAAATACAGCAGTTATGAAGAGAATGTTGTTGAAGTAAACACAAGCTTTCGAGAGGTTTGATTAAAGAATTGCCTGAACATTTGAAGTATGCTTTCTTGCAACTAGAAAAGCAAAACCAGTCATTATTTCAGCTGCATTGACTGAGCTTGAAGAACAAAAATTGTTGGAGATTCTTTGAAAATACAAGGAAGCAATAGCTTGGTCTATAGAAGATTTGAAAAAAATCAGTCCTTCTTTATGCATACACAAGATCCTTTTGGAAGACAATGCAAAGACTTTCATTGAACATCAAGAAATTTGGATTCGATGTGAAAAGTTG
This sequence comes from Tetrastigma voinierianum, assembly GCA_016808115.1. Lineage (NCBI taxonomy): Eukaryota > Viridiplantae > Streptophyta > Magnoliopsida > Vitales > Vitaceae > Tetrastigma > Tetrastigma voinierianum. The sequence goes on from JAEQBH010003733.1 coordinate 703,769, forward strand.
TCAGGAAAGAGTCTTTGGAATGGCTAAATACGAGGCTTCATATATGCAATGTGACCCTTGGGTGAGCCCAATTCATATGGTTCCCAGAAGGAGGATTCAGTGATCAAAAATGAGAAGAATGAATTGATTCCCTCTGAGCGCGACGGAGGATGGAGGTGTGTAAACTACAAAAACTAAACAACGCTCACAAGAAGGACCATTATCCTCTACCTTTCATTGACCAAATGCTAGATAGGTTAGCAGGACACTCTCATTACTATTTTCTTGATGGATTCTAGTTATAACCAGATTTCTATAGCCGCAAAGGATCAGGAGAAAACTACATTCACATGTCCTTATGACACCTTTGCTTTTAGAAGGATACCTTTTGGATTATGTAATGCTCCTTCCACTTTTCAAGGGTGTATGATGTCTATGTTTTTAGACTTGGTGGAAGAGGCTACGGAGATCTTCATGGATGACTTCTCAGTATATGGGTCCAGTTTTGAGAATTGTTTGGAAAATTTGGAAAGCAGTATTCAGTGTCGAGACGAGGAATTTGCTTTAAATTAGGAAAATGTGATTTCACGAGTAACAAGGGTATTGTTTTGGGGCCTGAATTTAACGGCTAGGTTAGAAGTAGACCATGCAAAAGTTGTTATCATAAAAACTCTCATGCCACCTACAACAATCAAGGGGATAAGAAGTTTCCTAGGACATGCTGGTTTTTATAGAAGATTCATAAGGGACTTCTCAAAAATCTATAGACCATTATGTAGACTACTAGAGAAAGTTGCAAATTTTGATTTTAATGAATCATGCAAAGCTGCATTTGATGAAATTAAAACCAGATTGGTTATAGCTCCCATCATGGTGATACTTGACTGGAACAAGGAGTTCGAAAATATGTGTGATGCCGGTGATTATGCAATGGGAGCTGTATTGGGAAAAATAACTGAAAAGATATTTAAGGCTATATACTATGCCAACAAAACCTTCAATGAGGCACAAGAGAATTACTCTACCACAGAAAATGAGAGTTGGCAATGGTGTTTGCTTGTGAAAAATTTAGGCCTTATATATTGGGGTCCCATGTAATAATACACACTAATCATGTTACTATTAAATATCTGATGGCAAAGAAGGATGTCGAATCCAAGGCCCGTCGGATGGGTAATGCTAGCTGCGAATTGATTTGGAGATCAAGGCAAAGAAGGGTAGTAACTGATATGATAGTTCATCACTTGTCTAGATTGAAATGACTTCTTGAAGAGAAGAAGGAAATTGAAATAGCGAAAAATTTTCCCTATGAACGCTCTTTACTATATATCAACCACAAAATTACAGTATGTGATACTCGTAGATTACTTAACATAAAATTGTGCCACTCGAGGTTGACTATTGGTAGAGAAGAAAATTTAGAACTTATAGCATAATATTTTATATTATTTGGGATGACCATTTACTTTTCATAAGAGGAAAATATGATTATATAAGGAGATGTGCAAAAAAAAACAAAACCGGTGGAATTATTGATAAATGTCATGCATCACCATATGGAGGACACTTTGCAGGAGACAGAACAGCCCATAAAATTCTCCATTCAGGTTTTTATTGGCCTACCCTATTCAAGGACTGTTTTGAATAGACTATGATAAATGTTAGAGAATGGGCAACATAAGCAGAAGAAATGAGATACCCCTGTAGAGAATCCTGGTGGTGTAGATTTTTTATGTATGGGGGATAGACTTTATGGGACCTTTTCCAACCTCATTTGGAAATCTTTACATTCTCCTAACTATAGATTATGTATCCAAATGGGTGGAAGCAATAGTTTGTCCCAGAAATGATGCCAGCACAGTGGTTAGGTTTATACAAATAAATATTTTGAGTAGATTTAGAGCACCCAAATCAATCATTAGTGATGAGGGAAGCCATTTTGCAAATAAAGTTTTTGCAAAAATCATGAACATATATGGAATCAAATATGTAATGGGATTGACTTATCGCCCTCAGTCAAATGGGCAAGCATAAATTTCCAATAAGGAGATAAAAAAATATTCTGGAGAAAACAATGAATATAAGTAGAAAAGACTGGTCTATAAAGCTTGATGATGCATTGTGGGCTTATAGAACTGCTTACAAAAGTCTCATTGGAATGGCCCCATACATAATTATATTTGGAAAACCTTATCATCTCCCACTAGAAATGGAATACAAGGCTATGTGGGCCAACAAGAAACTTAATGTTGACTTTCATACTACTAAAGAAGATTACTCGAATGAATGAATTTGGAAGAGTTGAAATGAGCTTAATGATAATGCAGATCTACAAAGATAAGACAAAGAAATGGCATGATCGAAGATTTGAGAGGAAGTTAAACTAGGAGAACAAGTCCTCTTATCTGACTCAGGCTCGAGCTATTTTCGAAGCGAAGTCAGATGGAGTGGTCATATGACAGCGACAAGCACACCCTTTGGAGCAATGACACTGAAAACTGATTTTGGAAGTGAGTTTAAAGTGAATGGTTAGAGATTGAAGCACTATCTTGGAGGAAACATGAATGAAGATTAGTTCCAGATTTTGAAGAGGGGAGAATTCTTTGTTGAAATGAAGACATTTTGCAGAAATGTCTGGCCCAAGAACATTAAAACACAAGCGAGGAGCTGCAGAGCAGCCGAAATAAATATTTTAATTTTCACATTTAGCTTGTTCTTGTTTTTAAATTTTTATGTGTTTGAATCTTAGTTTTAATGTTGTTTGAGATTTTATTTAATGATCTTGTCAATTTTTTCAGGACAATGAAGCTGCACTAGAGATGAATTTTATTTGGAATCATTCCTTTTCAAACTTATCAGGCAAAAAGTGCTACAAGGGGGAGTTTTTCGTTTACTCTAACTTGTTCTTTAATGATAATGCACAATTGAAGTTTAGGAGAATGTGAAAAAAAATTTAGAACATGAAATTTTAAACAGCTTTGTTGTGCTCATTCCTTGGATGCTTTGATGATAATCATGTTCAATTATATCGAGTGAAGAATGAGATTTGTTGTTCATACTTGAATTGAGGTTCTTTGATGTTAGATGTGTCCTCACAAGTATGTTTTGAGTGATAGGAGTATATTGCATACTGATACGTGTGTTGATTGGTTGAAAATATGTTAATTGTGCAAATTTGGAGGAAAGATATAAGATTGTCGCGACAAACAAATTTGTGTCACAACACTGTTTTGACTCTGTCATGACAGTAGTTCACTTTGTCGTGAGAAAGAGTGAAGTAGTCTCTTCTAAATCACAAGAAAGTCTATCGCGACATATTTCTTTATGTCGCGACATTATGTGGGAGGATGAACTAAGTCGCGACATTATTTCTCTATGTCGCAACAAAGTTGGCTCTGAAATCTGATATTGCAGGAAAATGTTTGTCGCAACATTATTTCTCTATGTCACGAGCATAGAAATCACAAAAGAACATCATATTTTATGTCGGACTGACCTAACTAACAATTGATTGCCCTATTAATATGTTTACTATGAGAAGATTAAAGGAATAAACTGGTCGAGTTTAATGCGACAGTGTGAAGGCATAACAAAACTTTTGGCCTATAAATAGATCATTTTTTAAACCTAAAAGGCCATCTACCTCATAAGCCTTCAACCCACTCAGTTTTCTTCACCAAATCTCCCTCTTTGGCTTTCGTAAACCCTAGATTCCAAAAACCTTACTCTCACCATGTACGAATTCGTCGAGCCTTATTTTGAACTGAATGAACTCGGTCCTAAAGGCTGCATGAGGGACGAAAAGCGAAGCAGAAGCGAGGATGAGTAACCGGCCCAGAAGAAACCGAGAAAGAAAAAGAATTGGAGTAAAGCTAAGGAAGGAGCCAGCGATTTAGTTTCAGAGCTTGTGTATATTGCTTGGAGAGACAAGTTTTAGCACAGGGACTTCATAGGTGAAAGAGGCTTCGGCAAATTGATTGCACCATTCCAAGACTCAATTGAGAAGAAAAGAGATGCATCACACCTGTCAAACCCTAAAAATACGAGATTTTGTGGGTGTTGAGGGTGCATGCCGACACGGTTGAGATGAGAGGACAGCACGGTATGTGTCGAAGGTAAGTGGTTTCGTTCGGCCCAAGACGGATTGTTAGGCCTATAATCTGAGGCAGAGAAAGAAAGTGGTTTTGAAATTCAAGAAATTAGTAAAAGAACTAGACTTTCAGAAAATTGTGGAGTTGTTGGCTGATGGCATAGGGAAATGGAATGCCACAAGGAAGAATCCACATGAGTCCCTCATAAGAGGATCTTTGACTGAACAAGAAAAGGTGTGGTTCTATTTCATTGGTTAGTTATTTTATCGTCTAAGCATTTGAGCACCGTCAGGGAGAAAGAAGCAGTCCTTTTGTACACCATTTTGAAGGGGTACAAGTTCAGTGTTGGAAAAATCATAGAGAACTCAATTTTGAGTTACTATAGAGGAGGGTACATGAGACTAGTGCCTCATCCAGCACTAATAACAAGGTTGTGCATTTTGGGAGGAGTAGAAGGTGACTAGGAGGAAGAAGAAACCTGCCCTAAGACCTCACCCCTGACACTGACTGGCATAATCAAGGAGCCCAAGAACAGAGGCGGAGAAAGGGAAGCAAAAATTATAAGAGATGAAGAAGAGAATAGAGAAATCAATCAGATACAGATTGATAGTGTAGCTCCAGAAGAGCAACAAAGGCAAGAAGGTTTAAGCCCCATTCTAACAGTCTCCTCATATTTGAGACAATCCCATCAAGAGTAAGCTGGAAGCTCAGAGCATCAAGGAAACAATCCTAAATTGATGGATATATTGAAAACCATGAGGTAGGAAATGCAAGAGAAGAATAAACAGCTGCAAATCCAACTCCAATTGCGAGATGAATATATGGATGCAAAGCTAAGAAGAAGGGATCAGAATCTGGAGAAGACACTCAAGCAGAGAGATGAAGAGTGGAAAAGCATATGGGAAACAAGAAAGAAGAAATCAATGAGAGCTGAGGCGGAGAAGATGCTATTCTTTACGATCGGTGAGGAGGGATAGTGGTGCCAAAAATAATGGGAGGGGAGAGGATGCCGGAAAAACATGTTGCAAAGGCAAATGCCTTGTTTATCTTATAAAAGACATCATACTTGAGGTCAGGCTTCTCATTATGAACAAAGGGATAGGAAATGGAAGCAACCACTAAGCTATAGGGAGGAATGTTTGGACATAGAGTTGCAGTGTAATCAACAGTAATCTAATCCAAGCTGTACTACGCCGGGGTGAGTTTGGAAGGAACCTAATTCTATTGGGGAGAAAAATGGTCGGTCAAACAAATAAGCGCGTCGTAGGTGGAATTACGCACTAAGCGAGCTCAGAGAGAGCTGAGTCAGGCGCCCGCGAGTCCGATCCACGAGTTCTCCCCTTTAGCAACTTGTTACAAATTTGAATCAATTAATCTGCCCCACCCTCATAGGCATGATAGGAGAAGGAAATAACTGGCCCTACTGTTTCTTCCCTTTTCCCTCTCTGTAGCCAAATCCCTATACTTGAAAATTTAAATGAAATGAAAAATCATTTGCAAGACTTGGTGTCATTTCTCATTTTTCATTTCTTTTGTGGATGTTTTTCTTTCCTTGATTTTGAATAAGTAGAATTTGATGATTTTTAGTATATAGCTTTGCTAAATAATTGAGAAACCAGTTTACTTGGATTGAATTGTTTAATGGTTGTGACTTGTTTAGTAGAATTGGAATGCTGATGGCATTAAATTGTTATTGTGTTAAATTTCTCTGAGCTGAATAGTTGATTTAAATAAGCTTTTTAACTTGTTAAATAGCATAGAGACATAACCAGGAACCAAACAAGAATTTGATAGATGCATTGGGGTAGGATGAGATGAATTGAAAAAGGAAAGTTGTAAGAATATTAATGAATGAGTTGAACTTCAAGAATAAGAAGATTGCAACCAATTGATGGAACAAATAAGACCTATAAGTTTGTTTTTGTAAACAGTTTGGTCACTATAAATCCTGATAAGCTTCGCACATGGTCAAAAGTAACTCTGGAATAACTTGTGCCATTATTAGGGAAATCTTCTGGGATCCATCATAGTTAAATCTCCAATATCTTAGAACTTGTTAGATTATTAGTCAATGTGAAATCCTAGGCAATACCACTAACAAGAAATGATATAGGTCATCCTTGGAAGTTTGGGTCTTTCAAAGCCTACCCTTATGATAGGCATAAGCATACACCTTAGTTCCTTATTTGAGCTAATAGTCAATCTCATCATCAACCAGCAAATGAAAAGCCCAAATCCTTCCTTAAACATAATCCTACAATAAAGAACCCTTATTTGCCCAGATTACGTGACAAATACAACAATTATAGAAGAGGACAAGTTTGGGGGAATATTATTTTAAGTTATGAAGAAGGATGATAAGGGTTGAGAAAGAAAATCCATTAAGATGAGGAGAGATGAAAAGAATGAAGAAAAGAAGCTGTGAAAAGAAAAACATCAAGGTGGAATGAGTTTGGTCTTATAGCCTTCCTCCCTTGAACGATTAAGTTCTTAGAGGTGTTCAACACCTAGTACTCTAATGTCAACTGGTATGAAAGTTGCTGACCAAAAGTTCGTTAAGGGTGGTAGAAAGTTTAAAAAGACAAAAAATTGCATCATTCCATAAACCTTGATAAAAGATGAAAAGTTAAAAAAAAAAAAAAAAAAAAAAAAAAGGTTTTCTAAGATGAGGAAGAAAAAAATTATAGTATGAGTGTGGCCAAGAAAAAAAAATACCACAATGAAGAGTTTGCAGAAATATGCACCAAACCAGATAAGGAGGTTAGAAACTTGATATAAATGGAAAAATCAAGGATGCATAATGAAGGCAAGCTTGTTAAGTTGTAAGTGAAATCTGGGTTAATTGAGCCTAATTGTCCAATTATCTACCCAATTACAAGCCACTCATTATAAGCCTTAAAGACCTAATTGACCTAATTGATCATGAAGATGGTGATATGCTTACATTAGTGGAGATTCAATATGACACAAGCATATGGGGACTTAAGAATAAGCCTAGAAGTAATACTTAGCTAGGTATTATCCTAGAAGATTAACTAATTTGCCAAGGAAAGAGAGAGAAGACCATCACACACTCACAAATCAGGGTTGACTAATTGAATTGTTTACATTACAGGAATTATTTTGCTGTTTAGTGAACCTAATTGAAAATCTTCATGATTCTAGATTAGAAACATGTTTAGAAATAATTTTACAACTAACTTATGTTTTTTGCCAAATTATGGATTCAACAGAAAAATGTCCTTAAAAATAAGAGCTAAATTATTTGATGACAAACAAAATTTTCTTTTCTTTGCTTGAGGATAAGCAAAACTTTAATTTTTGGAAAATTTGATGAGGCCTAAACTCATCTATCTTTAATCCATTTTTCTAGCATATTTTTAGCAGTTTATGATTCATTTTAATGCTGAATTATGGAATATTCACCAATTTTGTGTTTTGTAGGTTTTAAATGAAAAGAAGACAATTCCAGTAAGAAAAGCAAAAAAATTGGCCAAGGTAGAAATTTATGTCGCGACATAGTTTCACAATGTCGCGACAAAATCTCAAGGGAACCAGTAGAAGCTATGTCGCAACAAGCAGCTTTATGTCTGAGCCGGGTTAGACTCAATCGAGAAACAAAACTTTGTCAGCGACAAAATAAATATTTTTATGTCGCGCGACATTCTTTGAGATAATGAAGAGCATCACGACATTCTTTACTCTGTTGCGACATTGATCAAAGCAAATGGCAGTGGAACTTTGTAGCAACATTCCTTACTCTATCGTAACATAAAATAATGAAGATAGCAGATGAACTATGTCACGACAAAAGACAACTCTGTCGTGACAGAAAATGGAAAAGTTATAAGACTAGTTAACTACGACAAATGTTTTTATGTTGCGACAAAGTTTCAGCATGTGACAAGCTCAAGGCAAGATTTCTGTCGCGACAAAGAAAACTCTGTCGCGATACAAAATTCAGAGTTCACAATGAAAGGCAACAAACTTTGTTGCGACAAAGAAGTGTCGCAACAAACATAACATAAGGTTGAGATGAACTTTGTCGTGACAAACAAATCTATGTCGTGACAAAAGTTGAAAAGTAGTACAAGATGAATGTTGTGACACAAAAGTTTTATGTTGCGACATAATGAAAAACTTAAGGAAAAATCTCTATCGCAACAATAAAAGCCGTAGAGTAAAAGAATTTTGTCGCGACAAAGAAAAATTATGTCGTGACAAAAAATGAAAGAGAATTGAGACAAACCAAGATAAGTTTGTCGCAACAAAGATTTCTATGTTGCAACAAACAGTTCAGCCAGCGGCAAAGACAAAGGAAGAGATATTGTCACGACACCTTATAACTCTGTCACGACACAGAGTTCAGCTTTAGCAGTGCAAGGCAAAAAGACTATGTCACGACAAAGAAAAGTACATGCAGCGACTGACAAAACATGCTTGTAAAAACTCTGCTCCTTGTGAGAAAATATTGTCGCGACAAAGGAAGATAAGAACCTTAGAGAATTATGTAGAGACGTATCAAAGAATGTCGTGATAGAGTGGAAGAACACAAGACATAAATCTCTGTTGCGACAGATTCCAAGAAGAAAGCATAGAAAACCTATCACGACAAAAACTACAGGTCATGACAAGATCTAGGGAACAAAAATGATACCTATGTCACGACATAATTTTCTATGTCATGACAGAGCGACCAATTGTGCCATAATTTTTGGAGATCCACAAAAGTAGCCTTGAAGTGCGGCCTATTATTGGAAAATCTATAAATAGATGCATCTAGGGCATTGTGCGCAGCTTCTGCAAAACCAAGAACTTCTGGGTAGCTGGAGACTCTTTTGTATATTATTTTTCTTTTATTTCCTTTTTAATAAATTTGTTTTAGCATAGCTTTTAGCTAGTTTTCTTTTTTTTCTTTTTTTCTTTTTCTGGAATTAAGCAGTGAACTAGTGTGCAGCTTCGAGTTGTATTTATTGTAGAATTTTCTTTCTCATTACTATCTGATTTAAATGGAGTTTTGAAAATTTATGAAGTTCATTAATTTCAGTTCGTTCGTAATTTCAGTGAATTTTCCTGATTAGTTAGTCATTAACATGCGTGAACCAATTTTGAAAGATTAAGCTCCCTCTAGGAATTGGTTGATAGTGATTGTTATTTTTCTGCACAAATTTGAAGAACGCCATAATTAGAATTCTTGAATTTATTTTATTGGTATTATTCTTGAACTTAACTGTTCCTAGTACTAGTACCATGTACCCAAAAACAAAGGACTGTATCTTGCTCTGATTTCCAAGAGACCCTCTGAGTGACACAGAGATAGAGATTCCTAAGAGTATGGAGCGGTTGTTTGGGGGTATGATAAACTAATATTCTAAAACTAATGAACTCTAAAAGATTACTTCGATAGATCACTAACTTACTCATGGTGTGAGGATATTGGTTGAAGTATCAATTTAATCGCTCGAAGGTTTCTTCTTTTTCTGATGAAAGGATCTTGATCCCGTGTTAGAATAGATCTAATCAAGGAGATGGAGAATTTCATCAGATTCGAAGGATGAGATGCCAGTTAAATTTGAGAAGGCTTGCAATATCCTGTTTATAAGGGCAAGGATTCTTCAGTGTTAAGCGTTGGGTATAAAGTATTGAAAAGGAAAAATACTCAAATCTTAAAAAGAGGATTATATCCTATAAGTAACTAATTAGATCTATGTGTTTGAAAGGAACATGAATCTCTAATTAGTGAAATGTATAGTTGATGGAGAAATCCAAACTATACTACATTGTATCTTTAAGCAGGTATTTTTCTAACTAATGGTAGACTTGAATGAAAAGTAGTCGAGAGAAATTGACAATTGTTCATTGGTCTATTTCCAGTGTTGTCTTCACTCAGTGAACCCTCAAGTCCCACTTTTATTGAATTCTTTATGTATATTATTAAAATTCTTTTAATATTACTTCACTTTGGTTTTAACAAATCATTTTTTAACATTGGAGTTCAAATAGTAAGGCTCTTGAGTAGATAGGGTAATTAATCTTTAGATTTGTCAATCAATCCTCGTGGGAACAATATCTTGACTTAAAACCCATTTTTATTACTTGTATGACCTGTGTAATTGCAGTGAATTAGACCAAAACTAATTTTTACATGAACCCATTCCAAAAAAGGGTTAAACACATATTTTTATCAAAAAGTTGTATAACAAGTTTTTGGTGTCGCTGCTGGGGATGAAATCATAGTCCTTTGGTGGCAGTGTCATAAATTTGGTATATACAGTTTGGTCAATAACAAATTTTTGTTACTCAGTATTCTTAGTTATTTCAAGCTCTATCAAAGCGAAATACTCAGTTGAGTGAATACGATAGCGGTGTATGCATAAGAATGCACTCATCATCATGCCCGTCAAATTGAGTTAACTTGCTTTCTAGGAGAATGCTGGTTAAAGTAGAATCATTCCATGACTATAGGAAACACCCTAAAATAGCGGCTTCATAAACTCATCACCATCTTTGATATAGTCAAAAGTCACGAAGGGTAAGGAAAAATGAAATCGATATGTAGGATTTCTAAGACTCGCATAGCGAAGAAGCAGGGATCCATTCTCTCACTTCCCAATTAGTCGTCTAGCACATGCAATATGAAATGCATGCTATGGTAGAACAACTTTTCTCATTGTCAAAATAAAAAAGAGTTTATGTCTTGCGCTTTATTATAAAATAAATAACACCATATGAGTCTTAGTCTTGTCGCTTCTGACAATGCCAAACCTGAAAATTTTATCTACACAATCTATAATGTTAAACAACAAGTTTCACACTCAGCTTCATCTATATAGACACATGCATGTTGGGGAAAGGCATTTATATTGATTCATATAAAGAATCTCATCTTGATTCTCATCAAGGCAACCTTGTAAGTAACAATGTGACCAAAGTCTCTCCCATTGCACCTTAGTCATCTTAATCTTGGTCTCATCTCTACTCGCTCTATAGCGCTAGAGGCGATTACTAATGTGAGAGAGTCAATCAAGTCTATCGACATACTTCATTGAATTATGCTAAATAACATCTCCAACATGTTCACATAATAAAAATCTACAAAAACGTGAACCATGTGAAATGATTCTCATTAATTGCAAGAAAAAATACAAGTGGTATGTCAACATTGACAAATTAATCATATCCTACATAAGCCCAAGGATTTTGCATGTCAAACAAATGCATCTCTCGCTACTGGTTTGATAAATAGATCTACTGCCATTTTACTTATAGGAATGTGTCTCAGAACCACTTCATTTTGTGTGATCATGTCTCTAAAAAAATGATATATGATCTAGATATGTTTGGTCTTTCCATGATACTTTGGATCCTTAGCATAAGCTAACACAACCATACTATTACAATAAATCGTCATAGGTTCAGGTGTTGTTTTGACGATTTCTAAGTGCTACAAAAATCTTCTTAACCAAACTACTTCCTGTATAGCCTAGGAATAGGCTACATATTCAGCCTCTATGGTAGATAAAGCTATACAAGATTGCTTCTTACTACTTAATGAAATCGCGCAATCATTAAGCAAGAATGCATATCAAGCAGTCGATTTGCGCTAATCAAGATTGCCTTCCTAATCAGCATCTGTATATCCAACTAAGCGCAACTCCTTCCCTTGGTAGCACAAAACATAATATGTTCTTTTCAGATATCTCAATATTCTCTTCATAGCCATCCAATGCTTTTAACCTGGATTAGATTGAAATCTGCTTACAAGCCCAACAGCATAGCATATATCTGGACGTGTGCACATCATTACATACATCAGACTACCGACAACACTGGAGTAAGATACTTTGGACATCTGTTCTTTCTCATTAGGCGTCTTGGGACACATATCAAGACTAAGGCTCAAATTCTTTTCAACAAAGGTATCCATAGGCTTGCAATCATACATATGGTAACACCTCAACATTTGCTGAATGTAAGTCTCCTGACATAGTTAGCCTCACCCATGTCTTTCATTTCGAATTTCGATGATAACCTATTCTTGGTGACATCTATTAACTTCTTATCATTTCCAACTATCAATATGTCATCGATATATAAGGACAGAATTATGAAACCAATATTTGAACGTTTATATACACGCAATGGTCTTCTTCCATCATCGTAAAACCATCATTTGATATGGCTTGATGAAACTTGAGGTTCCATTATCTTGATGATTGCTTAAGACCATAAATAGATCTTTTGAGCTTGCAAACTTTACGCTCTTGTCCTTTAAGCTCAAGCCTAAAGGTTGATTCATATAGATTTCTTCATCTAGTTCTCCATTGAGAAAATAAATTTTAACATCCATTTGGTATAATTCAAGATCCATCTGTGCTACAATAGCTAGAATGAAGCAAATCGAAGCAAACCTAACCATTGATGAGAATGTCTCATCATAGTCAATTCCCTCTTGTTGCGTGTAGCTCTTAGCTACCAATCAAGTTTTATATTTGTCAATTGTCTCATCTACCTTACGTTTAATATTGAGAACCCACTTGTTCCCAATGGTCTTATAACCTGGTGATAAATCAACCAAGTCCCAAACATGGTTCGATTCCATTGAATTCATTTCTTCTTCCATTGCTTTAATCCATTCCTTAGATGTAGGATTAAAGAGCTTTTGAATGGTTTAATCTTTTCATCTGTGAGTAATCATGAAAGCTTCCCCCTCAATCTTAAATCAACGACGAGAAACTTTCTCACGATTACTACGTTTAGGTTGAGATTGTTCATGATCTTGTTCCATAGGATCAAAATCTAACAACTTCTCACTCCCAGTAACATCAGGAGGTGCACGATATTCGATACTATCTTACTTTGTGGGAGTTAAATCATTATGTCTTATGCTCCCACTTGCCTCGGGATCTTCCATTTCAAATAGTCGGAAATCCCTATTTATCTCACCTCTTTTAAGAAAGTCCTCTTCTAAGAAATGGCATCTCGTGACTCAATTTATGTTACTCTTCCAATCATATCTTCTCCCAAAAATACATATCATTTGGAGAACTCTGAGTATCTTATGAAGATACATTTCTTCCCCCTAGGACCAAGTTTCTCATATTCATTAGAAGTATTATGAATATAAAATGTGCATCCCCATGTGCGCATAATACTTAAATAAGACGTTTCACCTTTCCATAACTCATATGGAGTGCAAGGAACAGACTTAGATGGAACACGATTAATAATGTAGGCTGCAGATAATAGGGCATCTCCTCAAAAGGAAATGAGTAAATTAGCTTGCGCCATCATAGATCTAACCATGTCCAATAGGGTTCTATTTTTCCTTTATGCTACGTCATTTTATTGCATAGTAGAAGGAATAGTTAGCTATCTAGCTATACCCTTATCATCACAATAATTTTTAAATAAATTATATAGATATTCACTTCCTCAATCGGTTTGTAGTGCTTTAATATTCACATTCAATTGATTCTCAACCAATCTACTATATCTTTTGAAGCATTCCAATGCTTCATATTTATGGAAGATCAAATAAAAGTGACCGTATCTGGTGAAATCATCAATAAAAGTGAAGAAATAGTGAGCACCATGTCGTGCTCTTACATTCATTGGTCCACAAATGTCAGAATGAATAAGTTGTAAAGGAAGAGTGGCTCTCTTAGCCTTGCCAAATGACAATTTAGTTGCTTTTTCTGCCAAGCAATACTCACAAATGAGCAAATCTATTTTCTTAATATACCCTAAAAGATCAGCCTTAGCTAATATCTTTAGCCAACCTTGCCCAATGTGTCCTAATCTAGCATGCCATTTAACACCATGCAATGATGAATCATTACTAAAACTACCAAAACCAAAAGTGGATGTAATTGTATTGATTGGAATAAAATCTAATACAATAAATCCATCTAGCATAAAGCCAGACTCGTAACAAACGTTGTCCAACAATATATTCACACAGTCTCTTTCAAATACTATTTTAAAGCCAAGTTGTTACAGAACAACAACAGAAACAAGATTTTATCAAACTTTCGATGCATAAAGCACATCATGGAGATAAAGAGTGCGACGGCGTCACCCGATTTGCGGTCTTACGATTCTAAGCATGTCGTTGAAATTATTATTCCCCGAAATAGATAATTCTACTTCCTTTTGGAATTCAACGAAAATCCATGAAGGCATTTCAATCCCTATATGTGGTCGGTTCTTTGTTGAGTCTACGGTGACAAGCTTGATCTTAGCTAACATCAAGCAACTACTAACATATGCACTAGAGTAGCGAGTTTGGTCATACAATACCTTTGACTCGGTGCAATCACAAGCAAAGTGACCAGGCTTCCCATAATTAAAGAAATTCATGTTCTTGCTTTTGTTACCTGTGCGTCTTCCGCACTTGAATTTATTTCCACTGATGTTGGCTTTATCGCCTCCCTTCCTCTACTTTCTTACCTTTCCCTTCTATTTCTTTTGTCCTCCAATTTTCTTGGACTCAATCATATAAGCCTTTTCATAAGGCTTATGAGAGAGAAGGTGATCCTCCTCAAGCTTGACATGTCGTGTAACATCATCAAAAGTCTTGATGTTGTCATTGTGAGTAAGATTTGCTCGCGCAGTGCTCTCCCGAGCACTTGGAGGCAATCCAGCTTGGACCCCTCTTTGCTCGTCGGTTAACTCATGACCAACACCTCTTAGCTCACTTGTGTTAGGCATGTGGTTAGATTGTTGCTTACTCATTATGGTTGGATTGCTTCTTATAAGCATCAAACTTGAGTGTCAACTGTCACGGCCTCATGGTCGAGGTCCCACCATATTGAACCTTGATAACGTCACCGATACTAATGTTGGCGATGCTTAGCGCGACATCAAGTCATTTCTCATCTTGCTTGGTATCGGTATACAGCGAGCTATCCTTGCTCTCAAAGGCGATAACCTTCCATATCTACTTTATGTTGGCGATGTGTCCATGCTTTCGAGGCTCGGCCATTAGTTGTGCGTGGTTTCGGCATGTCTTGTTCTTAGGAATACTTGTGGCGCTGACCCGGCGCCCAATGGGGTGTCAGCGAAGTGTCTGCTTTGTGTCTTGAGACTCTTTAACCTTTTTCTTTCTCGGCGGCTTTTGTCCTATTTTCCATTCATATACGCGATTTACGTAATAACAAAAATTCTTTTTATATTTACATTATACATACCACCATAGTGGCATTCATTATATTCTATACACATATACTAGAGTCCCTTTACTTGTACTATTACTATTTCACTATTACAAAACTATACATATAAAATCGATTACTTGAGCAGTGCGGTGAGCTTTATCTGAATGGCTCAGCTCTTTGCGTGTGGGATGTCCTGTCCTCTTATCCTTGTCTTACCTTTTGTACCTGCAGTTAAACCGGTGCTAGCTTTCGCAGCTTAGTGGGAAAACATATACATGGATGACCGATAACATTGATCGTGGAGCTTATCATTATGCTTGATCTATTTCATATTATTTCTTATATCATATTCTTTGAGTTCCTATACTTATGTTCATTCGCTTGTATTCATATATTGTAACATGTATCTTACTCTATCTGTGCTCATATAATATTATCATGTACTTATCTGCCTACATTCTTATACTTTTCTTAATTTTTGTATGCTTTCATCGATACTTTTCTGTATATACTTTCACTATGATTTTAAGTATCTTTGTGCTTTTCATATCTTTGTCTTATTATATTATCGTATATACATTTTGTGTCATTGACACTTTGTTTCTTAACCTTGTATGCTTCTCATGTCTTTTCTTTCATATCTTGTGTTGTTCATGTACTTTGTGTATACTTTGTGCTCATATCTTGTCATGTACCGGTTCTTTGTCCTTTTCATATACTATGTACTTTTCATATCTTGTCATATTTCACTTATAATGTTATCTTATACTTTACTTAACATTCTTGCTGTATGTATCTTATCATATATAGCAATGTTATGCTTCTCATATCATGTCATATATTCTATACATTTCATTTATATACTTGTCATTTTCTTTTAGGTTTCATGCGCAAATGCAGCAGAAGTGGATACAGGAAATACTTTATATGTACCACAAGAAGAATACTTATCAGTGTGACGGTAATCTCTATCGTATATATACCCGAGTATCATCAACTGTCTGAGAGCAGGTGACCTCATCTGTATGAGCCAAACGGGACGTATAATGATCTAAAACGGGATCCCATGTCATCGACTGACGGGAGAAGCCGATATCCCCGTAAGCGTATGCTAATAAGCTGACATCACTATAGGCATGTCTATCATCATACCCGAGGTTCTAGCGAATGATAAGTATTGTATTTATATTAAATTAAATATCTCATATTCTAGAATAGTGTTATGTATTAAGTGTCATCTCAAATATTACAACAATATGACCCACATCTTTGTATTTTTCATATATCTTTTAACCCGATTCTTTGACATTCATAATTCTTATCCACTTCTTAACTATTTTTTTTATCATTTGTGCATTTCTAGCATATATTCATTTCATATATTTCTATATTCATATTATTCATATCATTTATTCATTATTCATTTGCGTATTTACTATTTATAGTACTATTCATTTACGTATTTACTATTCATTTACGTATTCATTATTCACTATTCATATACGTATTCGTTTACGTATTTACTATTCATTCACTATTCGTATACATATTAATTTAAGTATTTATGTGAAAATCCATACGTCAAACTATTCACTATTCACTATTTACTATTCACTATTCACATACGTATTCATTTACGTATTTACTATTCATATACGTATTTATTTACGTATTTAAGTGAAAATCCATACGTCAAACTATTCACTATTTACTATTTACTATTCACTATTCACATACGTATTCATTTACGTATTTATTATTCATTCACTATTTATATACGTATTTATTTACGTATTTAGGTGAAAATCCATACCTCGTGAGTTTGTGAAACTCGGGTGTACCCACACATGGCTATGATGCGTGGATCGACTTTGTCTCTGCTAGACCAATTCTTCATAGTGAAGCTAGTAGATGCGAGAAAGTAGCGAAGCAGTTTTCAAGATTTCTAATTAAAATCATAAAATCACTTGTTTGGTACTCACAAACAGCCCCTCGTCGAGTATAGCACTTTTATTCTTAAAACTAAAATGAATTAGATAATCAGATTTAATATATAGAAATGAAAATAAAATAAATAAAAACTAAACCTGGCCACCTTTCCAGGACTCTCTCTCTCTCTCACGCCTCCTTAGTATGAGACCTTCTTTTTATTTTTTTATTATTTTTATTTATTTATTTATTACAGGAGTGGGACCCACGTGTCACCTTTTAACTGACTTCACTTGTCAGTTTATTTCAAAGCAAATGTCATTTTGCGATTTGATTCATTCTTGTAATTGAATATTCTTTAAATATTTTCCATTTTCAAGATTTTAAAATCGTTTTCGAGTTTCACTCTATACATGCGCTGAAATTCATAAAATATTCCATTTGAATTTAACGAAATCGACAAGGTAACTAGATTTAAGCTAGACAAATTTACTTGGCGCGATCCCGTTTCGTCATCGAGATCAGAAATTTTCCTAGAGTTTTCCAAAATTGGCAAAATTACCCAGTTTGCCTTTTTCATAAAAAATGTCATTTTCCTATGAATACAATTTTAACTTATTTTATACCCTAAACATATTATAAAACTGTTAAAGTATATTTTGGGGTGTTACAATACTGAATCTTATGATGCCATACTTCATAATTCTTACCATTCAGTTTGTCTCCCTGGTTTAAGTAAGCGATAATGATTTTTGTGACAGTCATTTCAATTGTTCAACTATTTAAAAAATAAGACCACAATCAGCACAATTCTGTTTGTTTATGTCGCAATCTCCTAAACCAAACAATAATAACTTAACACAAGTATCATAAACAAAAGCATTGTTATACAATCCAATCAATTTCTATTAACAAGGTTTCGTTATTATTACTCAATTTAAACATGCGTCAATCAACTTATTATGTGAGATTCCCTACACCATCAACAATATATTCCCACAAAATAATATCATATTTGCACATTTACAAAAAAATGTGTATCGATTGCATGTGAAAATAATTTTTTTTAATTATCAAATGACCACAAAAGGTTTTGAAAGGGTGCCCGGTCCATAGAGAATTTAATAACAATTTTAAAAAAAAATTGGTCAAAAACGGAGTCTGAATGTGGTCAAACGAACCAATCCAAGTTTGGTCAACGGCAGTCAAAACTGACTATGAACATCAATCTACGTTGGTCAACTACCACGCCATCCGGTAACACCACGTCATTCAATCAACACCACGTCATTCGATCAACGTGGACTAATCAAATCCTAAAACTTAGCCCCCTCAAGGCCTACCAAGTGGTGCAATGAGATGCAATCATGTGGCCTTTCATTCGGTGCCACGTCAACAACCGACAATCGACACCGTCGTCAGTTAACCAGTCAGAAGTGTCACCGATCGTCGATCAGCACTATCGTCGGTTGACCGGTCAGAAGTGCTTCCGTTCCCCAGTTGGCACTGCCATCAGTCACTGACCGAAAAAACCAGGAAAATACCAGATTTTCAAGAAAACTTTAAAAAATTGCCATAATTCAACCATACCTTAGAAAATTACGTAAAATATGCGTTGGAAAGTTCTCGACAAGGTCAATCACCACAAGGTCTGAAAGAAACTTGAAGGTTCGGTTTCTGTCATTTAAAAAAAAATGATTCAAGCACAAAGCACCTTTATAGCTCACGATACCAATGACTAATCTTCTGGCCAGAAATAGAAGAATATAACTTACTTGTTGAAGCCCCGAGAAAAATGTGATAGCGACGAGAATCAAATCACCTTGATGGAATATGTTCAGGAGTTTTCCACAGTACGAACCACCCTTTCTCTTGTACAGTTTTTAAGATGATTTACAAATGAGTTTTTTCTATATGAGGAGAGGGATAAGGTTTTTCAACAACCACGTAAGGTGTCTCAGGTTCTTGTATTTATAGGAACCTAAGATCACCTTTCAGGGAGACACATCCAAGGGTCAAGTCCACTTGGGCGACCTATGCCCATAATTCAACATATATCTTCAATTACAAGAAACTTGACATTGATGTGAATGACAATATCAAACATTTGTCTCACTAGTGGAATTAACTAAAATTCATACATAGGGTTTTATCAATTCAGCTACAAATCATAATCAATCCTTTTGATTTTTGCATTGAAAACATCTTATTTCCATACATGCACCTAGTTTGGCTTAAAAAACTTAATCGAGTGTTGAAGTTAGAGGAGATCAAATGGGCAAAAAAATCATGATAAAATTGGACCCGATTAGGAGACAAGAAGAATGGTTTCATAATCAGGAAGGTATTGCGAGGGTGTTTATTAATGACTTTTCAAAAATATTTTATCAAAATATGTTCGAATTCTTTTATAGTTGTATCTCAAATGAGGAAAATTTGGAGTTAATTAAAGAAGTAAATGAGGAAAAAGTTCTTAGAGCTCTTTCGAGAAATCAATGGCTTCTGCTTCATGGACTGATAGACTCAAAGCCAATTTTTATAAAAAAAATATTGGAAACTAGTTGGTAGATCAATCTGTAAATGATTAAAGCCTTCTATTATAATGAACCTAACTTAAAAGAGATAAAGAGGACTTTTATAACTTTGATTCCAACCCAAGGGCTTCAAATCACTATAGACCAATTCATCTATGCAATGTTTGTTATAATAATAATATTCTATTGGCTCATTAGATTATGCATTCTTTTAAAAAGAAAAAAGGCAAGTCAAGATACATGTTAGTTAAACTTGATATGGAAAAAGCTTATGATAGACTTGAATGAGATTTCATTAGAGTAATTCTTACTAGATTAGGTTTCCATCCCAAATGGATTGATTGGGTTATGAAATGCATTTCCATGATGTCGTATTCCTTTCTGATTAATGATAGCCCGGAAGGGAAAATTCAACCATCTAGAGTATATATAAAACAAAGGAGACCTTTGTCACCATATATTTCTATATTATGTAGAATTTCTAGGTAGAGAATTAAGCTAAACAAGCTAAAGAATAGAAGAGCCATAGGAATTCCTACTCACGAAATGGACCTAAACTCCCTTTAATTATGTTTGCATATGATTGTGTCATTTTTGTTAAAACTTCTCATAATGCTTGTATCAACATTAAAGCAATTCCACAAAAATTTTGTGTTCTATCTAGTCAACTTGTTCATAAGTCTGCAATGCAGATATCTAATCATTTTCAAGGGGCTACAAAGAGAAGGTTAGGAGAAGCTATTAACATTCCGCTTTCCAATAACATTGGTAAATGCCTCGATTGTCCTATAATCAAAGGTAGAATAAAAAGGAACTCATGTTCAAAAGTGATCGAAAAACTCTCGAAAAAAGCCTCGGCATCTTGGAAAGGATGTTTCTTCTCAAGAGTAGGTAAAATATTACTAATTAAAGCTAATTTGGTTAGCGCCCCTCTCCATATTATGAATTGTTTTAAACTTATAAAAATGAACTATGAGGACCTTGATAAAATTAATAGAAAGTTCCTATGGATCCTAAATGTAGTACCTAGTGAAGCTAAAGGGATTTTATTGATAGCGGGGGATGATATGTGAAGACCTAAATCCGAAGGAGGTCTAATGATAGGAAATGAAGATGTTAACATATCCTCAATTACTAAATTAATATCGATAGCTATAGCATTTTGGCAAGAATCATGAGAAATAAATATGTTAAAAAAAATAATTTCTTCAACATCTCAAAAAGGTAGAAGATGTTGTTTGAGAAGAAATCATTAAGGATATAAAATATATTGGAGTTGATTACACTAAAATGAGTCATGAAATGCGAAAGTCCTAATTTTGGACAAACAATTGGACCTATATGTCACCTAGGGTTGGCAAAGAGGCAGGTTTGGGATGGGACACCTATATTCCATTCATGTCCCGCCACATCTTATTGTTTCCCACATCTATCACAAACCGGGTCGAAACAAGATATGGGTTTCGATTCCCAACGGTAGAACTACAATCCCATACGCACTACAGTGAAGAAAAACTTAGAAACAAATCTTGTTCACAGATTCTCTTACCTGTTTGCAAAAAACAAAAAACTTCAAACAATCTGTAAAAATGAAAAAACTTCAAACAATCTTCATTACCATAAACTATGTCTTACAGTTTACAAAAACAAAAAAACTTTAAACAATTTGTTTTCTTCGGGAGGAGATGAAGAGTGAAACAAAATCCCTTTTAGAATGTTTTTAATTAATTAAAAAATATTTCCCCTCTTCTCTATTTTCTCTTTAACCAGCAGCGTTTTCTCTTATCCTCTATATACCTACATTTTTAAAAAAAAGCTAAAATCTCTATACATAGAAACTCTGAGGAATTTAATACCAAGAACGAAGTATCATTTCAAAACCATTAAATATGAAAATCACCATATTGATAAGGGCTGAAAATGCTCTAAATTACATGAATCCCAACGAACCGAAGGAAGAATAAAGAAAAAAAATTCTGGTTTCGTCTTCACAAACTCCGACTAGAATACTGATGGGCAATCCTTGAAGGCAGCTTGAATCTCGTCCCCAAGAGGTAGAATGCGCCATGACAGTAGCAAACACAAGGCCCCTGAGCACATATGCACAGTGCACTAAGAGGTTAACCCCCCACTTGCAAGCCCTATCTTCCTTCAGGTTTTCTGATGCGTGAGACGGTTCAGCAGGGGATGACGAGCGGGTTCAGGCGAGTCATTCCCATCTCAACTTATGGATTTTCCATACCGTCCACGAATCGAGGTTGAGGCAGATATCCCAATCTCATATCTGACAAATAAATCTTAAAATCCTGTACACCCATTTTATGAAAAAGAAATCATATAAATACAACCATTGAATTTGCATGTCATGAATGTGAGTGAAAGCTTGAAACTCAATCATTTTTAGCAAATTCAATTTTTGACAGCGTCAAACATAACACATGAACAAAGCTCTTATTCTTATCATTTTACACTCAAACCAAACATTCAATCCGCAAAAAGCATTGAAACATAAACCCAACACACACACACCACCCACCTATTCATTACTTGTATGGGGACTTTAGTTCTAAGAATCTTCAACTAATGCAACCTTAAAGTTAAAAATCAGTTCGGTAAAAATACATTCTTAGAGGCTCGAACTTAATTAGTGAGCACAAATATTTTTCACACCTGAAATGGTTTTATTCATGCCCTTAAATGGGAGGCTTACAAGGAGAAACACCAAAGAATGAGCTCAACAACTAATGGCAAATACTCTCATTACTAACTAATAACTTGAAAAGTAACAAAAGAAAAATGAATAGACAAAAAAAAATGCATATAAGTCGTTTTGCTTCCAACACGATGTCCATATCCCTGCGATAAAATGTTTGGTTTGCCAATATACCCACCAATAAAGGAGTGATTTGGGTTGCTGAAAAATATGTAGAACGAGGAGGAAAAAGGAAAGGATAAGTGGCGAGGTCATTCCCAACCGGGAAAACCTAAGTTGAGATGAATCGAAGGAGAAGAGATGAATCCAAGCGACTAAGTTTGTTGGAAGAGACCTGCAAATGAGAATGGCTGGTGATTGGATTGACCCTGTTGCTAAAATACCTAAAAGGCAATTTTGTAAAATGATCCCCATTTACACCTATGTTCATCTCTATCAGCCCCGAATTAAGCAATATAGATGAAAAACGATTTACCCCAGCAAACTACTCTATACACATCTTCCAAATCTCTTTTCTATTATAATTTCTTTCTTCTGCTTGCGCCCAATATTTCTTGTCAGAAGTGTGTTCGTTTAAACAATGATCGAGAATAGGCCGAATGGGCGTTGAAAAATAGTGAGAATAGGCGTCGAATCGGTTTTGAAAGCGATTGGAGAAGGAAGAAGGCGAAACCAGGTTTGTAATGCTCCGTTATAATGTTTTTGTCAGCCAGATTTGTGTGATGTCGGTATAATGTTTAAAATCAGGATTTACAGCGTCGATTATGGAGTTCATCGAGATTTGTGATATCAGGTATTTGAAACGCGGCAGGATTTGGCGATATCGGGTGACTCGGGTGTATTTCATAATTGATTCGGCATATTCGGTGTTATATCAGGTAGAATTGAATCGTACCGGGATATGCATCCGGACCAGTGTGTTCCGGTTGATAATCAGGATTTATTGTTTTCTCGGTTCGTATCAGTGAAACCTCTCGGTGAATTCAAATTAAGTTGACCTTGCTATAAGGTAATAAAAATCCCATATCGAGAGAGGGTTTTCTTAGCCAATCGATTAATAATCAACACTAATAGTAACTAAATAACAATTTCATAAAAACATGTACGATTTACGCCCCAGTTAACCACTGCTAAGCTGTAAAGAAAGCGTTAAAGATTCACGTTTTGCGGTTTTTAGCGGGCGTGTTGAGTGTATTTAATCACGCATTTTGACTGCGGATGAATTTGGATCATATCTGACCCATTAAACAGGTAGTTGGAAGTGCTCCGGTGATGCATTTGAAGTAGTAATGAGGTAATTTTAATACTTTAAAGTTAAGTAATTTGTTTTAAGACATCGAAATTAATAAATTGTTATTATCCCGAGATATTTTGTAGTCGGGATGTTTGATTGAATGGGCGTGGAATGTGGAGAAAAGCAGACAGTTTGTTATTGTGATAAAAAGATCGGATAAAGAGATAGTGAAAAGCTAAGTTACCACTTGCATGGCGTGGTGGAACATATAGGCATCAAAGAATAAGTCAATGTGGAAGCTTGAATCGAAAAACCTTGGAGCACGAAAAATGTGGTGTCCATTTAAGATAATCGGTGTGAAGAGAAGTTAACTAGTAGTGATGATTAGTGTTAAAGTTGTTTATTGGATTTCATAATCATCGGCTTGACTAAACAATTGGGAGGGTCATATCTTCGGTCGATTGTCAGTGGGGAGAAAACTATATTGTCCGGAGTATGGCGGGAACTTGGGTAAACGAGGAATGATACAATACATAAAATCATGGCAGTATAATGTTAACGCACTATAGAAGACAATATACAATGCGTCATAAACATACCGACTACTTAATAGATCAGATGGAATGCGCCAAATGCAACAACTAATGAAACGAATGAATGTAATATGTCGAATGGCATAGGAAGGATGGTCGAGCGTTGTGTGAAGACTTGTTTTGGGCACATCTGCCATTCGAGTTGTTGAATACATTTTGCGGTGTTCTAATTATGGATTGCACTTATAAAACCAACCAGTCATCGCCTTCCACTTAGGAGACTAGCGAGATGGCGACAGCCAAACCATTGTTTCACGCGTGGCATTTGTATGCGGAAGCCAGGCGTGTAGACAATACACTTGGGCAATGGAAGTTACAAAGTTTAATGTTTGCGTCCCGATTACCTAATGTCATTCTTGACAGAGGTGGCCTTAATGACGGCGTGCGGTTAGTATTTCTACTGACAAATCTTACGTGCGGATGGCATATATCGAAAAAATGTGAAGCGTAAGTTGTTTGGCGAAAAAGAGAAGTGGGAAACTCGCCGACAGGTGTCCTTGTGTTTCTTGAAAGAGGGCGACTACGAGAGAAATTTAAGATCATTGACAAGCGATTACTATACTTACCGGGCGATAAAATATGTGACAGTCATGGTTGACTCCTTATAAGAGATTTGTCGCTGACTTGGGCCAGGATAAAGTAATGCATTTAAATCTGCGAATAGATGTTAATTAGTAACGGAGTTTTTCTTTACATATCCATACATAAAAATGATTTTTAATATATGTTCTATTTTTTTTTTTTAAAAGGGCGAAGTGCACATGCAAAGTAGGAAGAAAATTATCTGGGTTGTATTAGGGGATTTCGAGTTCTTGGAATGTAATAAAATATCTTTCTTATTGAGTTTGCAGCATCTGAAGCAGCTTCATTGAAGAAATGTTGTATGTTGTTGAACATCAATTCTTACAAATCTTGCCCATGTTTAAGGAGTGGGGGTATCGTATCTGGGACCTGATATGATGTGATGGAGTTTAAAGAGCAAGTCAGTTGAAATTGTGAGGAATATGTGGTTGAGTTAACAGAACCTCATGGTGCCTTATTTGCCTGAACTGCCCGAGCTTATCAAAGAAGGCCGCACAATTCCCGCCAGTGGTGTGCGTCGCATTGGGGAGTTGGATCTTGTGTGGAACTGCGATACGGATTGACAATTAGTGCGAGATTGATGGTATTTTGAGACAATTCTTGATTGTGATGAGCGGGTAAAATAGCATTAAAAAGGAAGTTGAGAGAGTTAACGCCACACTGCGACATCTATGTGTCCACCACTTGAGAAGGTGCCAAGGAAAATTAGGTCGGGTGGATTGAAAATCAATTTATCTACCTGTGAGCTCCTTCTTTATTTGAGGGGGAAATTGTTGAGTCATTACGATAGTGATACTTCTCCGACCACTTGCATTGAGTGAAAGTGAAGGGGAAAAAATTGAAGTACATTAAATGTTTTCCACATCAAATCACGTGAACATATAGTGAACATCTCGTGTGGATGTTAAGGCGAGATGGTCATTGTGGATGTCGCTGATTCTTTGCGGGTTACTAGGAATGGGAAAGCGGATGGGAAACGAGTTCGACCACGATTTGGATTCGTGAGCTTCACACTTTTCATGATGGTATGTTCAACTTTATGGATCGATTGGCCAGGTGTTCTTGAGTTGGTTTATTCATTATCATGGTTTGACTTTATATGATAGATATGGATGACTTTACCTAACTGGGTCATTTGATAGCCTCACGGTCTGATATTGTGTTAGTCCATTTATCAATTAGACAATGCCTAACATATCTACTGAGATCACGTATCACACACCACTTCACCACAAGCGATTGCACTTGGATTGAGGACCATCTTCGTCTGGTGTTATGTTAAATTTTATTCTAATCGTCATTAAGTTAAATGTTTTCATATTTTTGTTTTTTGACATAGCACGATCTTTATTGTAGGTATTCCTGGATTCGACATCACCAATACCTCCAATTGCATGCAAGCGGCGTGTGGTCTGCAGATACCCCGATTATTGCTTAACAGAGGATGGGAGATCCCTTATGTACGGATTGAGGCTTTTAGATCATCGGCGGGACGCGAACTCAGAATGTAGCGACACAGAGCCAATTGATGTAGATGAAACATGATGTATTTATGAGACGGGATGATATCTAATTGTAGTGTATCCTCTTTTAAAATCACGTGCCCTTGTTTTATATTTCCCATTTGGCTGTTTTTGTGAAGTTTTCTTAATTATTGATTTATTAGGTAATAGAAGGTGAGGTCTTCATCACTTATTTATTCACTTTTATAGTGTCCCTTTTAGTTTTAAAGCGCTATGCGGTAATCTAGGTAATTATATGGTTATTTAATCCATTTTATGAAGACGAATAAATCACAAATCATTATTGGGTTCTTGAAGGAGGTAATGTAATGTAACAACTAATAAGAGCTGCAAACCTGATGACAATCACGTATATTTAACATTAAAAATTAACAAGTAATACCATAACATAAAACTAAGTTTTCCTCTTGAACGAACATAAGCGATGATGAATCACGATGGGAATCAGGTCTGCAGTCTTTGAAGGATCGGATGTAGGTCTTTGGAGGAGCAAATGAAGCTGGTGGAGGAGGAACTACCAGTGGTGGAGGATCATCTGATGATGGTGGAGGATCAACTGATGCTGGTGGAGGATAGACAAAAGTGGGAGGGCTAAAAAAGGGATGCGTAGCAGGTGATGGTGTGCTATGACATCTTTGGGCTTTGGTGATGGAGTCTTTGTAACGATATCTTTGTCGTCTCATCTGGCCCAGAAAGTATGTCATGCGCCTCGTTCAGTGCACCCCAAAAATAATCAGCACTCTGGTCTCTTCCCCCAGAAATCACATGCCTCAATGAAGTCAATGCTCACGGCTTGTCACGCTACGCATAAATAATATGTGAACTTAATATTAGTAATATAATAAAAATGTTAAGTATCAAATTATGTACAATTTAGATTACTAGATTGACGAAGTCCATATTTAACTACGGTATCCTTTGGTAGTCACGACATGTGAGGGCATAGAGGGTTGTGCATGTCGTAGGAGCACGATCTAGGCACGTGGGGGTTGAGCGATGCGATGCGATATGCGATCATACCGAGGCCATATACTGCAGTACTCTCTCGAGCACTGAGTATAGGCATCGTCGACCTCGACTCTGATCAGTCAGTAGGTGATCCGTCCATCTCTCCCAATACTAAACCAATAAAATTTTCAGGTGGTCGTGGAGGTGTGAAAGTGGCTGTGGAGGAATGAAATGCGAATATGGCCCAGCGGCGTAAGACCCGCTCCGGATGATATGGCTCCTGACTTGTCACGCACTTTATGCGTCAGAGAATACCGTCGCGATATCGGAAAGGGGTGCTGTTTCGATGATCCTCATATGGCTCCAGGAACCTACGAAATACCTGTCCCGTCGAGTCTCTCCCAGGCAAGCGCAAACTATCTGCGGAATCACGTGGGGCCTCCAGCGCGGTGCGTGGGCGTGACTGGATTATGCGACATATCGAGGAGAAGAAAACATCTCCGGAAAGTGCTCGTAAATCCAGGCCTACATAATCAATAAGATAATTAATATCAATATCATCGATAAACATTGAAAATTATCTACAAACGGTTCGAAAATTGTCATCAATCGTACCTGTAAAAGGGTCACGTAGCCACCTAACTGTCGCACCTCAAACCTGGTCGCAGTAGTCAGTTGCCTGTACAGGTATGCGAGCAAATTTTGCACCCGAAGCATAGCTACTGACCATGCGAGGTCGGAATAGCTCAAGTACACTCTTTGCGACCTTTGGTTGCACTCTTATCGGCAAATAGAGTGCAACCAACCCGGATGTTAAGAAAGCTCGAGTAGCAAACACTACATCATCATCAGATGACGCATCGTAATAGTCAAGAAATGATCCTCAGCCACGGTAGTCGGGCGAAGGAGAGCGACCTTGCTCAGTCTCTGTATATGCGTCGTCGGTGAATTCTTGACAACTCCACCAATAAAGCATTGGCATACGTCCACATGAGCGGTTTGTGAGAATGATATCGTGATCCGATGCGGTATGTGTAAGATGGATGCGGCGTCGTCTAGTGTGATGGTCATCTCTCACGAAGCGGCATATGAAATATCGTGGTCTCACGGGCGCCACCGCTCACAAGCCGACAACATGGAATTACACTTTCGCAACTTCGATAGTTTGCAACGCTAGTCAGATGCCCGACCCGGTCGATGTACGATCTCGCCGTCACGAGACCTCTCCATATCTGAGCTCCCGTAATTGCGGCTTTGCACCATGATTGACCAATTTCAATGGTGCTCGATCCTCTATTAAAAATAGCAAATAAATTACAATTCAAGATTCACGTAACTAAAATTAACATATATATATATATATATATATATATATATATTTCTATATATATATATATATATATATATATATATATATATATATATATATATATAACTTTGGACAATGATTGTTTACCTCTCTGACCGTATCTTTCTTCTTGATATGTTTGTCAAAACTTCCATGATATACATCTATCGATAGGTCCTCCGGGGGCACCCTCGAATACCTCCTCATGCTCATCCCTATCATGCTGAGGATCTTTCAATACGAATCTGGATATAACTGTGGCTCAGCCTCTCGATTGAACCCGTCGTCTACGCTCAGATCCGATCGGTCGATGCTGCCAGTGCCCCAGATGTATATCCTCCTCGAGTACGTGGTGGCATATCTATTTCAAAGAAAATAAACATTGATAACTTAAATAATATCATCATTAAATAAAAATATGCGTAGAGATGATCCTTTCGTACTATGTCTCTTGGAAAATATATTAGTTGGAATAGTATGCACTTTTATTTTTTTATTTTTTGGTGGGCGGTCAAAATTTTGATATGATGGTTATCTAATCATTGATAAAAATACCAAGTGCCAGGATGAGGCACTTCACATCAAAACAATCACACTCCATATGTTTTTCTAGGCACCTCCTGTGAATGATAAAAAAGACAACTGAGCAAGAACCATATTTTGGGGTTGGCTTAGAGGAATTAAATTATATAAAAATACAGATAGTTAATTAATAGAAAGAATTAGATTGAAGAAAATGATATTATGTATGTGTTGGGTAAATACAATCTTAAAATGACCTACTCAACTTCCCATTTCCTGACCCAACCTTAACTAGTTATTGTTCACCTATTTTCTCCTTATAAGTTACTAGTTATTGTTCACCTATTTTCTCATATAAGTTTATAAAATTTCGCTGCGTTAAAGCGAGAATAATTATATGACTAATAATCATGTGGACTCAAATGCACTTAAAATCTTCGGAACACATTAAGAGTAAAAGAGATTCTATTGCACTCATTATCTAATACCATCTAAATTACAATAGTATTTTGTGAGAAATCCATCAGGACATCATCAAATCCGGTTAAGTCGTGATCATCAGGACATCATCAAATCCGGTAAATCGCATTAAATCCGGACATCCCTAAATCCGTAACATGTAATTAAATCCGGACATCATTCAATCCGGAATATTGCATTAAATCCGGACATCATTAAATCCGGTCAAACGCATTAATTCCGGACATTGTCAAATCCGGTGAAGATAAAATTCCGGACATTGTGAAATCCGAATTATTCATAGTTCGGACATCACGCGCATCGGAGAGAACCCGATAAATCGGACATCGGGAATCAGAAATATTTATATGCTACGGATTCAATGAAATCAGGACGCTCATTTTCCATGTTTCAGACCAGGGAACACGGTCCATTTGCAAAAAAAATCGGAAAAACCAAGAAAACAGAAACAAACTTACTTGATCTCCGGATTTGGGAGGTTCTCTGGTTTCGGTGCGGAGGATCGTGGGTTCTCTGGGTGCGGAGGTTGGTCGGTTCTCCGGATTTGGGGGTTTTGTTTTGGTAAGAAATGGGGAGGATGGGTTTGGGGGTTTGGGGGAACAAATTTGAGGGGTGTCGATAGGGTTAGGATGGGAAATTTTTTTTATGGAATGGGATCAGCGAGAGATAATAATGGGGTGTATTTAGTAATGGGGTGGGTAGAGATATCAATGGGGTGTGAATAGAACTACTCTTTTGTAAATATATAACTGGGCGGGTTGAAGCAAAATTCGTTCTCGCCCCGAACCCGACTTGGGTTTTAAAAAAAATTCTCAAACCCGTCTCAAACCCCGATAAAACAATTCCTATACCTGTCCCATTAGGAGTAAGGTAGGCGGGTACCCGAAAAAACTTGGCTCATTGTCATCCCTAATTCTAGAGGATAATTGTGCCATTTAAGGACTATGAGAGAGAGAGAGAGAGAGAGATGAAGGTTATTCGAAAATGGAGAAAAGGGCTTTCATGGAGATGAGGTAATCAAAGAAAGGGGAGAAGAAAATGTGGATGAGAAAGATGACAACCCTAGAATGAGAAAGAAAGAGGGTATTTATTTATAAATAAAGGGCAAATTGGTATTTTTATGTTCGGGGCGGAGCACCATGTTATAAAACCCGAATCCGAACCCGTTCATACTCTATTATAATATTCCCATATTCAGTCTAATAGGGTCGGGGCATGGTGGGTAACCCAGGAGTCGAAATTTTCCATCCCCTAATGTCACCCCTTATTCCCTTTGTGAATGAACAATTTACAATCAATCAGTGGGGTCACTAAAGTGCATGAATTTATTGATCATGACAAGAGGGAATATGACCTTTGTTCTATTGCTCCCTGTCTTCCTTTTAAAGTTTTAGCAAATATTAAAGCAATATCCATCCCAACTTCACCCTTTAAGGATGGGTTTTTTTTGGAATTTCTCTCAAGACGGTATGTTTACACTTAAATATGCAACTTGGACAATGAGAAGGCTTTCAAGTCATCTAAGATCCAAAATTTTGAATTGGATTTGAAAATTAAAACTCCTCCCAAAAACTAAGTTTTTCCTTTGGTTGGTTGTCAAAAATGCCCTCCCTACTTGTGAAATTATCTCGACTAGAAGGATGGAAATTCCAAATATATGTCATTTTTGTAGTCAAAACATTGAAAATATTGACCATGTTTTTAAAAATTGCCCCTTTGTTCAAGGAATTTGGGATCGGATTAAATATAATTGTCCAACTCCTCTTTTTTATGAAGGTGACTTCCTCTATTGATTATAAATATTTTATAAGAACCATAGAAGTAATTATAATTTGTTTAATCAACCAATGGAAAATACTCATAATTTTGTGCAGTATTTGGAATCATAAAAATCAAGTGTTTTTTAAAAAGATTCAACCAAACCCCTTTCTCGTCATTGATAAAAGCAACCTCAATTTATCGAAATTTCCTAGATTATTTGATGGACTCGTATCACCTACATGAAGGATATAGTGTTACTAGATGAGTTGAAAAATGAATTCGTTATATTCCTCACATTAATAGTACATTCAAATTTAAACTTTGATGGTTCAAGGTATCATAATACAAGTGTTTTAGAATGGGTTATTAAAGGAAAGAAAGGAGACGGTTTTTCATAAATTTGGGGTATAGGAAAGAATATCCTTGAAGGGGTCACATCCGTCTCCAACTAATAAAGGGGAAATGAAAAACGAGCCATAAATTTGGAAGTTGAATCAGGATCTAAATATTTATATCTATCGACATCTTTATAGGGAAACACATAAAACCCGTTGATTGCTTAACAAAAAAAGACTAGTAAAAGGGAAACGGGATCTAAATATTTATATCTATCGACGTATCTATAGACACACATAAAACTATTGATTTCTTAGCAAAAGAAAAAAAATTAGTATTTTAGAATCGAGTGTTTAATGTGTAGAATGGTTGATTTGCCATAATTTGAATATAGAAATGGTATTCTTTTTTTAAAATTTAGTTTGGGTTTGAAATACTATCATATCATATATTGGGTGTCGGTTGATACTTGAATCATACTCCATGAGTGGTTTGCTACATGAGAAAAAAAATTTCTGATCTCTCTTAGTTTTTCATAATTATTGTTTTTACTGCCGGATTAATACTATTGACTACTTAATAATTTTTTCACTTTTTGTTTTGGTCGCAGAAAAGACAGAAATATCAGGAAATTTTGAAATTCAATAAGTAAATTTGTTTTGCTCTCAATTTCTTACTCGTTTAAAAAAGTAAAGTTTGCTTTGCTCTCAGTTTTTTTTGCCTCCGTTACTACTGCTGCCACCCCTATTGCTCCAGTTGCTACTTCTGCCACCCCCGTTGCTACTTCTGCCACCCCCGTTGCTCCCGTTGCTACTTCTGCCACCCCCGTTGTTACTCCTGCCACCCCTGTTGCTCCCATTGCTACTTCTACCACCCACGTTGCTATTGCTGCCATCCCGATCTCCAATGCCAAAGCCTCCTATGATAGAGCTTAACCATGTTGAGGAACCAAAGAAGGAGATCCAACATGGGCTTTATATATGTGAGAAAATCGCGACTTTTCACTGATGCTCTACAAGAAAACACAATATTTACTAAAATACCATAATATCAAAATACCAAGGAGCTTATTTGGCTACAAGAAAACACAAGATTTACTAAAATACCATAATATCAAAATACTAAGGAGCTTATTCTTGTTTTTCAAAACTATTTTCGAGGACACTTTGGAGACACAGAACTTCATTTTGGTGTTGTGGATCTGATTTTCAGACCAAAAAATGAATTGAATTTGTTTTTCTTGTTTTGGTTTTTTTTGTTTTTCTTGTTTTTTTAGAATAATAAACAAATTTCAAAGACAGGAATCAAATATATCTTATTACCAAAAAAAGTTGGGTCTTAAAAATTGCTTTTAGAAAAGAAACATGAAACACGATGTTTTACACTTGTCTGACTCAATAAAGATTCTTATTTTAATTTTTGTATAGAGAATCTTTACCTTTTGTTCTGTGTGTCGCTTATAGCATATAAGTTCTACAGGTAAATAAAAAAAAAAGTGTAAGCATAGGGGTAACAATCATACAGGAATAAAATTGAATGATAAAGTATAAGTAAGAGGTTACTTACTGATAGTACAATTCCGACACTCTAAGCCCCAACTTTCAATAACTGGGGTGATCACCATCTGCAAAAATCATTTGAGTTTTTATTTGGGATTGGAACCTAGGAGAGGTATAGTATAAACCTTAATAATTATTTCCCTTCTAATGGGTGTAGATTCCAAACAAAAACTTTAATTCAACTATCAAAAATCAGAAGCGACAATATGGAGTGATGACCTAACAAGGATTCACTCTTATTAAACAAGTCAACTCTACGCACACACAGGAATATTATAGCAAAATACAAAAATAGAACTGCCTGTACAATGAACTTGGAAAACACTTGGACAAGAATGAAAGTGAATGTATATATATATATATATATATATATATATACTGAAACACCTATTTCAAAATGAGGTGAATGTCTGATATATATCCTGCACTAAAGGAAACTCTAACAAGAATGAAGGTTGAGAGGACTTAGGCTGTATACGACTAAGTAATCAATTGTCTGAATATTAACATGCTTGGAGTCAATGCAAATTAAAAAGCTCCTAGTAATAACATGCTTGGAGTACATGCGTTAAAAAACTCCTGCCTCTTCTAGTTCTCACATGGGACCTCTTTATATGGGCCAGATTCCAGTGACCCAAACTTTCTGTCAGCTACTATAGCATAAAAGGGACAAGAACCTCAACTTCAAAGTCATCACCCTTTTCACATTTTCAAGACAATGTAGTAACAAAAAGAAAGAATACAATGACATAGCCTAACATGGCATTTCAGACACAATAAAGAATACAATTAAACCCCTAACACAACCAAAGTCTAAAAAAAGAATAGGCAGCCAAAAGAAGGTAGGCCAACCAGTCAAAAAAAAAAAAAAATCATTTACAACATATTCGCGGGAAATGGCGAGCACACCCTTGTCGACACATTTGCTTTTATTCCATATGCCTTGGGCGAGGGGTTAGCTTTTTGTTCCATATGCCTTGTGCATCAAGGGGGATCCATCGGAAGATGTGAAATGGGCATGCCAAATCATGTTGCTGCCTCGGTCTAGTGTCATGTATGAGAGTTATCTTTTTTGTTCAACAGCCCATCCATCAAAGTGAAATAAATCAAGGACTTGTTCATGTAGATGTGAATGGGCTGGCCCAGCTCAAATGGGCCAAGCCCATTAAGGTTGTGGGTCAAAATAGGTCGAGTCAATTCGGTACATCCCATTAGGGTTACAAGCCAAAATGTGTTGGGTCAATAAGGTTCATTTTCAGTCAGGCCTGTTTTTTATTAGTCTATTTTGATCCTATGGGGATTGCGGATCAATACAGGCATGATATTAAAATACTATAAATAACAATCTTACAAATTTTACATGTTGTATAATAAAGTTTCTTTGAAATACCGGTCCAAGCCCTAATGGCTCATGCCTATATATGTTGTGGTTCTATTTGGGCTTTTATTTTCTTAGTCGGGCCTTAAAAAATATGGGTCAAAGTGGACTAACCAACAGCCCTGGCCTCTTATCCCATCTCTTGTTGAAGTCCATGTCCCTAATATACACATTGGACAACAGCCATAAATTGCAATGAAGAGAATTTCATCCTATGCACAGAAAAAACCACATTCAGACATAATTCCTTTCAGGCCAAAGTTCAAAAAAGGCAAAGAGGTGGTGTGCTCTTCACACAATTTTGTGTTTCTGCCCACTCAAGCTCCTTGCCAAGAAAGGAGGGCCGATACACTGAAAAGGGTAGTATACAACTAACTTGAAAAATCTCCAAAATACTCCCATAACAAACGAGCCTTCTGTCAGTGTTCTAGGTGCTTAATAGTCTACTCCTCAGTCACATAAAGAAAGCACATGCACATCCAGGCTAGTGATCTTCCCCTAGTTGCTACAATTTCAAGACCTTGCCCTATGAGGCCTCCCCACTTAAAAGAAAAAGCCCCACTCTTAGCGAAAACAAGGAGTTCCAAATTGACCAAACAGGGAACACACCGTTTTATTGATTTCTAAATTGGAATTCAATGACTCGTACATCAGTTTTATTGAGTAGTTGCCAGCTTTGCTCTCCTTCCAAATCATCCTATCCTCATGGCAATAACTTTCATAGGCTGAATGATATCTAATAACTTCTTTACCTCCATCATTTTAAAACCATTATAAGATCTAGTAAGGCAGGAGGATCCTCCTCATCCTCCCCTCACTGTTGTCCCAAACATCCCTCAACACAGCCTCTTTATTTGACAACCAGATTAAACCCCCACACCATAAGTCCTTCAAGAAGCTAATCCTACTGCCTTTCCCAATAAAAAAACCTGGTGTTATAATAGTCTCCAATTCTTCCTAGAGCAAACAAGGCACTGCAAACTATTTATTAAATTTTATGAATTAGAAGAATTTATGGCATATTCATAAAATTTTATAAAATTTACTCTACTAACCAATACTTCATGTCTCAATGTCCTACGGTCAGAAATGATGTTCTCAACCGTTCGCACTGAAAGACTGTCCTCCAACGTCTTTTTAACCAACTCAATTGTTGCAGTGATGTGATCAGCATTTGGGGGAGTGTAAGACGCTAATAGCACGTCTACGGTCTGCAGGAAAAAACAAAATACCTTAACCAAATATGATAAATGATTACGCAACTTTGTTCAAGGCTGATATGAAATACTTTCACTCGAAGTGCGACATAAATTGGCAACCTAATATGATAACTGATTATGCTACTTTATTCAAAGCTAATATGAAATACCTTCACTCGAAGCAAGGCAATAACAGATACTTCGTATCTATCTACAGTAACAGCATCATATTCCACTCTAATATTTCGTTCCCGTAACTCATGTACAAAGGCCACTCAATAAACATATGGATTCACTAGATGAAGACCGGGCAGTTTCAAAATCTTCTTAAAAGCTTGCCTTTCTTCGATGATAAGAGCCTTTTTTTCCGGGACCCAAACAAACCCAAAATAAAAAAAATTATATTTCGATTTTAAGAATAAAAAAATTGGCACTTATAACCTACAATGTAATGTATTGTACCTCGATCCCTGAGCGTTGTCACTGTAACAACGGGATGTGGTGGTGAGATGTTGCCCATAACCCATAGACAGTGCAGTAAAAATCCGAGAGCACTATGTGGAAAAAGAAAAATGTGGCATTGGGCATCGGGTACTAGAATCCATTGTTGTAATATTGGGCATCTAATCATATGAAAATGATATCATGAGTTAATGTTGCCAATATAATATTAGGACATTCTCTTTGCCAAGTCCTCTTGTATCACATTCACACATACACCATAATTTTTTCCATTAATTCTTCTGTTTCTCTTTAGCTTAGAAACTAATTCAGAAGATCAAATAGATGTTTGGCTTCTGATAATAAATAAATAAATGATGCTGTCAAAATAACAATAAAATTTTTTTTTATAGGCAAACGAAGAAATCTATTAGAGAGAAAACAAAGTCAAGCAAGCAACCTTGGACCGTATACAGGAAGTATACAAAGGGAGCCCGACAAGCCTGAACAAAAACTTACCAGCCCACCGAACATGCTAAAGAATACACAAATGTGAGATAGGTGATGAAGGAATTTTTCAGCTTAATAGGAGAAAAATTGTCATTGTCAGATCTATTTTATTACTCGCCAGGACTTAGAAAAGACTAGAAATTAATAAGCCTTCCACAAAATTTTTTCATTTTCTAATAGGAAAGGATTGTCAAACCCACCATCAAGTCATTAACACGAAAAGGCAAATTGATCCATTCCTATCAAGGAAAAGGGCAGCCAATAACCCAGGCAGAGGCGGGTGAAGCGGTAGGTGGTCCTAAGTTTTCCTCGTCTTCTTTGCATAGAGGGCATGCAGCGCAGTGAAAACCCTTTTAGGCGATTCATAGTCGGTACCTTTCCCCATCAAACCTCCTATGTGAAAACACTCGCTTTAGGGGACCTGCGACTTTTATATTAGGTCTGGCGGTGAGCTTGTGTGCATCATCACCTATTAAGTGCATGTAGTTTGCTTTTATTTGTGTCTTGACCTTTGTTGTCCACTAACCAAAATTCTATCCTTCTCCCCTTGGAAGACTTTATTTGTAATAAAATGAGATTAGTCTCTAAGTTTCTTCCATCTCGAATCATTGAAGATCTGGCCAATCTCGGGTTCTCTCTCCTCCCCGTGGTTTCCCAAACCTCTCCCACTATGGCCCCTTTTGAAGTAGCTACAACATATAGCGTTAGGAAAGAGACACAACATACTCTCCCCACACCACCTATCTTCCCAAAATCTAATACGACCCCCATCACCCAGCATGAGTTTGCACTTTTGTTTAAGTTGTTGAGCTTCTTTTCTAATATACTTCCACAAGCCCACCCCAAAACTACCCCTTGGCTCCACCGAGAACCATCCTCCATCTTCTAGCCCATATTTTAATTTAATCAAGTCCTTCTAAGAGGGTTTGTCTCTGACCGACCTCAATTCCTTGCCAGAAGGGACTTGTTTAGATTCAACAGACCTTAGATGCCAAGCCCTCCTCCCTTTTGTTGGTACACCTGATTTGATTCACTAAGTGGATTTTTTTGTCCAGGTTACCCCCACCCCACTAGAAGTCTTGCTGGATTTTCTCCAATCCGAACTTTACCCCTTTTGGGATTCTGAACAAAGACACTAGATGGGTAGGTTAGAGAGTATGCTCTTGATTAGAGTCAATCTTCACCCTTTTGAGATATAATGAATCTTCCATAAAGCTAGCTTCTTTCTAAATCTTTCCTCCACCCCATCTCGGACCTATAGGGAATTTCGCCTCGTACCTAAGGGAAGGCCAAGATAAGTGGAGGGCAGAACTCATATCCTGCACTCCAATTCAAAAGCCAGGACATCTAAATTCACCACATCACCAACCAACAAGATTAAGCTCTTATCTAGATTGATTTTTAGCCCAGAGATTGCTTCAAACCATAACAAGGTCCAATTGAGATAAGCTAACTGATCCATTGAGTCACTACAAAACACTAGTGTATCATCCGCGTAAAGCAAGTGGGTAATCTGCAGCTCTTCACCATCTCTATTCATGACTTAAAGCTTTGAAGGAAACCCCGGGAAAGCAACCTTGTCTACAAGGATGGAGAAAACTTCCATGCCAATGGCAAACAGATACGGGGACAGTGGATCCCCTTGCCTCAACCCTCTAGTGTTGTCAAAAAAACCTGTTGGGCTACCATTAATCCAGTTGACCCACTTAACCCCAAACCCCGTTTTTGAAGAACCTTTATAATGCAATTCCAATTGACTTGATCATATGATTTTTCTATGTCCAACTTGCACAACACCCCTTTCTCCTTCCTTTTTAATCATCATATCTATAGCTTCATTCACCATCAAGGAGGCATCCATGATTTGTCTTCCTTCAACAAAAGCGTTTTGGGCTCTGTTTATCAGTTTATGCATTAACCTTTTTAATCTGTTTGCCAGGACTTTCACTAAAAGTTTATACAAACTCCCCACCAAACTGATAGGCCTATAATTCTTGAAGTCCTTCGCCCCTCCTTTTTCGAGATCATGACTAAGAATCCCACTCATCTCAAAGTCTAATCAACATGTCCTTCACTCATCTCTCTTCCTTAAAATACCAAAATTGATATGAACACATGGTTTCTTCTAAAAATGCCTAAAATTGACCTCGTCAATAATTACAGAGATGAGAGGAACTATGAATAGAAGTTTGCATCTTGTCACCAAACAATCAGTCACATGAATTGCAGCCATCATTGTTCATTAAGTAGACAAAATGTCTTACTATTTAAAATCACTAAGACTGGATTGGTATTGAGGTAGAGATCATAATCTTCCTATAAGGAGCTAGGTGCATTGAATCTAAAGGAAGATGGAGATTCAGCTAGGAATCCTGCTTGATTATCATGGGAATAAAGATATGGCCATGCTTCTTTTTT
This sequence comes from Tetrastigma voinierianum, assembly GCA_016808115.1. NCBI lineage: Eukaryota > Viridiplantae > Streptophyta > Magnoliopsida > Vitales > Vitaceae > Tetrastigma > Tetrastigma voinierianum. The sequence continues at coordinate 743,006 of JAEQBH010003733.1, forward strand.
TTTTTATCAGTAAAGATATGGCCATGCTTGTTTTTCTTTGAAATCTAGATCAATAAAACAAAAAGTCAAAATTCAGTTGCTGTTTTCATTTCTTTTCTTATTTTGTATGTACTAGTGTATGCTTCATATATATATATATATATATATATATATTGATCAATAAAAGCAGTATATTGAACAAAAGAGAACAAGGTTCCTAGAAGTACACAGGTGGTATACAAAAAGGAACCAGAAGAGGAAAAAAAGACGGCGAAATGCTTGCAGCAAAAACAAACCAGTCAAAAAACCAAGGGCCAAGCCCACAAAACCACACCAGCCCCTCAACTTGTAGCCACCCACTCTAAGAAACCTATAAGTGAAGAATCTCTTCACCTATATACAAACTATTCCAAATCCACAAGTTATAAACAAAAGAATGCTTCAGTTTTTATACATCTATGGTCCCATCTCTAAAAGCTATGCGATTACATAACTCTGTCAAAAGATGCAAGGGGGGAACATATTTCCACATGTTTCTTCTCTTTTTTTTCCAACAAAAGAGCCACTCCAGTGATATAGCATCATACTTGAGTTTTGGAAAAGACCTAAGAGAAGCCGACTAAGGAGAAAAAGAGATCCCAAAGGTGGATGACCATCGGACAGTGTAACAAAATATGTTGGGCGGATTCCTCATCAAGGCCACAGAGATAGCAACGATTGGGGAGGTGCCACCCCCTTCTTTGGAGCTTGTCCAAAGTTAAAATCTTACCCCAGGTTGTTTCCCACGCAAAAAAGGTTGCTTTGGTGGGAACACAATGCACCCAAATGCCCTTAATGGGAAACAGGGGAGTTACCCTCGGAATTAGCACTTTGACGACCTCATTGACTGAAAAAGAACAACCTATTGGGCTCTTCCAAGAGATCTTATCTAACTCAGAGGAGACCCTTTCTTTCTGGGAATTAAGAAGGGCCACAGCCAATCCACTTCCTGGTCATTAAAGTCTCTAGATTGATTAAGTTTCCAATTGCCATTCCCCACAATTTGATCCCAACATCCGCCATAGTCTCAAATTTGTTAACTGCTAAATCAAAAAGAATAGGAAAGGAGTGTCTAAGAGGAACGGTTCTACACGAGGATCAGCGAAACCTTATCCTACTATAGATTACCAACAATAAATCTCAATTCTCTTAAACCATTTGGATTCTTCAGAATCTCCTTTTAAGAGCCTACCCCAAGGGCCCCCAGACTCTTAGAGTACCTTTAAGCCCTCTAAACCATACTTGGAATTAATGAGAGTTTTCCAAGTGCAGTCCTATCAGAAGCGAACCTCCAAATCCATTTACCAAGTCAGCTTTCTCAGGCCTATGTCGCCCTGCCTCTTTTCAAAACAGACCACATCCCAATTAACCAAGTGAGCCTTCCTTTCACGGGCCCCACCACCGTAGAGAAAACATCTTTGCAGCTTTTCCAATCTTTTGGTAACAGCACTCGACATTCGAATAAGGGACATTTGATAGAAAGGCAAACTAGCGATAGTGCTCTTTATCAAGGTGATCCTCCCTCCTTTTGAGATGAAATTTCTTTTCCATAGGGCCAATCTCTTGTGTATTTTCCTCTGATACTATCCCAGTAACCACGAACTTGTGGGCAACTCTAGGGTAGCCGAATAAGTGGTTGGGAGGTGCGTCAAACTGACCCATTTTAGCGACCAAGGCATCTAGATTTTCCTGGCCAAAGCTTGGATCAGCTCTTTATTAAGATTGATTTTCGACTTGAGAGGCTGAGCCAAGAGGACCCAGCAAGATATAGAAGTTGATCCGCTTTCGCTTCATAGAAAATGATCGTATCATCTACTAAAAGGAGATGAAAAATGCTAAAAACAGCACCCTCCCTTCCTTTGATACAACAACCCGAAATGAAGCCACCAGTCATAGCTCTTCTAAGGAGAATGCTCAAAACCTCCATCCCCAAAATGAAAAGGTAAGGGTAGAGCGAGTCTCCTTGCCTTAGACCTTTTGAGCTAGGAAAGAAACCTGTTGGAACCCCATTAACCAAAACCGAAAATCTAGCTGTGGAGATACACTGCTAGATCCATCTCTACTTGTCATTAAGGAGCCAAAACCCATACGGCCTTATAGTCTTCATAAGAAACTACCAATTTATACCGTCAAAAGCTTTTTCTATGTCAAGTTTGCATATCACACCCTTCTCCTTTTGCTTTTGCCAGTGATCAATGAGCTCATTTGCAATAAGAGAAGCATTTGTGATTTGTCGCCCTTCCACGAAAGCATTTTGGGCCTCAGAGACAACTTTCCGCCCCTTTTGGGACGGTTATGCTTGCAACTGCGAATTTTATAAAAACTCCCTAAAAGGCTTATGGGCCTGAAATCCTTTAAACCCTCAGCATCTCCCTTCTTAGGGATCAAAACAAGGAATGTAACTTCTTCAAACTTTTAATAAAGTTTCATTAACGTAAATCCCTAAGCATCTACATGATTTACGCCTTTGACAAAATGCTGAGGCCTACCCGAGACGATGGAGAAGCCATCGGGCGAGCCTTTGTCCCCCATCCATTTCATTTAGAAGCGTGAAAACATCCTCCTCCACACAAAGGCAACTCCCGGGCTACTAGTCTCTTTGAGACTCCGAGTGGAAAAAATGACAGATCTATGTCGCTCTCCAAAGCCATATCATCCAGTAAGCTTTGAAAGGCATCGAGGATCCACTGCTTCGAAGCTCATCAGAAATCCAATCACCATTGATTTTGATGCCAGCTATGGTGTTCTTCCTAAAATGGGAGTTGGCCATACGATGAAAAAAACCAATGTTTCTATCACTTGCCTTCAACCAAGTTTCTCTAGATTTTTGCCTCCAGTGGATTTCCTCCAAGGTAACCCACTTTTTGAAAGAGTCTTTTGCCTCTTTCTTAGCCTCAACCTCAGCCTCCTCCACAGTCAACTCTCTAACCTCCTCCACACGGTCCCAATCCTTCACCTAAGAGAGGGCTAACTTTTTATTAAGATCTAACCTACCAAAACAATCTCATTCATATCTTGAATGGATTTGACCTCTTTTAAGTTTTATGGAGAGAATGTGGTGATCTGAAAAGACATCCCTTGCCACCAACCTTCCATCATGTCCTGGAATCCCTCCGCTAAATAATCCCAAAACAATAAAATGACAACTTAATGACATATTTGGGAAAAAAAAACAACTTCAAAATATCAAATGAAATCTTATATGCCTCTAATATTCATTCTCATCCTCATTATATTAGATAATAACATGTGATTCTACATTAAAAAAATGTACATCCTTGATGGTAATTGATTTATTATCATCTGTTAATTAAAATTTTAGAATGTTAACAACATAAATTTCATTTATATTAAAAAATTTTTTTTTTTTCCAAAAATGCATATCAGCCATATAATAATGAAATATCCTATTTGTTTTGAAAATTCATCTTGTTAGAAGATATAATCAAATTAAGAATGAAATAAGTGTATAATATTTGCTAATTATTTTTAAAATAACAATAGTTTGTTATTAACACTAGCTTAAATAATAAAATTATTTAAAATATACTGATAATTTAGTTATTAAATTTAATTTAATTTAATTTATAAGCGAATCTGGCTTAAATTGTTATCAAAAAAAAAACATATATGATTAAATAAATTTTAAGGATAAATAAAAATGAAATTGGCAAAATTTTAAAATAGGATTAATGAGATAAATAAAAATATATTCAATATTAAAACTATAATTTATTTAATTCAAGCATTCATCATTTTCATACAAGATTTTTAAATATTAAATTATCATATAAATTATATTAAAAATATGCATTTAAAATTTGAAAATAAAATAGTTAAAATGAGAAAGTTTAATATATTAATCATATATTATAATTTTATTTTTAAACTCCTATACCACAAAAGCAGATAGCCAAAATATGGAATTTTATAAACAAATCCTTAAAAATCTCAATAACTCAACTAATTACTTAAAAAAATTAAATAAAGATTTATTAAGAGGCCAGAGCCACGTGAGTAGAGTGAAGCAAAGTCGGGCGAGTTGACTCGGTTTTAGTGGGGCCTTAAATTTTACAACCCAACCCTCCAAAAATTCAGGCTAAAGTGGGATGGCCCATCGAACTCAAACCATATTGTCAGCTCTAGTTATATTGTGAGCTTCAAGTGTCTACATGAATTCATGTTTTGAATTATTGTTTTATGATTTTGAGCATTTTTATCAAAGGACCATGGTCGTTTTAGTTTTTTCAATTGTTTAAAAGTTTCTAGTTTTTAGACTCGTCAAATATTTCTTTTCTTCCTCTTGTCATTAAAGTCTATAAGGCACGCCGTCTCAATAAGGCTCATGTTTCGAATACTAAGGTGATGTAACCCAGTGGGCGCTCTAGAAACGTTAAAACTATGGTACAATACTCTCAATTTGACACAATTTTGCTTTTCTTACCTGAGACCGCCCGCTCTGCAGCAATTATTGTTTATAGCTGAAGAAGTATCTCTGAATTAATTTGAACCTATAAAGCATAAACAATCAAGATCTCAATAATTTGAACAAAAAAAATTAGAAAAATCGCAATGGGTTGTACACATTGAAACAACAAATGTAAATAGAACTAAATTGAAATCATGCTATCCTAATACAAACTTTGATCAAAATAATGCAAAGATAACAATAAATACCTTTTTCCGACTCCGCTCATGCCATTGTATTTCCCACTTGTAACTAAATCTAAAAAGGTTAAAAAGGAAAAACAAACAATCACTTAATAATCCTATTGATAAAGACTTAAAATGAAAGATCCTTGGAACCTGTTGGCCATATAATTTGGTTTAAAATAGAAACTGTTTTTTTCAATAAGCTTTTACTACAAAATTATATATATGAACACAGCTATGCAGTTGCGTCTAAAAATTTGAGCAAGTCGAGAGAAGTACAACTTCAAGAAACATTTCTTGTGGGACAATTGTTTGGAAGAGCTTAAGATCGTTTTGCTAATAAAAGTTCCTAAACACAAAGTTCAATGAGTAGCATGTGTAGTGTCTTTGAATTCACAATCTGTTAGGAGTATAGGCGACCTTACACACAGAGCTCTAAGAATTCTGGAAGTAATTCTTTTAATCCAATAAATGCTAAAACTGAAGGAGGACTGAAGAAATGCAGTTGGTTCCATGTTCTAACCACCATTTTTTTTTTTTTTTAATGAATAAACATAACAGATATATTAAACAAAAAGAAGCCAAGGATACCCGACAGCACACAGGACATATACAAAAAGGGGGTCAAAGCTACGAAAAGGGGCATGGGACAAACTAACCAATCCTACAGAAAAAGCTAAAGAAATTGGGCTAGGCCAATAGACCCAAGTTCTATTTGGGCCTCTATTTTCTCAACCCATCCCTCAAAAAATATGGGCCAAAGTGGGTCGGGCCGGTATTATCCCACCTCTACACCCAAATGCACCACGATCCTATCCACAAACCTCTAATAGTCCCCAACTCTCCCCAAAGGTTTTCACTTAAATTGCACACAACTGGGCCATAGACACATGTGAAGATCCAATGGAACTAATCTTCCACATTCTTAAACAAACAAGAAATGGAGAAGACCCCATTCACCAAACCAATTAACTCCAAGATTCTCATATCCCAAAACAACATAATTCCCCTTACAATCCCAATTGTATCGACTATTCCCCATTCTGAAAATCTCCCAACCCATAGGCTAGGAGCCAAATTATGAGACATATCCTGAACTTTTGTTTCCTATAGACAAGTCAGATCCACCCGTTGATCCCTTATAAACTGTTTAATAACTTTTCTCTTCTTGGGATTTTTAACCCCTCGTACATTCCAAGATAAGAGACTTAACTTTAGGAGCAGAGATCTCAAACCTTTCCAACAGCTTCAGGTATGCTTGAGAAGCCTCACACCCTGGATTATATTCCATCATTCTCGGTGCCAGCAATCGATCCATCCTCCCTAGAGGCAGCATCCTTGGAACCTTCGCGAGGGGAATCCTCAAAATCCCCTTATCGCTTGAAAAGGGTTAACATGAAGAACTTCTAGCTCATTCTTTCTCATCGGGCCCTCCAAAGGACTTGGGCTAAAACATGAGCCTTTAACGGCACAGCTTTACAGAAAGGCCTATCAGATGTAGGCCTTGTTGAAGGAACTTCCTCCAAGCCTTCCGATACAAAAGGTAGGCCCGATCCAAAGTTTTGGACTTGGACAAAACCCATAGGCCCGAGTTCGCCCTTTTGCCCATATCTCCCATCCGAAATCTAACCTTGGGAGGAATATGATCGACATGACTACCCAAATCTCCTACCCTAAAACTGACTTGGAGACCATCTTTGGTTATGAACTGAAACGATTAGAGACTTGCCACACACCTCTCCTACTGCGCTTGCTATACCTAGAGTCATCTACAACACTCTTCTACCAAACTTAAGCACACGGTCCACCTCATCCCTATTTTCAAACCCAAAGAGCCAGAGGCCCCTTCTCATTTTAACCATTGCAAAGGGTTCTTTAACATTCCCTTGTGCGATAGGCCATCTCCTCACAAGTTCTACCTCCGGAATCAGACAAGGCCCTTTTCCCCACCACCCCAACCAAGCCTTTCTATCACAAGCCTCTAAACCCACCAACAACCAAAATAAGCTTAACACTCTAAATTTGAGCCATGAAATAACGCATTTTCTTCTCTCCCAAATGCAGCCTTTCAAGCCTTTCGTCGTCTCTTCTACCTCGATATCAAATGATTTAGCTTTAAGAGCAAACCTGGCCTTACCTCCCCTTTTTTTAGAGAGAGAAATTGATTTTTTTCTCTCTCTCTCTGATATTGAGCTACTAATTATCACAATAGCCCATATGTTCAAAGCAAAATGTCATAGACGTAGGTTTTTCCTAACCACCTATGTGAGATTAAGTCAACAGTATTCAAATTTAGCTTGTTAAAGAAGACAATATGAAAGAATGGGAGCTTGTATTAAGCTCTCAAGAACATCTATTTATGGGTAACTGTAGAGCTCCAAAGTACTATAGAGCTCCAAAGTACATGATTCTAAAGTATCCTCACAAATCTAGAATACTCCTAAGACTACCAAGATACAATCTTTGTACAAGGTGTATATACAAGAATTCTGTAGACAACCCTAAAGACTCTCATCCTACTTCCAAGTTATGTGGATGCCTTTGGATCATTCTAGCAGTTTCCATCCCTGTATGAGCTTAAGTCGGAGGCCAATTGAGCAATGTGACACTATGCAGCATAATGCATAATGTCGTATTTATCATTTTACTGAATGACAATATTTCTTGAGAATGTAAGTTTAACAAAGGAAAGGAAAGGTTAACTGTATATTAGAAGACAGCCCAGAAAAGCAAAATGTGAGAATGGTCCCTTCTATGATGTCATCCTTCCTTTGTTCTTTGTTTTTTACTAATTAATACCATTCTCATTGTTTCTACTCAAAAAATGATGTCACTTCTATAAAAATACTGAATATATTCATCAATGCGAATTGTTCAGCATATAATGATATTAAATATAATTGATCTAAAGGACTATATAATACCAAATACATGGTGCTATCAAGTCATTGTTGACATCCAAATGTAAGTTTTTTCTGACTGGAGATTGAAAATAATAAAAATTCATGGTAAGTTGAAATTTTGGCAGTCTCTAGTTGAACCACAGGGAATTGAATAAACTGTAACACGGAGTTGGATTTTCAGATGCTTGGAGTTCATGAAACATGGTCAGCTAATATGTTTTATAAAATAGTGTAAAAATGAAGCCTTGCTGAAATGAAGGAAAAGCAAGAAATTAAAATTTTCAAATCTTAAATAATCATAGTTGAAGACGCTCTTGAAACAAAAACTCACATTCAAATGGACTCACTATCACTGTTCAGAAAAAAAGACAAGATAAAAACAACATTTTAGGCTGTTTGGTTCATGATTTTGAAAACATTTTCCAGTTCTCCAAAACAAGGAGAAGAAAGGACAACACGCTTGGTTCCCTTTTTTTCTGAAAAAACACAAAAAACACCTTAGGAACAAAACGAAGTTTCAGATCTGTGTTTTCAAAAACTGTTATCAAGAACAGTTTCAAAAAACAGGAAACATCTGTGTTCTTCTGTTTTCCTTGTTTTAGATGAAAAAAAAAAGGCTTTCAAAACCATGAACCATACAGACCCTTGGGCTTCTTCCCCAAGTGCTCGGTGGTGATTTTGTAACTAAGAATCAGAATAAGAAGCAAATAATGTACAGATTTCTTCTCTGTCAAGATTTATAATCAGAATGCGATAAGATCTTGAATATAAAATTTTTTAACTATCACGCACACATCAATATGCTCGTTTATAAAGGCGTCCCTTCCAGCTAATATACCAAACCCCATTTCATTTCAGATTTTGAGACATAAACAAACCCCAAACAAATTTCAATACCAATTTTGCAGAAACAATCAAGATCTCACACATATGAACCAAAAAATTTGACAAATGGCCATGGGTTATACACAATATGGTACCTGGAGGACGACTCATTGCCAGCGCTGGCGCGTCGGATGAAAGAGGCGGCGAAGGGCGGCGGGACGGCGGCGGAGTGCCTGAGAGAAAGATGCGAAAGGGACCTGTAAGGAGAAGCTAACTTGGAGGCTCTGAGGGAGGTGACAGAGCTCCTTCTGGCTCTGTAGAGGCTCGTTTTGAATATTCTTTGAGGATTTTGTGTTCTTGTTTTAGGGTTTCCAGAGAACTAACAGAAATGCAAACACAACAAAACCAAAAGAACTAACAACATATACTTCCGGCATTTCCAGAGATTTTTAATTCTGCAGTGCAAATTTAAGCATGAGAATTGAAACCCAGACAAACGAATCCTACGGTTCTTCGTCGAATTTAAAACGAATTGAAAACAGAACAAAAAAAAAAGCAAAGAACAACGCACCTTGTATCTTGCATCTTGTATCTGTATCAACATGGCCGAGGGCGGTACGGATCGCGGCGGTGTTCTTGAGATAGCCTAACCAGGCGTAGATCTTCAGCTTCCGCTTCCCAGACGCATCTTTGATGACCTGAAAATCAAGGTTCAGATGCTTGAAATCTCGGCATCCACTTTGATCTTGACTTCGTCGGGATGTCATTGTCTCCTAGGACACGATGATCTTCGTTTTCGGTCGGAGAAATGGAGCAGACAGATACTGGGAGAGAGAAAAACCCAAAACCTTAGGGGAGTGTGGAGGAAGATCGGAGACGATCTCAAAACCCTAAAGATGGGAATGAAAAATAAATAGGGAATTAAAAATGAGGAAGGCGTTGCCATAATACTATTGAGTGGCTGTCTGGATTGACAGAGAAGACCACCGTACCGTTCAGTTCGTCCAGTCCTTTTTCTGATATTCCATAATAAAACGTTTATAAATGACCCTTCTTTTAAGGGGGAATTATGTTTGTGTCCGTTACTACGTAAATATTATAAAAATAAGCAGGAAGAATTTAAATTACATTGTTCAATACATTATGTCAAAAAGTAATTGTTATTCAGTAATAAAAGTCATTGTAAAAAAGTTACATCAAATTATCCCTATGATCAATTATCCATACGGTAAAATGTGTAAAAAATAAATTTGAATAATTATTTTCTTTTTCCTTTTTAGTCGCTTGATGGACGTCTTAGCCAACTTTTCTCCTTATTTCTTTTGTTTTATAGCCGGTTTTTCTTTATCTTTCTCTTGTTCAAGTTCACTTGAAGCATCACTTGAACCATCTTTTTCTTCCTTTTTAGATCATGACGTTATTATAGGATCCTTGTTCCCGTCTCATCAACCCCTTTAAAGCATCTATAGATAAGATATTCCCAAAATCATAATATATTATTCTTCTTCTTCTTCTTCTTAACACATTGTTGGATTTGTGTGAGAATAAATAAAGCACACCCATGACTAAAAAAAATTTCGTGAGATTTGTATGACACCCGATATAACTGAAACTTATTTCCAAAACCCTAACATATTCTTATTCTTCTTTATTTGAATACTCATTGTTCGATTTCTATGGGAACGAAGAAAACAAATTTTCTATATAGATTACATTTATTTCCCCATTTTTTTCCTTTTAATAAGTCACTCTTTGGTATCACTTATTGTAAAACCCAATATCACTAAAACTTCTTTCCAAAACCCTAACATGTTCTTTTTATTCTTCATTTTAATTCTCGTTGTTCGATTTCTATGGGAACGAAGAAAACAATTTTTTATGTAGATTACATTTTTTTTCCCATTTTTTCATAGTAATAAGTTAGAGCATTGGTTAAATCCCGTGAGCTAAAGATCCTCGTGCCTGAATTGCTAGCGAATCAATTAGGATGACTGTTTGGTATCATTAGTTGCATTGGTACTCTCATAACATATTGAGAGTATTACCATAACACACTAGGGGTACTACATGGTACCACCATGTGGGAATAATCCCAACTGGAGCTCCCATATGTGGGTACCCTGGGTTTGGGCCCAACACCCCCAGTCAACCGGATTGGCCCGACCCAAGGGCCCCAAGAGGATTAGGCCCAAACCGGCCAAATTTCTAGGCATTAGCCGGGCCTATGAGTGCCCGCCGACCTTCCCGTAACTAGTTTACCATAGTCTACTCTGTGCATTAGTCTACTTCCATGAGTGCCCGGCCAACCTTCCACCCGGGCACTTGGGGATTCCATAGCCCAGACAGCTTGTTTTGCTCAGGCGCTTACTTTCCCGAGCGGCAACTCTCCCAAGTGAAGGTGCCGGCCGGATCTCCATTTTACAAAGCATAAGCTCACACTCACGAACTGACTATGTCGCCTCCGATAAATAGGTGCTCCTCTTAATAACAAGCTTTATCAGAAATGATACGTAAAGGGAAGAACGAGTCACCCTTCCCGAAATAAAAGTTATCTTCCCCTAACATTATGGGAAGAAATCGCCCAATATCCAAGAAAGACGGATCCTCTTTCCTCCCTCCATAAAAGAGAAGCAAGTTACACCAAAAAATGTACGAGATTTCTAATCGAGATTACTATTGCTCCAAGTTCAAAGTCCTAGAAAGACTCCACTTGCCATCTGAGGGCACTTAACACCACCGCCGCCTTCTCTTTTGTTTTGCGTGTCATGGCTTAGCTAATTTGCGGCTAGCTAATGAATGCCGACGATCTAGTGATTAAATTCGAGACACCCGCAATTGGCTCGATGCGTAGGAAGCGCCCGACGAAGTCTACAGAGGCGGTATGGGTTTGGGTACATCAGCTCCCGAGCCGACCCACCCCAATATAAAATCCTTGGCGTTCCCAAACATCCTGGGGCCAGTCGGAACTTCAGCCACCATGAGCTAACAATCTGACGTGCACGGCCCCAGAAGGCCAGTTCCTCCTCTGTAATGAAGCGAAGCAAAACGAGAAGGAAGCGACGAGAGGCGGAGTGGCGCTGTTGTCTGAGCGATCGATTGCGATAAAAAATGGCGCACGAACCCGGTTGAAGCCGCGGCGAAGCGATCGCGAGAGCCTCCTCGCCCCTTTCCTCCTTCCCTTCCCGGCAAAGGTAAAGAGGTCGCTGCACCGGACGATATCGATCTACATGCAGATGATGAATTATCCTCCGGTAGCTCCCCCCTCCCTCGCCGTTCACTATCTCCGAACGCCGCGGAAGCCCACTCAAGAAAAAGGCCACCTCGCCGACCCAGTCAATCCATCAGTGTTGCAAGGCGTCGGTGCGGAAGAACTGCGAGGCTCCGCGACCTCGACAGCCCCAAATATGTGCCTAGCCAGGCGAGAGCTTCCCAAGCCAGGGGACATCCATGTACCAGCCATGCGGGCCCAGCCCACATACCATGAATGATTGCTCCCTCCCAGCTGTACGGGGGACCCACTGGATATACTTTCCACTCCCCTCGGGCTGACATATCTGGATTCTGATCCTCCGCGGTTTTCCATACCACTCTTCGCCATGTGCGACCAGATTGGTCAGAGCTGAATATGATCACATGTTACATTACAACTTGGTGATGATCCTGTGTAGGAGATGATGACTCTTGTATGGAATTATTCCCCGGCCCGATACCAGGGGCCACCGCCTTGGCTGGTTTCCTGGAAGCTCCACCCAGGGATCGATAAACACGTTCAGTGAACTATGGGCTGCTTTCGTCTCCCAATATTTATGCTCTATCAAGCAAAAGGGGAACATCAACTCCCTCCAATCCGTCCTCAAACGGGAAGACGAATCCATTCGGGACTTCACAAGCAGGTTCGGGCAGGCCGTTCAGCAAATAGACATATACAGTATGGATGCGGTGCTGCAGAATTTCAGAAGAAGCTTTAGGCGGAGCACGTTCTTCCGGTCTACATCCTTTGGACCCACCAGTAACCATGGAAGAATTGTAATGTCGGGTGGATAAATTCTCACGGAGGATAACATCAGGGCCTTCCTAGCGGTTTATGATAGTGCCCGAAACGACCAAAGTCGACCACGAGGGCTCGTCAGAATAGAAAAGCAACCAAGCGAGAGCGAAGCGCCTAGATGAACAATCAGGAAAGAGAGAGACCCTCCCAGTTCACTTTGCTCTCAATATCGCCCTATGATGGCTCACGCCCTCATTCGAATTACCTCCACACGACTTCAAATGACCCCCACCCGATGAGGCGGGTTCGGACAGTGTAATAGATCCCACTACGATCACGATTATCTGCAGGGACCATGGCCATGAGAACAATCACTGCTATAGCTTCAAATTCCTGGTAGAAAAGATGGTTTGGGCCGGCCACCTCAGACGATATTTGAGGGAGCCAACCCACGGGGCCATGGTTGCTCCCCTGACTAGTAGGGTGCATTCTGGGTGAACGCCCGGGAGACCTCGGGCCGGCCAGTAGCTTCATGCGGGGGATCATGGAGCTACCAATATCAATCCGAAACAAACGGAGAAGAATGCTCCGTCGACCTCGGTCGAGCGAGTAAACACCATCGACAATTAGGGAGATGTCCACTTTGCAAATTCTGCCCGGTTAATGACCTTATATCCTTTCCACATTAACCCTTACGAATTCGCCGCTCCACTACGGCACTTGTATTAGCGTGTGCGGTTTTTAGCGTGCATAAGGTCCTCGTCGTCCGGTATTGTGTTTGTCTGCTCTATCTCCCGACCTTCAACCAGATGAAAGTCCTGTCTGATCATCTCCATTCCGCTGGCAGGGTTTTGTCAGGTTTTAACGGAGCTACCACATTGTCAGTCGGGGACATCACCTTCTCTGTCAAGGCAGGTCCTGTAACCCAGCAAATACTATTCTCCGTGGTAGAAGACCTGGGGCCATATAACGTTATCTTGGGTTGAGCTTGGCTACATGCCATGAAAGCGTCACGAATCCACATACCACCAAGCGATAAAGCTACTGGCCAGAATGCGGGCGAGTTGATCTATAGGGAAGCGATTAAGTGTCTGATTAGCTATCGACTCTCACTGGAAGCGCACAAACGCCACTCAGGGAACCACCCCTTGAGGACCCGATCGTACTTGATAGCAATCCATGACCGTCAGTCGGCCCGCCGGAGGATGAAGTCATTGGCCAGATTGATCCCGCCCATTTGTGTCCCTCGGCGAATTGGACGAGTGCATCTATATTAGTACCCTCTCTCAGAAGGAAAGGCCCGGGTTGTGCCCAATTTACACAATTCAGCGCCGTGTGTTTGCGCGGACTCATGCGATTATGCGGGATCGGCCCACAGTTCACGCCTCACCTGAAGCTAAGCGTCGCCCGCTTCTGCAGCGGTGAGGCCAAAGTGAGGCGTTTCCACCCCATGATCGCCACTTGATGCGTCGGGCCAGAAATTGATAACCTTCTACATAATGGATTCATTAGACGTTAAATATCAGGAGTGGTGGCTTGATGGCAGTGGTGGTCACAAGAAAGGAAACAAATGCGATATGTGTGGACTACCGCGGACCTGATGGCGCTTGCCGAATGGCGTAGCTTCCCCCGCCGCGTAGATCGGATTGTGGATGCCTCGCGGGGCACGGTATGCTATCCTTTGGATGTTTCGTGATATCACGGATCCTATGCACCCGGATCTGCGAGAAAAGACATCTTTCACCATCACGCCCCACGGACTATCTTTGCTATAATGTGATGCCGCGGGATTAAGAATGCGGGGAGCCACTATCGAGAGGTTGGTGACGAAAATGTTCGACCTTTGCTTTCGCTGTGATACCATGGGTTTTATATTGTGATATCTTCAGTAAAATCGAGACAAACGCCCATATCCCATGTCACTCATCTCCGGCAAAAAACTTTTTCGATCTCCTCGAGAATATGGCATGAAGAAATGAACCCACTAAAATGCGCATTCGAGTGCGATCTTGAAATAAATTCCTCGGCTTCATGGTAACCTGAATGGGAATAGAGCAAATCCATGCGGTAAAAGGCCATCTTACGATCGCTAGGCCCCGGCTCGAAAGATCGGCAGCCGGCCCGATTCGGTTGGCGGCCCTCGGGCGTTTATTTCCCTTCAGCGGCCGGCCGGAAACCGCACTCAACACCTAAGGGGGCCGGCGGGGCGAGTGGGATGAGATGGCCAGGGCATTTTTGTAGCAATCAAACAATACCTTACAGAGCCCCCAATCCTTGTGAGCCAGGGAAACGGAGACACACTCTATCTTTACCTTGTAGCCTCGGATATAACTGTCAGTGCCGCCTTATTTAAAGAGTGCGAGGATCTGAGTGCGGCTAGTATTCTTCTTAGCCAAGTCCACAACAATGCAGAAACTAGAGTACACCCACCTCCCGAGACAAACCGCCTTAGCCTGGGGACAATACCTAGGCTCGACCCCTGCTTCCCGAGGCCCCGTCCCGTCGTGGTATTCTTTGATCTTAAAGCTCAGGGGCACTATCCATAAACTTGGAAATATGTCAGAAGAATGGCGATGGGCAATGGAGCGACGAGTATGGAATACGAGTACAAGCGAGGCTTTCAAGAAGGGGCAGAATCTTAGCGGAATTTCCTTGCGGAACTCGACTGTCTGCGCCCGAACAACGAGTGGTGGACACTTTGTTTATGGGGCCTCGGGTAATCGAGTCGGCATCGATCTGATTCAACCTCCCTTGTAAGGCGGGATCGACGGGAATTTGTTCGTTTAAACCCCGACGCCTCCATGACGAGTCGAATATGAAGCCTTGATATCAAAAATTGAACTTCGCCCTCACGTAGGTCTTGACATCTCCTAGGTCGACGACTCGCGAGTTGGTTGTAGAATGATTAGCGAAATTTGAGTCGAAACCTTAGAATGGCAAAATATCTTCCCACTAGTCAGAGCAAAGCGTACCCTCTCGGCACGGAAGCGAACATGTCAGGGGACCCTGATGAGAGGGTCGGCGCGCCAGCCTTTGTTGCAACTTCTTTCCAATAAAAGAAAGCGATATACCTCCGTCTCTACTATCGGCGGTTCATCCATGCACACCCTTGAGTAAGCGAGATAAAGGAAGTTCCCAGCATCCTAGATGGATTTATCGACTCTACATAGCCACGGGGAGATTGCAGGCAGCGAGAAACAAAGCACAAATTGATTCGAGTTCGCGGGTTCTCACTAGTAGACGGGCATCTATAAACGGTCCCTCGGACCCGTACTTAGAATGCGACTCGAACAAGGCGATCGTGTTGGTTGAGTTACCGAAGGTATATCACGAGAAACCATCACGGGAGGAAGAACGCTAGCTCAGAGCTCACCTGTGGGGAGTATTCTTGTGACTATGAAGTCGGATCTTTGTCGACTCGATCGGAAATGTGACCACTGCAGTGAATGTCTCCCGTTTGAAATCCGTCTGGGTTTGGTTTCCATCTCTAGTTAGTGGCCATTCTGATAGGGGAATTGATATTATGGGCCGTTCCTCAGCTCGGCATAGAAGAAACTATTACTAGTCGCTCAGTGCTTGAGTAAATGGATGGCCCGAGAAGCCTTTGCCTATCGAAAACGAAGATGTCGCCGGTTCATGCGGAAGAATATTAATACACCGGTTTGGCATCCAGGATCAATCGAATCGGATAATGGGCCGCGGTTTGCGATCGGGTATATCGAGACTTTGCTAGGGCGAATACGAAATTTGTACTCAGCCCCAGGTATCTCAAAGCGATGGCGAGATGGAAATACTCCGATAAGACACATTCTTTGCCACCAAGCGGTTGGATGTTAAAGGAAATGGGTGGAGGAGGCTGCCAGGGGTGCTCCCCAGGCTTACCAGGACCACGGCTTTGGCGGAGCCAGCGTGCCTTCATCGCTCACTGGGATGCATTTTACATTATTATCTTGCTTGGGATCCGGCAGGCAGGTTGGCGAATCAGAACCGAAGTCAGGCGCGAGACTATCCCATATACTATATACTATACTTTATGCAGGACTCTTATTGTGTGCTCATAGTGCTACTGTGCCTATGGAGTATCTGAATATTTATGTAATAACAAGAAATCATTTACATATACAAGAACTACCATCGGAATTGGTGTCCATCCTGATCTATACACATATCTGAGTCCTTTACTTGTAATATTACAATTTACTATTACAAAACTTAGAGATTGCGAGGCAGTGTGATGGCACCTATCTGCAGTCGAAGCCTTCTTTCTTTGATGTGGAATGTCATCCTCTATGATACCTGCGGATTGAACACGGTGCTAAGCTTTATGCTTAGTGGAAACATAATCATGGACAACCACCAGTAAGCGGCTTGTCCTGAAGCTTATACATATGCATTATATATCTAAACATATTTCTATAACTTTAATTCCTTATCATCTTATATTCCAATTGCATGTCAATCTTTTTCTATTTCATGTTCTATGTCTTTGACATCTCCTTTATTTATACTTTTTATGTAATCCTATTTCAAATACTTTACACATTCCTATACTTATCATGTCTCTAGTCTATGTCTTTTTCATCTTTCGGTTCTATGTCTTTTATTGCATTCTTTGTACTGTCATTATATCCCATATCATTCCTTATCTATCACAAATGCTTTTGCCTATTTCTTGTCCCTTGCTTATATCGTATACTTGATCTATTTCATCTTATTTCTTGTATCATGTTCTTTGCAAGTTTCCTATGCTTTCATGTCTCGTATACTTTCATATAACCTATCTTATACTATCTTATACTATCCTGTACGTTTATCTACATTCTTATACTTTTCATATATTGTTCTTTCATATGTCTTTTACCTGTCTCTAGTCTTTTTCATGTTGTAAGTCATGTCTCTATTATATGTCTTTAGCATATGTTATATCTATACTTTTCATACATACATATTCATACTTGTACTATCGCGTACATTCATATTCTATCTATCATTGCTGTGCTTTCCTTATACTTTCATTACTTTTCTTGAGTTCGTATACTTATTTTCATATCAAGTTATACTGTAGTACTTATTCTTGTAGCCCCATCACATACTTTCGCCATAGCGATCTTTATGCTTACGCATATCATGTCATATATTCTATACATGTCATTTCCTTTTTTTGTTTCATGTACGCAAATACCTTAGAAGCGGATACGAGCTATGTGTACCGAAGAGTCTTATCCTTTGTGCGACGGTGATCATGATAATACGTATCATCAGCGTACGAGACGTTGACTTATGCCATATGCTGTAGTACTTGCAGAAGGTACTATCACTATACTGAGCCGGTCGTTTCGATTACATTGTGGTGTTGCTGGGGCCACGATCCAAAGCGGGATCTATGTCGCCGACCAAGCGGGGCCTCGATATAATGCATGAATATGTTGTAGCAAGCGTATCTTCCACATAGGCATGCCTATCTATCCCTCTACTAGGTTCTAAGCAGACAATCCATATATTTTTCATATCATATTTTATGTACATATTTCATAAGCATGAATAACTATTGTTATCATGATCGATTATGCAATATATACTATCATTACTTTACTCTGTATTCGTTCTCATTTCTGTAGTTTCATATTACGATTCTCATATTTCTCTATAATACATATATTCATATATTTTTCTATCATTTAGTTTTGTCTAAATATCGCTATATGTGAATCTGTCATATATAAATGAATGCATCTATGCACTCTTGTATTCCTTATATTCATATATATAACTTTCTATATTCATATCTCTTTATATCATTTATACATCATATACTTTATGCGTTTCTATCATAGTTTAGCTATTCATTTGATATATCTATCGCCTCTCATATCATTCGATATTCTGTCGTAATATTCATCTATTCATATACTTTCTATATTTCTATCATATTCCATCTATCTAGTTTATATTACTTGTATTATATGTTCACATCATATAATATTATATTCATATGTGCCTATCATTCGTGTACTTTAGACTATCATATCTTATGACATATCCTATATTCATATCATTTGACTTATACCTATCATATTCATGTTTTCTTGGACACATCTATACATATTGCATTTTTCTTTATTTTCCTTGTTTCGTAATATTGGCACCATACTTTATATACCTAAAGTATGATGTCTATGAGATAACACCTCATTCATATATTTTCATTCCTCTATGAATCTAGTTTACTTAAGAATTGGAATCAATCCAATTGACTCGTCCAAATTCAAATTATGGCATTTTTCATCTTGACGAGTATTCTGGAATTTTACACTTGGGACTGTTTGTATTACTCATTTCGGGTCTTAACTTCATATTTTGACTATGTCCTTATACTCATTTAAATCTAAGGTGCTAAGGTTTATTCAATTTGGAATCACTCAGTCGAACACTTGGGAACTCAAGATACGTCAAAACAGCTCGAGGTACTCTATCATTCAAGCGAATGCAGGAATTGGCTTGCACATGGTCCCACTTTGAGTGAATTTTTTGGACCACCTAGAGCCATAATTTTACGATTACTATTTCTTTAGGTTTGGTTCTACTTGAAGTCTAGTTTAATTGGCCACTTGAATCACTCAATTTGGATAAGAAATGAGAAAGTTATGGCCAATCTGGCCAGTCAAAATTGGAAAACCCGGAAACGAGGGTGTCTTGATACACCTCCCAATGTGTCTGCGTACACTTTAAGCAAATAGTCGAGCAAAGTGTCGGTACAAGTTCAAAGTGTCTGAGTACATGACACGAAATGCCCAAATTGTGTGTTTTTCTCCCATTTTCCATATGTTTCAACCCCGATCAACTCTATACCTCATGTTACTTCAAGACCACTTCAAATTCATCTTATGATCCTTTTCTACTCAAATCCTCTTTCCAATTACATATATTTTTCAAAAAATCTTCCATGAATTTCCCCAAACACAACTCTAATGGGTCCACAACCCATACTCAAGTCAAACTCAAGTTTGTTAGGGTTTATTCTGAAGCCCTAATGATCCTTGACATTTAACCATGAATCCAATCTAAAGGGAATTCTATGATTATGTTTTTGTACCATATGAGGTTTTATCAACCTATTTTCAAGAATCGAGTTTGGATACAATTCTATCAAAACCCTAGCTTTGGAGATAAGCTATTAACCATAACAAGCCTTAAAATTCCATGTGATCTATACAAATTCCAAAGTTCCATACCTTTTTGCTTGATCTTGGCTTGAACTTCTCTTCTCTTCTCTTCTTCTCTTCCTCTTCCTCTTCTTCTCCTCTTCTTTCTTCTCTACGGTTTTCTCCCCCGATTTAGAGGCCAAGAATTTGGTGCTAAAGCAATGTTCTTGGTAGTGTTTGACCATCGAATAAGGCTTAATTTTTGGCTTCTTTTCCCCATTTTTGCATAAGCCCTTCCATTCTTTATTATTTATATTCTATCTTTTCTCTAATTGTCTTGAATCTCATAACTTATTAAATTTCTATTTTGGCATCCATATTTTCATTTTATAACACTTAAGTCCTCAAGTGGTAAATTACATATTTACCCTTGGCTTTATTATTAATTCCGGGTCTCTAATTTTATTTCCGAAAATTTTCATTTAGCTTTAATATACCAAGCAAATTCAGAAGCGCTGGGTATATTTGGATATTACGATTATCGGCGAAATCAATCTACCTATCGTCCGCGCAATACGTAGGCCAGTGAACGAAGAATCTATGATTAGAGAGTTAGACACTAGCGATGAGCTGCGGGAAGCGGCAGCAATCCGAGTGGCATCCTATCAGCTCCGCTTGGTGAACTTTTATAACAAACGGGTAAAGCCTCGAATGTTCCAGTCGGGCGATCTAGTTTTGCGGAAATTTTTGAGAATAACTGGACCCACGAGGGAAAGTTCAACCTAGCGGGAAGGCCCGTACGTAGTCGGGACTGACTCGGGGAATCGGGTCTATGCTATAGACAAAGCTGATGGAACTCCTGTACCTAGAATGTGGAATGCCATGCACTTAAAAAGGTATTATCAATAAAAGAATGTCTTTATTATCCACCACTGGCATGTCCTCGCAAATCAATACAGGGTCAAATTACAGAAGTCAGGTAGTATGGTTCAGCGACACCTTGACCCATTGAATCACGTCGGCTGGTCAAATTACAATCCGATGGCGTAGTTCCTTACTTGCTCGACCATTTCGAATCACATATGGCTAGTCAAATTACAAGTCCGGGCGGCGCAGTTCACTGACTTGCCTCGCGCAGCTTAGATCACATATGGCTGGTCAAATTACAAGTTCGGGCGTGAGTTCAGCGACTGCTGACCGACTCGGATCACATTTATTGGTCAAAATCTGGTCGGTATTGTAGGTTCTTTATACTGCCAGAGCGGCCCCCTCAAATTACATTTGATTGGTCAAATTACAAGTCCGGGTGGCATAGCTCAGCGACTGCGGGCCCGACCTAGCCGCCCTGGGTGGATCTAATTACAAGTCGGGTGGCGCGGTCTCGCGACCTCACAGCCCGGCCCCAATGCGCTGGCGAATTGAGTCGGTAAATTAGTGCGGCTCGCTAACTGTAAACCCGGCCTGAACCACATCTAGGCCCGGTCAGTGCAGCTTGGTGTGACTCAGCGGCTTGCAGGCCAGCATCTAAACAATCAAAATGCAAGTACGGCTCTCTACAATTAAGTCTACGATCATATATACTAAAAACAAGAACGGATAGAAGTCCATATAGGGCAGTGCCAAAACACCCAAAATACTCAAAGTAAGAAAAAGCAAATTGTTTGGTACGGCAACATCAGGTAAAACAAAGAACTTAAACTCTACTCGGCTGGGGGATTCGTTGGAAGAATAGCCTCCTCTTGATCCATTGGAAGAAACGCACTCCTCTCTAAAACCCGCAATTTGGTATTCTCGAAAGATCATGCTGCTAGCAATGATAGGATCTGAGGCGAAGCAATGGCCAGCGGCACGAAGGCAACGAGGATTAACGAGAACTTCTGCGGTCGGTAGACGAGAAGGGTTCGGCATTCCGTCCGGTTGAGCTTGCTCCCATGTATTTATGCGTAAAAAGTGCAATAAGCGCAACCCGTAATTGAAGAAACGTATCGCCAGCCGTCAAGTCGGCCTGTCGCCTCCACGTCGGCGCGGCCGCATCACAGAGGCGGCAAATTCATCCTTTAAAGCCTCGAGCTCTATGACCAAGGCGAGCTTTTCATCTACCAAATGGTCATTCTCCTCCTTTGCTTTCTTACAAGCCTCCCTTGTTTGTCATGACGCCTCTGGCGGCTCCATGCTCTTGTTAAGCCCTCCGTGACCTCTTTCATGAAGTGCCAAAGCATTCAAAACCCGAGCGAGCTCCGACTCTATTTGCGCTCGGGTATTAAAGGGATTCCCTCGATCGCCCGGCAGCCGTACCGATCGCCTCATGGCGCGCGAGTATCCTCTCTCGGCCTCGACCACTGGCGGCTGCTTGCGAGATTCTCTAGGCACCCGACTCAGCGGCAGCCAAGCTAGCTCGGCTTTCGTCGTGGCCTTTATCATCTCCCCGTTACGCCATACTCGCTGCGAGCGAGCAATTGCGACATTTCGACATCCCTCGGCGAAGCTCGAGCTACGTGGTCGCTGCCGATGCCGTGATACGAATAGCATTACAACCTGAAGGAACCCGTGCTTATTTAAAAAACAAGTAATAATTTGAACATGAATGAAACATCTTGCATTTCGATCATTAAACAAATTGAGTTCGGACATGTATTCGATCATCAATGATCTACTTGAAAAATCCTCGCGAGGGTAGAAGCGAGGGACGGGAACGATATAAAAGCTTTGTGAAGGCCCATGCCAGCGATGCAAACACACCCGATACATGGCGGTCTGAATCATTCCAGCCGTCGGCCATGGACTCACGCGATGAAAGGGCTCCAGGCGTACGGTATTTTTTACCTCCTCCTCCTCAGGGGCCGATATCTCTACTCTCGGGGGCTCCGGCCCGCGAGGGGGAATGTAGTTATAGGTAATCACTTGGTCCGGCCGTTTGGGTCTAGGCAGGCTGGACCGCATGAACTCCGATCTGTTTTGTGACCCCTCGCCCTGATCTGAAGGCGGGATTATTTGAAGTGCTCGTGGAGCCGGATCATCCTCGTGGTCGGTCGATCGGCCGGTCAATCGCTAGCTGGTCGGGGAGCGAGGGATAGTGATACTAGTCCCGAACTACCATTACTTGATGGCCAGTCGCAGTAGCCAAACCTTCGGTTAATGGAATTAGACCCCGGGGAATTGGCGTCGACTCCCCTTCGAACTTACACAATAGCTTTCTTTTCGGTGGCATATCAATCCTTTAACCAGCTATTTTCCATCGTTCTTCTTCCTCTAAATCCACAGGGATCGTCCCGTTCGTTAGGAACCCGAACAAAATTCTCGCACCCTAGACCACAGCGCGTTATGGCCAGCTTAAAGCACATGGCAATCTTTACCACTTTCGGGCGACTGCAGTTACTGCGAGAAGATGCGGCTCGGAACGTGCCAGTGGCTCCGGCCCGGGAGGTGAATCGGAACCAGGCAGAGAAGCAGACGACCTTGATTCACTCCGGGCCCCCTGCACCTGACTCGACCCCTTGACTACCAAATCCCTGGAGGAGCTAGCACTGTTAGAAGCTAGGCACCGCACATCTGCAAGCACAAAGTGCTCCCCTTCCACGGCATTCGAAGGCGGCGGGGATGCTTGGAAAGAGTGCTAAAGTCGTAAGGAGCCTGGGTTATACCGACCGCAGATATATTCTCGCGGGTAAGCAGAATCTGGTAATGGCGCTCCCGCTCGAAAATCTCTAAAAGTCAGCGGATCTTCTCAATGCTCGACTTCTCTACCCATTTCACCAGCCTTCCCCTCCAAGCCTTTCCTTCATAAGTAACCAATAGTTAGTATATCATAACACCGGAATAAATGTTCACATACTAGAACTGGCACAACTACAGACCTGGGAAGGACTGAGACCGGTTAACATTAAAAGGCAACCAGGGGGAACCCGGGGTCTCATCCCAAGGACCCCTAACTAATAATGCCCCTTTCGGGCCTGGTTTTCTAAGGAAGCCTGGGGAGCCCATGCACAACGATAATGGACTCAAACTCGACATGGACATCCGCCACCCGAATTTATGAAACCGGGAGGTAAATGATAAAAGCTCCACCAACGTAAGATCAATTCGTACAAATGGTCTTCAAAGACGCAACAACCAATTAGGATGCGAATCACGCTGGGTATAAGAGTTTACGCGCTCGGTAAAATGTAAACTGAATGACCAGTGGTCAAGACGAAAGATGCAGCTACCGCTAGATGCCTACGGGTAAAACACACCATCGTGTTCCCACCCAACGTGGACTCATCCGCCTTCCATCAACCAAAGGTCAATGCTTATTAGCACTCCCCGCAATGCACTTTTGGCCTTCCATCGGGCCGAGACGCAATGATATTGCTTGCGTATGGTTTCGCCGGCCGCTTTCTCCCGCGACCACTCATGGAAGTTTCCTCCCGACCCCTCACCATTCTGCAAGCAAATCAAAAGGAAAGGAAAAGGCTTTTAACAGTCGGAGAGTCGTCACCCGCCAAGGACTAACATCAAAGCGATTTATGGGCGTACTGTGTAATGCGCTAATGCCTGGAACGGCGACTCCTGAATCTAACGCAGAAGAACCGTTAGTCGAGGAAATAAGATAAACCCAAAAACGGCACACAAAGGAAAAAGGTACAACTTAATGATGCATATCTAATATATCACCACCTAGGGTATGTAGCCGCATTTAATGCAACAGGACCATCGCTCAGATAGCAACCAAACTGATGCGATTTGCCTCAGACCTAGGCACTATAGATTATAATGGGCCAAGCCCAAAGGCCTTCATCTCCGGCACGTATGCTGATCCATTAGCCAATATTTAAATGACCAAATAGTCGTATTATAGAATACTAATGCACAATAGCAATAAGGCACAAACATAATAAAAAACTGCAATTTTATTAATATCACCAAAAAGGTGTTGGGCATTACATAGCAATGCTTTTTACCAAGCAATGTTTTACAATACATTATGAGTCTATAGGACGTCCGAAGTAGACGAAGCATCCATTCCGGATCCAAGATAGAAGCTGCCCGGATCCAAGATAGAAGCTGCCGCTAAAGCTAAAAGGAAGAAGAAGGTAGTGACGGGGCTGAACGAGAAGCAGAAAGCCCATGAGCTGCCGCAGAGGCCAAGATGGTGATGGGGTTGAACAGCTGCAAAGCCCCGTGCCGCTACGCAGGCTAAGAAGGAGGAAAAGGAGAGGATTTTGTGGTCAGCAGGCGCCAATCAAAACCCCCGTAGGATTTAACAGGGTGCCCTGAGCGAAAGAGGTCGCCATCTGGAAGTTTCTTGTAATCCACCCAAACGCTCCCGAACATTTCGCACTGGCCAAACCATACACCGTCTCTGACTACTCCATGCCCAGAGGGCATACTCAACTAATCAATCGTAACCGTCCCTCATTCTGCAACCCCTTCACATCAAGGCAACCATCAATGATTAATTGTCCTTCTCTGACAAGCATGGATAACCAGTAAGATAACGAACCTCTCATCCTCGCCTTTTATAGTTGCTCCTATATCTCAGAATCCATCCAGATGGTCCAATAGCATCTAATGTAATTACCAAAAAAGTTCTAAAAAATTTGCATTGAAAATTAAGCAAAGATTAATGTAACCTGGTTCCCATGTTACGCATTTGTCAATTTTATTCTTTTTCCCAATCGGAGCAATCTCCTCCCTAAGAGGGAAAACGGGCATCAGGTACTCGGCTCAGCCCAACACCCCCTGGGGCCAACTCCGTGGATTGCCCGACCCAAGGGCCTCAAAAGGATTAGGCCTAAAACTGGCCGGCCCAGGCATTAGCCGGCTTATGAGTGCCCGGCCGACCTTCCCAAAACTAGTCGGCCCATAGTCGACCCAATCATTAGTCGGCCCATGAGTGCCCGACCAACCTTCCACCCGGGCACTTGGGGATTCCATAGCCCGACAAATTGAGCCGTCAAGGCTTACTTTCCCCGAGCCAGAATTTCTCCCAAGTGAAGGTGCCGGCCGGATCTCCATTTTACAAAGCATAAGCCCACTCACGAACTGACTGTCGCCTCCGATAAAATAGGGAAGTTCTCTTAATAACAGTTCTATCAGGAAGGTGGCTACGTAAAGGGAAGAACGAGTCACCATTCCCGAAATAAAAGTTATCTTTCCCTAACATTATGGGAAGAAATCGCCTAATATCTAGGAAAGATGGATCCTCTTTCCTCCCTCCATAAAAGATAAGCAAGTTACACCAAAAAAGGTATGATATTTCTAATCGAGATTACTATTGCTCCAAGTTCAAAGTCCTCCAGAAAAAGACTGACTTTGCCATCGCAGGGGCGATGGAACACCACCATCGCCTTCTTTTTGTTTTGCAGGTTGCGGCTAGCTGATGAATGCTTCGACGATCCAGTGATTCTGAGAATTCAGGACACCACACCATCTCCCATTAATAAAAAATGTTTATTGTTTCATTTGATCCAGTTGAATGTCGAATGCATATGGGTTTGGCTCTTCTTCAAATCATAGTGAAGTTGAAGTAAAGTGTCATCACCAAATTGATTCAAAGCTAAGGAGGTCAGAAGTTGTTCCAACTTGGGGAAGAGGTTCTATGGGTGCTCATTATGGCCTGTAAGTGGGCAAAATCAAACATGGGTAACTAATATAGGATGTCTTTCAATTACTTCTCTGGTTTTGTTCTTATTTTTGTCAAAGACTGCAGACTATTGTTTTTTTAGATGGGTAGAAGATGTTAGTGAGTGGGAGAAATTGGTAGGGAAGCTGTTAGAGAAAAAGATAATTATTGCTTAGTTGGAAGCGGAAAAGAAAATATTTGAAGAAAAAATTAAGAAGTTGAAAATGAAAAGAGACATACTGCAAGAGGCCATGGAAGACATGAGAAACGAGTTGTGTCAGTTGCGTGGTGCTATGTGCAAGTATGAAAGAGGGGATAAGTATACTCTAATTGCATTTGTTTTGTCATGGCTTATTTTTGCCATTGTTGCAATTGTTATAAATTAGGTAATTGTTGGTGGCATTACAATACTAGTTGGCAATTATGTAGTTTTGATATCTTTATTTACTTATACTTCACTTGATATGAATAACAAATCATAACTTTGCTTTACTTAATATGGATGACAATTCATATTATTGCTTCAAGTACATTTCTTCTTAATCACTAATTTTTTATTCGATTCCTTCATTTTTAATAAGTCAAGCAAATGGTATGAATCATTTAGGTCACATGGGGTGCTATCTAGTACTACTTTATTTAAAAAAATGAGTATATTTAGAAAACGGTTAAGTCACATGGGGGGGCTACCTGGTACTATCATAATGAAAAAATGAGCATATTTAGAAAACGGTTAGGTCACATGTTGCAATGGTACTACAAAACATTTACTATACGTTTATAGTTATAAATTTGTAATGAAGCGATAGATTGTTGGTTAGCTATATATTTAGAAATAGTGGTGACATTATCATAACAAACTATGGATACTACTAAAACATACTGGGGGTACTACCAAAACATACTATGAGTACTACCTGAACATACTAGGGGTACTACCTGGTACACTAATAACTTATTTGAAAATATCATAATTATAGTACCCCTACCAAACATCTACTATACGTTTATAGTTGCAATGAGACAATAGATTGGTTGGTTAGCCATATATTTAGAAATAGTGGTGGCATTACCATAACAAACTAGGAGTACTATCATAACATACTGGAGGTATTACTTGAACATACTGGGGGTACTACTTGGTACACTCATAACTTATTTGAAAATACCATAATTATAGTACCCCTACAAAACATCTACGTTTATAGTTGTAATAAGGCAGTAGATTGGTTGGTTAGCTATATATTTAGAAATAGTAGTGGCATTACTATAACAAACTAGGGGTACTACCAGAACATACTGGGGGTACTGCCCGAACATACTCGAGGTACTACCAAAATATACAGGAGGTACTACCTGATACACTCTAACTTATTTGAAAATACCATAATTATAGTACCCTTACCAAAAATCTACTTTACGTTTATAGTTGCAACGAGGTAGAAGATTGGTTAGTTAGCTACATATTTAGAAATAGTTGTGGTATTAGCAGAACATAATTGGGGGTACAATCATAACAAACCGGGGATACTACCAGAACATACTAGGGGTACTACCCAAACATACTAGGGGTACTACTTGAACATATTGGGGGTACTACCAAAATATACTATGAGTATTGCCTAGTAAACTCATAACTTATTTGAAAATACCATAATTATAGTACCCCTACCAAACATCTACTATACGTTTATAGTTGTAATAAGGTAGAAGATTGGTTAGTTAGCTACATATTTAGAAATAATGGTGGTATTAGCATAACATAATTGGGGGTACTATTAGAACATACTAGGGGTACTACCATAACATACTGGGGGAACTACCTGGTATAGTTCAGGTTAAAACTATGTCATAGTATGTACATGTCGGAGATCCACCCAACATATATTCTATAGAATATTTGTTTCTATAAAACATGTTTAACTAACATGCATTCAAAATGAGACATAATTACATCAAATAACACTATTAAACATATACAATTGAAGTTTTGAACATCCCATAATGTCCGTATATCCACAATCTGAACTTTACAACATCTGTTTACAAGCCTCTGAAATTCGCTTCAATTATGTATTGTCTTTATGCATGATCAAGGTGCAAACTGTCCTTATCCTATGATATTTCACTTGTATCTAAAATGAAAAGAAAAATGAATTAACATTTACAGTCAACAACCAACAATTATATCATCAATAGAGACTAAACAATTTTGATCGATATGCCAAAAATAGCATGGGTAAAACATACTACATTAACAGCATGTGTTAAAACCGTCCAAGTCCAATACTCCATGAATTTAATAACAAATATTCTATTATCATATATATAATCAAAAGGTTTAATATGTTTTCAGATTAAATAAAAGCAAATTTTGTGGTGATGGATGAGAGGTAGATATTTTACCCATTATTTTGTTTGGGTACATCAGGGTAGACATGATCAAATTTAGTAAAATTCACTTTAAATTTTAGCCCTTAAGCTTTCACACAGCGTCGTAGAGCAATGGTTAGTTGTAATGAATCTTTGGGTACGTTGTTCTGACGACCAAGTGATGTAGATGACAATATCTCAACACGTTCGAACTCAATGTTTATGACGTGGAGCTGCCAATGTTTGTCATCACATACCGATAGATATAATTACAACATTATTCAAATCATTAGTAGTATACCAATTGTAACCTAATAATAGATATACTAAAAATAACACATGGTAGAATGGTTTGTATACCTTATCACACTTTTGTAGATCAATTCCAACATATTATGGGTCTATAAAGATTTTGGTTATATGCTTTATTTCACTCATTTTGGCCTTTATGTTTAATTTGGTCATTGCAAACTGTAACAAGAGGTTAAGAAGTGAAGACAATTATTGCATGAGCCTTGAACTTATCAAAGACAATGAATAAAGTCAACCAAACATTATTATATCAGAAAAATGTAGATCGAAATACAGGTCGTGGCGATTAATCCCTTGGTCTTCTATTTAGCACACGACATACCATGCCACCACTGCGGGTGTCAATCCATACACATGCCAATTTTTATTAAAAACAAAACTCCTACTTTCTAAAATACACATATTTATAACAAAGTCACGATTACCACATCAAGGACCCACGTTCTTCCCCGTTGCTTTTCATCTCCCCCCGTGTTATGTTGAACCCAAACATGGAGACTAGTATCTCACTGTGAAATAAAATAAAATAATAATAATAATAATAAAATAAATAAATAAAACTTTTTATGACAAAAAAAAAACAAAAATAAGTTTAAAAAGAATTACAATATACAATCTATGACCTAAAATACCTCTCAACGCCATTTACATCAAGTGCGTAGTTAGCTACTAATCGTTAAAGCTTTGTAATTCCTCTCGCACTGCCTTACACCTTTCCAACAAAATCATGACTCTTTGTATTTATAAGTCATTTTGACCATTGTTTTTTTGCTTACATCATCTTTACCTCTAGGGCTTTTCAAGAGGGAAGTCATGTCAAAGAATACGTGTGGATGTGGATGCCAACACAACGACATCCCCAACCATTTGATGTGGTGAACCCTCTCTCACAATATTACCCACATTCACCCCTTGATATGGTGATGTAGGGGAGTCATTGGAGGCCGGTGGTGTCACTGCATCCTCTGCTTTTTCCTCCCGATTTATTGCCTACTGTGCTTCATACTTCGTAATGTCTCAACGCGTCGCAAGTTTGCTTTAGCCACCTTAACCATCTCTTTAGCATTCAACCACATTATCTCTAAAATGGCCTAATAGAAAATACAAGTGTGGTCATTACATACTTAACCAACACTTCATGATTATAACAAAGTCATGGTTAGAAAAACTTACTTCGCTATCTGTTTCACTACCATTTACTCTATTAGAAATTGAATCACCTATTTCATCATCTTCCACATGAGCTTTTTGTCGTGGTACTACCCTCCTTAACTGTCAATAATCACATCAACATATAAATAAATTTTAAATAACCAAAAATATAAAAAGAAAAACTTGTATATTCAAAACAAATTTAATCCTAACCTCAACCAATCCATAACAACAAAAAAATTTTATTTTAGCTGCTAATCTTTGTTTTACTGTTTGGTCGTGCCAAACCGAGCTTCATGGTACCCGTGCTTCAACATTTACAAACAGTAGGTACTGCCTTTGCCTACGTAAGATCCGAGTGATAGTGTTTAAGCCATTATATAATATCAATAACCTACAAGATAGGGGCTCAATAGACAAATGATATAACGAATCAACTTCCGATTGTACCTGCAAGAATAACAGACATCCCCTCACATATCTTGTGTTTGTTGTTTTGAATTCCTGGATGCCATCTTCCAAATAGTCTAGCATGAGTTTTCCCCAATTTCTTAGGACTGAGACATCAATGTCCCATATGAAATCCCACAGGTCATGCATTCCATATGGTTTACTATTGGGTGCCAAAATAGTTGCACACGTGAATATGAATAATTTTTTTTTAAATTCTTCACCAACAGGTAATGAATCCAGCTGTGATTCTAAATATTGTATGCTATATATCTGGCCTTTCGCAACTCACCTTCGATGAACGAGCACATCAAGGCTGCGACATGGAATTCCCATGGTAGCCTCGACATCGGCTAATGTAACTTCTACAACAATTGAGCTTGCCATTATGACACGATGGTATGGAACATCGTATGCAGTGATTAACAATTGGCATAACTCATATATGATCTCCTTTGTTGCTAACTGTAGCAACCCACCAAAGCCTATGGCTTCGATAGCTGCTACCTTAGCAACCCGTGGCAAGCCGCCTCATACCGCCAAGAACTTCGTAATTCGAACACCTAGATTCGGGTAGAGTCATCAGACAAAATCGTAGTAAGAGCTAATATGACTTCGTAAATCAATACAAGTGTGGTAAATAGTAATGTAAAATTTAATCACCTTTGTTTGATCTTATGAGACATGCTGCTTTCTTTTATTTGTCACATTCTCTTTAACAACCACATAAAATAACAATAACCAGGCAATGTAGTAAGTTATGGTTGATGCACGTAAAATAACATGCACATACCTAACAAGGTAGTACCCCTAGTATGTTCTGATAGTACCTCAACATGTTTTGGTAGTACCCCTAGTATATTCTGGTAGTACCCCCAAGGTGTTCAGGCAAGATTTCGCATGGACCTGGCAAGAGACTCAAAGATGTTATAATAGTACCCCAATATATTCGCAGCATTCTTTAGCATATTCCCAAGAGCATTCCCAAAGATGTTCCTGCAAGACTCTCTAGTATATCTTAATAGTACCTCAAGTATATTCGGGTAGTACCCCCAAGTATGTTCTGGATAAGCATTCTGTATTGTCTCGTACATTCCTAAGATATTCGTAGTAATTTCAAGTATGTCTGGTAAGACTCTAGTATATTCCGTAATACCTCTAGTATGTTCCGGGTAAGCACTTCCAATGTTGTTGGATAATGTTATAGTAATTAAGATTACAACATAAGTAATTGTCCTAAACAGAAATGTTGTGACAGTACTATAATATGCTAAGTAACAAAATCATATAATTAAGATTATAACATAAGTAGTAGGCCTCAAAGTAGAATGAGATATGTAAAGCAAATATTAATTAGGCAAGAGGATGTTTGCATGTTTTTCGATTATGCCTTGCCATATTAAACGTGAACAAAATCCAAGGCATTTATCTAAATTGAGACTATATGCTTTTTCCTCGTCTTCCAGAGGTCAAAGCTAACATGAAGGATTTAGAGATAAACACTCATTCTAGGACATCTCGAACAACAATTCATCCATCAACTTTGGCATGTCGTGTCTCTATAATTCAAAAAGCCGCAGTATGTCAAATATCATCAGACCTCACTGATCATCAACAAAACCACCACATTTTCATTCATTAAATCCTATCGCACATGCATGCTCATAAGGTATGTCAAACATTTCCTGTGCTCGGCTAAGTGCAACTGCTCCTTGATGTCAATATCAAGATTGAAGTACCAATAAATACTCAAAGATGTTCCACCGAATGGCCTCATCGTAAACTCTACCTGCAATATTAATTATTTCATTCTGATTTATCTTTGGCCCTTTAGAACCCTTCCATTGATTGGATTTAACTTTATGCCTAACAAGCATAACACCCAACTTAGTCATATGCTCGACTAAGAAGCTACAAATAGAGTGATGTCGTTCATCTCTTAACCAGACATTAAACGACTCTACAAGGTTTGTCGCCATTTCGTCCAATGCTTTCTTCTCGAATTTCACACGCCTGTCGAGGTTCATTTTACTCAATCCAGGTTGCTAACGAATCGTTATACATATGCAATTCATTCAGGTGAGCATTGTAATCAATATCCAATATAGCATAGGAAATTTAATTAAGCCATTGCAATGCATTTTCATTCCCTTTCGTTCTCGAGGTTGGGACTTATTAAAAATCTACCGGTCTCTCAAAGTGACGATAACAATAGCCCGGTTCTCTCTCTCCAAAAGCTCTTATATGATCACGTATAAACCCGGTGTCTATCCGATAAAAGGACCACATCCTATCCCCAATGAGATTCTTAAGTTTTCAGAAGAACCAATTCCATCCTGTAATTCTGCTCATCACAATCTAATGCTATCGGGAAATTACTGGCCATTTTCACAAGATCATAAGATGTTGAGCTGAAAAAGTAAGCACCATCAGACGGCCCACCTACGTAAGATGAGTCAATAGCAATGATTGGTCAACATCCGCTCAAAAACCCTATAATGAACACTTCATGGGCAATAAACAATTGTTCAAAATGACCATCACTAGAGTGTGTCAACTTTACAACTGATCTTGTATTACATTTTTTTATTCGCTCACACATCCAAGGCAACAATTTATAGAAATTATTCGGTTTACCATATATTATTTCTTTAGCCTTCTCCTTTATATGCCAAGCTTGTGCATAAGTCAAACGTGATCTCTTAAGTGTTCCTTTACGAGGTCTTTACAAATTTCATGGCATGTATCTGTGTACATCGAATCCACATCATCAATAACCTTCAAGGTCTTGCTACATCTAACTAATGGTCGAGAAGAACTACATCATCAATAAAGAGATAGTCTATGCTCATTTACGAATGTGTGCACTTGTACAAGATGTGAAGCACCCACAACACGACAAGTTATATTCCAAAGGCAACCATTTATCGTGCATATAACAGTCATGTGTTTACAGTTGTTTTTCTCAGAATAGCACTCAAATCTCTCCTCGCATGCATCAAGTACACAAAGATCGAAATGCATCCGCATTTGGGAACGTTTGGCCACTAGCCATAATTTCAGCTTGAAACTTCTGAATTATGTTAAACCACTTCGCTACTACGACTCAACATCATGTGAGGCATTTGCTGATACATCCATGGACGAACTCATATTCAATGCTACATTTCTCTTAACGTGTCCAGAATTTGAAGCAACAATAGGCGTATAACGCCATAAAAATACCCTATAATTTTTTTTATAATTATTATATATATATTCTGGGTATAAATTGAACAAACTTGAGTATTTTCCGAGAATTGTTAAATGAATATTGAATAAATGATTATATGACTAAGAGTCAAATGCAAATATTATATACTAAATGAGAATTGATTAGACCCGAAAATTTACCCAAGTGTGCTGGTAAATTGAAATTTGTAAATGAGGACCTAAGGGTCAATTGTAAATAAGTTTATAATGTCGTCAGAATACGAGAGCCAAGCCGAAATAAATGAAATATGGGCTATAAAGCAAATAGAAGAAACTGGGTTAAAAATTGCATTTTTTGTGGCCAAACAAGGCCTATGAAAATAAGTGACTTAAGACCAAAAATGAGAAAATGAGAATAGGTGTGGAAGGCCAACACGGGCTTTACACTTAAATGAGGATAAAGACCAAACGTGGTATTCGACACATTCTGTTTGATCCCGTTTTTGTGAAAGAGAGGAGAAAAGAGGAAGAAGATGCTAGGGCTTGGGAAATATTAAGTTCTAGGTGGTGTTTCTTCCCACTTCTTGCTCCTTTGTGATCAAGTAACTTAGAAATGGAGATTTGAAGAGGCTAAGGTAAGAAAACAAAACCCTAGCTTCATCTTTTGTGACTTTGATGTCGGGAAACCCCATGCCGTGGATAAAAGAGTTTTGTTTTGGCTGTAGATGAGTTTTGGGGTTGTGTTGGGTTGAGATTTAGAAGAGTATTGTTGGTTGTATTGGTTTCATAATGCTCTCAGAAAAGTGGAAATGCAGGGTTTTCAAAGGAAATGTTGTCAAATTTCACAAGACCCCTGTTGCTTTCTTTGCTTATACACGTTATAATTATCTAAATGAAGTGATTATAATTGGAAAGAACCATAGATATGTCTACAAATGTATGGGCTGACTAGAGCAATCAGATCTCTAAGGCTCCCAAATATAATAAAGATGAGCCAGGTAGCTCATGGATTATGCTCATTGCATTGTTATAGTGTTTTCGCTATGTTGAGTTTCCACTCATCTAAATTGAATGATTCAAAATTCGAGAAATGTAATTTCTGGGTGGGAATAATTTAATTGAAGGAAGTATATGCAAATTGTAACCCCAAAGTGCTCATAAATTTTTCAAAGTGGAGCTATGTGTAAGAATAGTCTGATTCTACTTTGCAAATTGGAGTAGTTTGAATGTAAAATGCAATAACTTGAGTTTTGGTGATCCAAATAGGATGATACTAGTTGGAGAAGAAAACTTAGAACCATAGATTCAAATGCGTAGAAGGAACCATTACCAATTTATGGAGTTAAGACCCATGAAATTGGAAATAACAGTAGGTAACCAAGTGAGCTGGCATACCGACCAAATTGTATTAAATGTCAGTAACTCAGTCTGGTGTTTAGATGATTCTAATCTAAATCTAAAATAGACTCATAGAAAGTTAAACTTTCTTGAATGAAGCATGAGCAAATTATGGCTCATGTGTCCCTACTAAAATTCAGAAGAGAAGGGTACTGTGGACATAAACCCCGACCAAAACTCCTGTATCAACATATTAATACGTGATCAAGCCATTGTATCTCAATAGGGCCGACTTAAGAGAAAGCCCGCATTGAAGTCGAGATTTCAAAGATCGGAATCAAAGCGATGATTTTGATTTGTTCTATCTTCTCCTATCATCGTTTCAAGATTTGAACTATTTGTTCTAAATGCATAAGAAAAACATATTGAATTGTTTATATTTAATTGAAGAAATTGATTGTGAAATGTTTGCAAATTAAAAATATCAATCGTCGGAGACGGCCCAATTGATATGTATCGGAAGGTAGTCCACAAACAAATAATATATCAATCGTCGAAGACTACAAATTTATATATATACATTGAGTGGTCAGTCTAATTAACAAAACAATAATTTCATACACGAGGTGAAATGTGAGAGAGCTCTGGGTGAGGACTCCTGATCCGAGTTGGTCATGCAGACATTCAGGATCATGCATTTGCTTGAATGTATGTTTGTTTGGAAAATTGCACCGCACTTAGGTGGAGAGTAGCCCACTTACGCGACTAATTACCAAGATTAGCTCAATCTCATTATGATATTATTTTATGTACAGGAAATGTATATAGGACTCCGCTCATCCTAGTGGATTGAGGATTAGAAGAAAGCCGGGTTGTGCCTTTGGTTGATGATATACATGTATCAAATTAATTTTAATATATGTATCAGATAAGAGTGAAAATATCAGAATCTTGTAAACTATTCGTATATAGTCTATCCATAGTTATGTATTGGCTGAGTATCGCTTCAGGCCCAAGTACGTGATTACTCATGTGACTGATATATATATATTGGATATATTGCATTGTTTGGGACATGTATATGCAGGTTTTGTACTGGGTAGAGCTCCCCGGCATTAAATAGGAGACTCCCACCCGATTAGTGGAGAGAAACACCGGCTCACCGACATTCAATGAAATGCTTTCCGCATTGACGGTAGTCAACGGACCCCCGGCTCAAGGCACATTTGGTATCAGAGCTAGGTATACGAATACCTAGGGAGCTCTGTGTTTGGTATCCATCACCACTTAGGTGGCTTCCAGTGTATAGGTATACGGAAACCTGTAGGATCGAGGATTCGAGCTAGCCATAGTCTGAGGTGTAAGAACATCACCACTAGTGTAGTCTGATGTCGAGTTTAGGTATGAGATTGCCATAGAAATCACGGACAAAAACTAGGATACCGCATGCACGTGTTTTGTGTGTTTTGCCAGGTGATTCGTGAATTATCAGGTGATGATGTGTATGCCATGTCACATGTATCAGGTTCGTGGTGTGTTTAGTGGATAAGACATAGAAAAAAATTTCGGGAATTTTTATAGTGTACAAAACTGAAATGAAATAAATTGAAATCAATTTATTTGGTTTATCGATGACAAAATAGAAATTTAATAAAATTTAAGGTGTTAGAACACTTTGAGGGTTTACAAGGAATAAAACCGGAAAAGGAAAATAAATGAAAAAAAATGATAAGCAGGAAGAAAATAATTTTCAATGTTTTACAAGTCAGAAATTGAAGAAAAATGGAGTAAAATAAGTATTTTTGAAAAACAAATCAAATCAAATCAAATAAATTAGACAAATGAAAATAAAATTTTCAAAATGAAATTTTCAAAAATAAAATGTTTGGCTGAAACAATATTTTAACGCAGGGATCGATTGCCTCGTGACACTGTAAATGCAAGGACAATGTGTATATTAATCGATTTATGTGTAATGACAGTGTCTCGGGTCGTGTTTATGCCTTGGGAGATAATCAGACGAGACGAATCGCCACGCACCGCATGGCTGGGCAGACGAGGACGCAGACGCCCACCCGGGCACCGGTCGTGCACCACCGACATTCACCAACCGCCTATTCGACATGCCTTTGGCCTGAGGCTATAGGTGTCAGAATGGCCGCTAGCCCGCATTACGCTAAAGATAGCAGGTAGCCTGAGGACCTAATAACCTCCAGAAGCTGGTAGTGGGCGCATCATCCTCCGACAATCGCAGTGAGGGATCCACGGGTGACACCATTGGTTCATACAGAATGAAGGTGTTGGGAAAGGTGAGATTACTTCTCGACACTACCGTGGATTAGACTAGTCAGGTTCCAACCGGATAGTGAGGCCCAAATATGGTGGAATGGGCAAGGACCCTGCAGACCTTGGGAGGAGCCTTTAGATGCGGAGTTCCTCCCTAGTGGATTGTGTGGCGAGGTAGTCAGTGACGAGCATGTCGAGGTCATGAAATGAGATCCTCGGGACTCTACTTACAAGGGAATCGAGGATCATGGATAGACATGTCGAGTTCGATGTCATCCCTGGGATGGATCATCGACACTACGTGGTCGCTTATCGATCAGGAGCTTAGATGGCTACCGCCTCACACGCAGGACGGTAATTTCGCGGTGGTGTTTCAAGGAGACAAGCATGATTATTTCGCCCCTGCATGCAGTACGAGTCTGTGTCGTGGATGCTTAGCTGGTCACAATGAGCCTTACCCCTCGATGACCCAGGAGAGATCACCTGTAATTATTCACCTCGAGTAGTGCGAGCATGTGGATGTTTTCCGTGATGTAGCTACCCTGACCACCACGTATGTGGGCAAGTAGACTCTCAGATCGAAGCTACACCGTATTTCACCCCATCTCATGACCTCATGTAATGGCAATCTGAGTCATAGGAACTCGTGAGTCCGCCACGTGAGCTATCGGACAAGGTTCATTAGACTGAGCATCTCACCACGGGCGCTCCTGGGCTCTATTTCATAAGAAGCAAGACAAGACCCTTCGACCGTACTGATTACGATAATGAATGTGGTTACGACCAAGAATCTAGACCATTACCGAGGATCGACGATTTTGTTTTGATCACAGGAGCGAGTCTACTCCAAGATACACCTCTCGCACCGGTTACCATCAACCGAGGGTTGTGGATACAGATATACCTAAGACAACATAGACGCTACATGGCACTTTCAGTTTACTTGCATGCCCTTTCGATCGACGAATGTGCCAAAGAAGCATTCATGGATCTCATGCATGTGGTATTCCAACCTATCTAGACTTCGGCAGCCATCGTAGTCTTCGCGGGATGACATCTTCGATCTACTCCCGGCCGAGTGGGAGCATGAGTATCACTGAGGATCGTGGTTACGCTTGTCGAGAGACCATCGGGCCAGACGCCAAGTTCGCAAGTGCGAAGCTAGCTTACCGAGGTGAGAGATTTTGGACACGTGATGTCAATAATTGGGGATGGTCACCACCTGCAGCGTTCAGGACGCGGATGAGTCGAGAGTCAAGCCCGCCTTTCGAGATATCGTGGTAGCTTCCTCGACTGGCCCGGGTATTACAGAGATTCATCGAGGATTTCTCAAGGATGGGCAAAGACTCTTATGACCAGTCGACCCTGGCGAGGTCAAGCCTGAACACACCGATGCGAGGAGGCATTCTAGAGTTGAAGAGGAGACTTCTTACTCGCCTCCCATCTCTCGATAGTCCCTGACAAGGGACAGGTACACGTAGTATCAGGATGCCCTCGGTGGCCTGACGGGATGTGTTTTGATGCACCGAGGGTAGTAGCTTATGGTTCTCGTTAGTCAAGAATCAATGCAGCGTAATTACCCCACACACGACACGGAGTCGGGCGGCCGAGTCTTCGCCTCAAGATTTCAGCCACTACTTATATGGCGAGGAGTTCGAGCGCACTGCACTACAAAAGTCCAAGTATATTTTCACACAACGGACCTCAACATGCAGGGGCAACGCAGATGGATGTGAGTTCCTGGGAGGATTATGACTTCACTTTGCATTACCATCCCGGTAAGGCAAATGTGGTGGTGGCCGATGCACCTGGGCCTGGAAGTCACGAGGAGCGTTGGCTAGTATAGCTTCTCTCTGGGAGCGGCGATGCCTCGAGATCAGGAGACAAGCCACATATGACAGCCAGGCTGCACTGTAATGGCTGGGAGTTTAAAGGGCTGTTAATCGCCTCTCGTGGAGCAGAGTGATCGGAAGTCCCGCGGCAAGACGCAAAGATAGTGTGTCCAATGCGGACCGAGTACTGTGCACGGACGAGGGCTGGACCGCTCACGCATGGTAGTCTTCGACATAGGACTCGCAAGGGTTCCCCCGGGCCAGACCGATTCGAGAGAGAAGATTCTGCGCGAGTTTCACCGCTTCTCGATTATCAGGCTTCCGTGGCAATTCTA
The DNA here is from genome assembly GCA_016808115.1 of Tetrastigma voinierianum. Taxonomy (NCBI): domain Eukaryota; kingdom Viridiplantae; phylum Streptophyta; class Magnoliopsida; order Vitales; family Vitaceae; genus Tetrastigma; species Tetrastigma voinierianum. The sequence goes on from JAEQBH010003733.1 coordinate 782,409, forward strand.
AGATGTACCCGTGGATCTTCGGCCGCCATTACTACTGAGTGGATGAAGAGACACGATGACTTTGTTCGACGATGTCTCACATGTCGGCAGTTAAAGTCGAGCACCGGTTAGCTGGGCATTTCCAGCCATTCGAGGTGGCTGAGGCTGCTGAGTATCGCCACGGATGGACTTTGCGAATCTAATTTGCCACTGACGCAGTTAAGCATGACGCATAGGTGATAAAGGGACTGGCTCACTAAGCCCAAGACATTTTCTGTACCGTGCGGACGACCTTCGCCTGTGAGAGACTTCTCACTTAAGTATACATTCGAGATAACCGACCACACAGTACCAAGATCCATAGTGTCGGATAGTGGACCCGAGGTTTATGTCACAACTTTCGAAGAGTTTCCAAAAGTTATGGCACACTACCGACGATGAGTACATCGCTCCACCCTCAAACATACGGGTCAATCTTGGGGAGTGACCATACGTGTATTGGGAGGACATGCTATGAGCATGCGTCCCGAATCATAAGGGTACTGGACGAGCATTCGCTCCTTAAGGGAACTCCCGCCTCTCACAATAATAGTTATCAGGAGAAGGCGATGGCACCGTGACAGGCACTATAATGCAGAGCCATGCAGGTCACCGCTATGCCTGACTGAGGGCGAGAGAGCTCCATCACCGGTCCCGACTGACAGAGACACCTCCGAGAAGGTGAGCTGATATTTGATAACGCCTCTCACCTACCGCAGCCTGAAGAGCTTACTGGACGCATGACGCCGACCCTTAGAGTCTCGAGGTCAGATCATGTATTCGGGCTGCGGATGCTTCAAGAGATGAGTACAAAGTCCGGCAAGCTGAAGCCATCGCCAAGATTCATCGACCTTCGAGATACTGAGAGAATAGGCACCGGTTACAGATCGGCTGCTTTACCGCCTGAAGACGTCAAGCGCCCACGGCGCTGCTTCACATCTCCATGCTCCGTATACACTCCGCATTCGAACATGTGGTGGATCGTGGGATGCATAGAGGTCGACACGGATTTCGGACCTTCGAGGAGGGACCAATGTGCATTTCTTGGGGAGCAGCTTCGATCAAGTTTCATAATGCAAGACCGTGGAGGCTGTCAAAGCAAGGGTACCATGGAGCGGAGGAGCTTACACTGGAGCGAGGGACACGATGTGGGCCACCATCCCTTCGCTAGTGGATGAAGGTACGTTTAGTCGCTTAAGATTTAACGATCGCTTACATGCATGGTAGAGAGCACGCTGCATATGCATGTGTTCGACATGATCGTCTCGAATTTCGACGAAATTCCTTTTTAGCGAGGGAGAATGTAAGACCCGAGAAATTCCAATTTATGAATAAGGGCAAAATCGTATTTTGATTACAAAACACTGTTATTTCGTTAAAAATCCAAAATTTATTCTCTAGATATCTGATGATCTAAATATGAACCGCTGAATCGCTCACAAATCTAGCTAGCATCAGCCGAATTTCGCCCAATTCCGACAATGAGTTGATATCGCCAGGCACGTCTCGTGTCGTGAAAAACGACGTGATAGAGACGAAGTCACATATAACACGTACTCATGTGCCATAAGTGGTATGAGTGTGTAGAAATGATGAAAACGGATCACGAGATAAAATGAATATCAAACCGAGAAAAGATGGACATAACTACACTTGAAAAGTTTAAGTCACTAAAAGACAAAAATGGAATAGTGTTTGTCCCTTACAAATGAAAATGAGCCAAAACGTGGGAAAGGATGCAGAGTCAGAGAAGCAAAAATCGAGGTTTTAGCGCGAGAAGATCCGACTTCTTCTAAAATACGGCGATCCGAATCGCTTCAATCTTCTGACAAGAAGCCGAAAAGTTCGCTTCTACACCTTTAGAGGCCACGGGTACCGGATTTAAGGAGTTTAGACAAACTCCGTGAGGTATGGGTTTATCCCTACTTGAGCTTTATTCCTTATTTAAGTACTCTTTACTAATGTTTACTGCGAGGCAAAATAGGTTACCCTGACGGTCCTAAACCTCGCTTAATCGAATCGACATGACTTAACACCCATCGAGCAATTCGATCGCCACTACCGACAGGCCAGAGAATCAGGAAATTCTCAGATAAATCATGTCGGTTCTGATGAGTCAGGAATTACGGTTCATTGCCAACCACGATTGCGATTTTTTTGCGGAATAGTGAATCTGGCGTCAATTATTCTAAACAAATACTCTCAAAATATATTTTTTGTGGTGAAATGTGTTTGATCGAAAGGATCTAGTTAAATTGCTCGTGTTCACTCGGCCAGTCAAAGTGAACTAATTCTTACATGAAACAGAATTTTACATGACATGATTGTGTGAATGAATTTTTGTAAATATATGCATGTTTATATATTTATACGCTAATTGGGATCAGATTGAATTGGCATACATATATTCCAGTACAGACCGGAACACCTTAGGAATATGTGAGTGAGTGCATGAGATGAGCCCAGAGAAAATGGTTCTGAGGGGTTGTCTAAAATATTAATTATCGTGAGGTAGTTCAAATTAAAAATATCAATCGTCGGAAACGCCAAATCGATATTCACTGAGGGTAAATTCATTAAACAAATACGCATCAATCGCCTGGCACGACCAACTGGATATATACATCTGAGGGTCGTCCACCAACAAAACAATAATTCTCATACGAGGTTTAGGCAAGGAAAGAGAGTTCGGCAGAATTCTGGACTGAGTCATTGCGTAGACATTCGGGCAGATCATGCATTTGATCAATGTATATTTATTTTGGAACACAGACCACACTTAGGTGGAGAGTAGCCCACTTAATGATTCCACTACTAAGCATTATCACCACGAGGATATTATTTTACAAGCATTGTGGAGCGTGCGAGGGACATTCGTCCTAAGAATCATAATCAGAAGAAAGTCGGTCGCTGGCTTTCAGTTGATGATATATACGTATCAATGTCTAATTTTTTAATATATGTATCAGATAAGAGTGAAAATATCAGAATCCTCAGAATATTCGTATATAGTCGGATTCATAGCGTATGTATCGCGAAAGTATCGCTTCGTAGCCCAAGTGACCGTGATACACTACGGATCGATATATCATATTGCAATCGCTTTCGGGATGTATATGCAGTGTTTTGTATTCGTGAGCCTCTGCATGCTGAGACTCTCGCTCTCGATTCAGAGAAACACGTCAATTCGACATTCACGAGTGTTTCCGCGTTAATCTGGTAAATAACCCACTCTCGGTCACGCCAGCACCGGAAGATCATTGATACAATTCGATTAATATCCCACGGATCAGACGGGCAGAGTTCACTAATTGATTTTTTTAATAACTAAATAGCGTTTCAATGATCGCGTTTCTGATTTCGAGCATCCCGTATAACGAAATATGCGTGCTAAATCTATTACGAATAACCAATCGAATCGATTCATATCGTGGACATATTGAATCAAAAACACGATTGCAATTGAAACGAAAAGAAAGCATCAGGAAACGATGATTTGGATTATAAATAAATTATCGTGATATGAAAGTGTGTATTCGAGATGACCAACGAACCATAAATGATCAGATATGAAATATGTATATATCATCGACATTGATCATAAAAAAAGATTTTAAAAGTACGTTTTAGTAAAATTGCATGATTCGAATTTAAACTGAAACCACGAATCAAATCAGATAGAATCACCCAAGCATTTAAAATGCTTAACGATTGTTTCGGGACAACGACGTGTACCGAAAGCGATCGGAGCAGTGCTGGTTTTAATCTAAGGTCGAGCTAGAGTCATTCAGAAGTTTACTTTATATGCTCCGATATATGCATTCACTCACTTTTGCTAATACTGAGATTAAAACAATTCAACTCGTATTATTCATTTCAGAATCATTTTGAAAAGGCTTGGAACGCCTTCATTGTAAATGCAATGTTAAATGGTGCCACTGGCCCATTGAATGTGTAAATGTTTATGAGTTCATTTCTAAATTGAAACCACTTCCAAAGATTCGAGAACGAAACGCTTATATGAATAAATGGATTCGACATGGTTACCAAAGCGGCACTGGTCAAGGGGTCCTGATCCGCCAACTGGGCTCAGGGTCGCTAAGGCTGAGGATCAACGTTAAAACAAATACGCGCCCCAATTAATGAGTCCATATTTCGCCAAATAAGATATGCTTTATTAAAATCACATTTGAATTAAACTTAACATACCTCGAGGTGGTCGAATTACTCAACCGAGATGACATATTCGAACTCGCGCGACATTACAACAATATTTGTCATTGAATTTAAACATTTCCTATTTCAACATCGCCTTCTAATAAGATTCAACATTGATCAATTTATATGTAGTACATTTTCAATGCAATTGATCTCTTGAAAATATTCACAAACTATTGATACAAATTCGACATATGGAATATGCACGCTCATGATTTATGTGATGACTACTCACCCTCAGATTCAATTGACCCATTAGACTTCACCATTTCCCCACCATAGCATACATAAACGAATATTTCGTTCTCCATCTTCGTCTAATATATAGATTTAATTTCACACAATTTCAATTACATAATTCATTAGTTACACATTTAGCACAATCCTTTATGTGTGTTATGGTGATACCAATAGTTTATTATGGATGTCTAAATGCAATGCAACAAAGAAAACAATTAGAGTGGTTATAACAAAGTGTTATTATGGTAGTACTAGGTAGTACACCCAGTTTATTATGGTAGTACACCCAATACAAAATGGTAGTACCTCTAGTATGTTATGTTAAAAACACGTATCTGACTAATACATACGAATTGTTTGACTGATTAGGTGTGAAACCCCGAGAAAAAATAAATAAATAAATACAATTTTTTTGGAAAAATGATAAACTAAGAATTTTTGTCAAGCTGGGAAAATATGGAAAATTTGAGACCTTTGTAATGAAACTGACGTCCCCATCGAATCGCCTCGTGAAATCTAGTTACCCCGTCGAATTTCATCAAATTCAGATACCGAAATTTTACATTTTTCGGGAGAAGATCGTAATGTCAAAATGACACTCTAAGATGATGCCATGTAACCATGAAGGATCACCACATGAGTGGTGTGGGAGAAGACACCCAAGGGCCTTAAGCATGTGACACTTGACACATGCATGTATGGCTACCACGCTGATGTGCTCATAATGGCGGTCAGCTGAAGGCTGGGATAAACTTCCTCCCAAGACCAAATCGGGAACAATTAAGGGACAGAGGAGACGGGGAGAATAAAAGGGAAAGAATAAAAAAGAAAATAAAACCAAGGGAGAAAACTGTACGGAAAAACGACGAAAGAAAAATAAAATAAAGTCGTCTAAGTTTTTTACGGTTCCAACCATCGGAAGCCAAGAGCCCGACACTAAAGCGTCTACACGACGAAGCATGCTATGACCTGAATTACGTGGATTTCGCTGTCTGGTTTTCACTCTGAACCGAGAAAAAGTGAAGGCCCTCGGGAATCACACCGTTGGGGAGGTGGTTTTCCTAATTATTATTTCGCTCCAAGAGCCATTCAATGCTGGGCCTTTGGTTTTAGTTTCGGATCGTCCCGAATTGGTAAAAACAAAAATCGGGTAAAGGTTCCAGCAGAATAGATTAAACGGGTCCGTGTTATTTCCATTTTAAAAACCGATTCCATTGGGACCGGTGAAGTTCAAGCTTTCCAAAGGATGCAGACTGGACAAATGTCCACGGGACGTTGCATCTCAGTCGGACCGAAAAGTATCAGGTCAGTTTCATGTTGTAGTTCAGCCGATTGCAATTGGATTGTGTTGCTCACTCGTGGACTCCGCTTTTGTATTCACAAGTGACTAGTAGGCAGATTGCGAAATTTCTCGCAAAGAAGAGAATAGCGGTCGCAAATTCTAGCAAAGGTGCGAATTCTCGCAGAGGGTCAGCGACCACAAACCAGAAACGGGTTTCGGGCCTCCTACTTACGACCATAACTTTCAGTCCGAACTCCTTTCTGGTGTCTCTTGGAACTCTATAAAACCAATTGAATCAAGAATATAATCATGTGCCCGCCGAGGGCAATTAAAGGTCCACAACTTCTGCTAAAAGTCGACGTTGCACTGGGCATGCTGCGTTTCGGGTTATGTCGATGCGTAGTTACGTATCGACACGGCCATTACATGGCACTTACAGAGGCTATATCAGGTGGCTGCGATGCCATGTCTTAACCTAGGAAATGTGGTGTGTCATTACTCGCCTAAGTAGTGATTGAGAGTCATGAATGGCCGGGTATGGTTCAACCCTAACCATGGGTTGAAGTCCGGGTGTGTTAAGACTGTTTCCGAAGAGTCTTGGACTGGGTTTAAAGGTCGGGCCAGCTCGCATGATTAGTCTTTGACTAGGTAAGGTGTCTCACGTCGTGGGCCACCGTGGCTCGTGGCTGGGCCAGCGACTGCTAGTATAAAGAACTGAAGCATATCCAAAGGGAAATCTGGCTGAACGTTCACTCGTTACAAGAAGGCTGCGCGGTATCCAACCCGATGACTGACGGACGATCATCAGTCAGACGGCTCAATAGATATGGTTCTGGTGACTGTTTGTGGCCAAGCTTAGAGTCTCTGCCTGCAACGCTGGGTCGCCTCTAAGCCCCGCTGCACTTGTTTACTCGCTTGAGGCCTTTGTACGTGGTTGATCGTTATGGCATCTCGTTAAGAGGTGTCATATCCGACTTGCAATATGGGTACATTACCATATTGGTTTGTAATGTGTCATTTAGTGGACACGGCCAACACATGGCATGTTATGCTATCCTAAAAAGGGCAAAGGACGCAGCCACAGCCAAATTTCAGGATAAAGGTAAGTCATTAGTCGGGCTAAGTATCGACATGGTCAAAATGGTACTACATGTGTCCTATCAGATTAACATCGGGTCGTCAGGGAATTATGAAAGCTAAGATGATTGCCTATGATTGATTGGGATGTATGGAACTCGTAGAATCATGAGTTATAAGATCATTGCAGTACAGTGACTACACGAGATTATATGTTAATATATGCTATGTTTGATATATTGCCATGCTTGCATGATTTATGGAAAGGGTGTGCATTAGATATGAATTGTCCATGGTACATAATGTAATGTATGGTATTAAGATGTTCTCAGAGTAATCATCAGACATGACATGACATACAAGGTAAATGGCACAATCGAGACATATCGATGCATGATCATCAGATGACATGGTGTGGTCATCCATCATCATCAAGCCATGAATGGGTAGTGAGCTTCCAGATTGATGATGTCCAATAAATGTCTCACCTGCTTAAAATATAAAAAGAAATATAAATAATGTGTGTCAAGTGAGTGCTAGTGGACCGTTAACATCCCCGTGAAAAGTCTGAACATGGGTGTATTGTGACTCACAGGATCTCAAAAAAGTTTTATCCAAAAGGTACAGATCACAGCGATCACTTCAGACTTCACAGCGCGACAGAACCATGGCTGACTCGATCGGTTGCCCACGAAGATCAGACGGTGAAATCTGAGTTCCGGGTGGAGTGACTAAGGATACTGCATACGACATTTCACGCATTTACATACGATTATCCATGCACGCTTTAATTGACGGGTGCTCGATCGCGCTGGTTCATCGCGATGTGCACTAGGTGGGAAGTACCGCGGCGAGATTATCACCACCTGGGTTTTGCTCATCCCGTCGTAACCCCATTTCATAATAAGTCCTATGGGTGTGCGATCACGCATACTGGATGAGAGCCAGATGTGGCTTCATTTTGTTTTGATGTAGCTCTTGTGAGCAAACGCTATTACATGTACATGTTTTTGTATAAAACGGATTGTATACAGACTATTGATCAAATAGTCTATTATGTTTTATGTTAAATGTCTCGCCAGGCCGTAAGGATGTACACGCTTATAGCATCGCGACAAAGTTACACCTCTATGACATAGCATGTGGTGTAACTGATATCGTTACCCAACGCCCAGCCGCGATTATTCCGTTGTGTTTACAGGCCATGGACCCTAATCGGGGTGTCACATTGGGTACTACAAAAAATTGAAATACGATGGTAGTAAACTATATAATTCATTCCAATTGAATGAATGACTTTTACCTTAATAAAATAAAAACTTATATACAAATATATTATTTTAAGGAGCTCTAGGTAATGGTAGTAACAAATCGACTCGGGCGAGGCTAACTCAATTAACCGCTTTCACCAATGTTTTATTATGGTCGCACGGAAGATTTAAATATCTTACAGACTTCAAGATATTATTAGTCTTGATAGTGCCATCAGGATATAATGGATCCACATAATATTTGGGACTACATTAGGGGGTACCCTATGCTTTTTACGGGCCTAACTTCGTCCCATAAAGGTAATATCTAAACCACGTGGTAAGATTCTTGGTCAAGCTAAAAGACTGACTATTTTAGGTAGGACAGCTTGTCATCATATTTACCCATTTCATCAAAACACGGTCAATTACTAATAAAAATAATACCTTTATTTACAAATACTAAGAAAGAACAGTCGAAAATATCAAAACAAAGCTATTTTTACAAAAATGAACAAAGAACAGTTGAAAATGCCGAAACGAAGTTGCATTTAAAAAAACGAAGAAAGTGCAACTAAACCATAGCTATATTTACAAAAATGAAGAAAGAACAATAACAAATGGCAAACGAAGCTATAATTAAACTAAACAACACAAACTCACACTCGAATAGAGATAACACAGAGGATCGCCAAAAAACTGTTAACAATGACTTGTACTTACCTTACTTGTGTTGCAAGAGGGGAAATATCGAAAAATAGCAGAAAATGTGAAAAAAAAAAAAAAAATCTCCCTTCTCCTTCGTCTTCCTTGTGTTGAGATGTGAAATATGTAGAAATCTCAAGAAAACGCTAGCCAAGGATTCGAGAACCGACCGTCAAACGGTTAGAGGAGACGGAGGCACTTAATGTACCAAGGCGCTGTGAGTGGAGGAAAGGTAAGATAGTAAAATGATTTTACCGTAGGGATAATTGGCCATAGAGGTAGTTTGGGGTAACTTTTTTGCAATCATGACTTTTGTTACCAAATAGCAATTACTTTTTGGCAAGTAATGCAATTTGAATTATACGGTATGATTTTTATAATATTTGCATATTAATGGAGACAAACATAATTTTCCCTTATTTTAAAACAAATAATGATTTTAAACCTTTTTTTTTTGTCATTATTATCAAATTTAACCACTTATTCTCGATTTTTTTTTTTAATATAAATTATAAGTTGTGGTTGCAAACTACGTTTCAGCCAACTATAACTTTAGCACAAAAATAAAATCGTAATAAGCAACTAGTGGCGGAACTAGAAATTTACTTTAACGGGGACAACCTTCCATAGAAACATGTCTCAGATTTATAACTTGTTGCAAATTTTTGTTAAGTTTTTAAGTGGAGACAACAACTATAGAAATATCACCGAATATATGTTAAATCTACAAGCTCTTCTTTGGGCTTTACTCGCAGTTTTCGAAATAGTTATGCACGCAACCATGTTACAGGGATTTTACTGCCTTGCGATTCTTCCCAACCTAAATGAGCCTATTTCATTACGATATAACTTAAATGCAGATTTTCATATGAATCCACCTAGACATTTCTACGACCGACAAAAAAAAAAAAAAAAAAACAATGATCAAATTTTCTAAAACCTTACTATAAAAAAAAAAAAAAAAATTAGAATCTAAACTGAGCAACTATCCCATCAGCTCCACGCCCCTCCGCCTCACAAAGAACTACAATTTTAATATAAAACGAAATCAAATAGAATTCATGACTTAAAATAAAATAAAACCGTAGTTGACTAACAACTTTAACACAAAAATGAAATTATAGTTGATAACTATGATTTTAAGAGCTATATTCAACATATGTTTGTAAAAATGGTTAAAAGCAATATTTGTTTGAAAACAAAGGTTATTTTGAATGAAAACTCTTCACAAAATGCTCTCCCACCCCTCACTCACTTCTACCGTACACTTTCAGTTCATATATTTGGAATTTTCATTTGGAAACCTATGTTTTGATGTAAATATATAAAATTATTTAAAAATAATACATCAAAAAAGTTGAAATCAAGAGGTAATATACTAAATGAAAAATATATATTTGATTTTTTGTCCCCAAAACACCCTTCCATACTTTGAACTGAGTTGTCTTTTTATGACCAATATTTATATGGCCTTTCTCTCTTCTTGGTGGACCCATATCCAAGTCTGAAAAGTTGAAAGGACGCCGTATTAGAAACTGAAGCGGTCTGTTACCCACCTGACCCGATTACTCGATCCAATTCATTGGTATGTGTATTATCCATTTACTAGGGTTGACAATTCATGTTCGTGGAAAACTGTTTTTTTACTGACCTGACCAATTTTACGCTCAACCGACAAATTAATGGGACCTGCTCAAATTTAAACATCACAAAGGATTAATTCAGATTATAAATTGGAAGTTCGCATACTCCATCCGACTCGATTCGATCCATCTAAGATACGTTATTATCCAAGAATAAAGCCAAGTAATTGTTGCAGTCATGTCAATACCGTGTTTCTAAACCCAAACAAGACACGAATAATAAAACATGTCATAAATAACAAATTCAAACACGACCCACTTATTATTTATATAACACGATACGACATATCTAACATGTTTATTAATTTTGTAATTAAAAAGAATATAAATTATAATTGATTCATCAATATTTAATATAAATAGTATATATAATGTATTAATCTAAGCTAAATATTGATTAACATAATAGTTAAAACGAGTCAATAACGATCAAATTCCTATTATGTGGATTGACACGATATAACCTGTTTATTAAATGAGGTATATGATCAAATACAAATTTGACATAAACATGATTATACTCAACTAAAACCCGTAAAAAAATATGTTGAGTTCGTGTCATATTCACGGATCATATCAAATTTTACCGGATCTAGTTTAACAACACTCCACCAAAATGCAACGTTTCGACGGGATGATAGAAAAAAGCAAAATTGGGCCTCTTGAGCACACACGGGTCATAATGAATTTATGTGGCTTTTGTTTTTTTTTTGTTTTTACTAAACGTTAAATATAACTTTTCAAAAAAATAGAGCATAAGGAGGAGAGAGGTTTCGGATTCGAGTTCCAATTGAGACGATTTATAACATTGTAACTAAAGTATTTTGTTGTTTGTTTTTATAGATTTCCAATTGAGACAATTTATAACATTGTAATTAAAGTATTTTGTTGTTTGTTTTTCTAAAAAAAAAAACTATCTTTTAATTTTTATCTAAAATTCGAGAAAATAAATTTTTAAATAACAATTTTAAAATACAAATGTTTTTTTATTAGTATGAATCATAATATCTAGCTTTTTTTTTAATATATGACACAAGAAAAACAAAATATTTGTACCGCTTAAGAAAGATAAAATTTCCATGCTTTCTTCTATTCAAACTTTCGAAAATGAAGGAAACACGTTTGGGCTACGATAATAAAAACAAAAACAAATTTTTGAAACAAAGTAAAACGACCACTATTTTCAACATTTTATACGAATCGAAAAATAGTTATTGTATCGCTTTTGTTTAAATTAAATCGAAAAACACGGATTATTTCGATCGATAAAACGAAAACACGAGACGCTGGGCTATTTTATTATTTCTTTCCATTTTCGTCTTCCACTTCGATTTTCTTCATTACGTTAACAAAACACCCGATCGCTTAATAAGAATCACATTTTAAATATTTACTGTTTTTATTAACTTCTAATTTTCAGTTAAAATAGCTACAAAACTAGATTTTCTAGGCTTATTTATTTTCTGTCCACAAATTCAAGATTTAAACGTATTTTCTAAAAACGAAAAACTAATATTAATACATCAAAAATTTTCATATTCTTACTAGATATACTAAAATTTTTAACTAAACATTTAGATTTTTTATATTCAACACAAATTTAAAAAAAAATAAACAATAAGTCATGAAAGCATATTATAAATGTTTTTTAAAATTGTGGCATATATTGAAAAGTGTTTAGAATTATTGGAGATTGTTAGTCCCATCTAAGGGTGTAATTGAGTCGAGTTGACACATAGCCAAACTCTCGAGCTCAAATTTCAAAAAAAGTTAAAAATCGGCTTTAACTCAACTTGACCGATCAAGTTTTTTGTTTTTGTTTTTTTTCTTTAGAATTTCAACTGACCGAAAATAGTCGAGCTATTTGAATTCACTAATAAAATAAGAAAACTCGATTAGCTTCACGAAGAAATAGCCGCAAGATTATGATACTCGAATTCGATTCAACAAACTACTCTACCTCAAACTCGACTCGATTTACTTCGAGTCAAATTCGAATATCCCATGTATCTTACGAGTCGAGTTTGAGTAACTCATAAATAACTTTACTCGTTTCCATGCTAATTCTATCGTCTATGATCCGTGAGAAGATACTTCATTCAAATCTACGACGTCTTTGGTACATGGTATTAAAATCTATGAATGGAGGACTTCTCTTATGTTCCTCTTTTATATATATTTTATGAAATAAGATTATTGAACAAAAAACTTATAAAGATGATTGGAAAAAAACCCATAATAATCATGAAAACTAATATTTGTAACGACTTTAAGAAAATTTGACCACTGAATATTATAATCTAAACTACTTAGCCCTTTTTTTACAAGACGAGCAGCAATTATGTTGACGACAAACATAAATATTTAAGCTTGCAACAAATTCCAATATCATCATTTAATAACAAAATAAAATTATGAATATTAATCTTCTTATTATAACACCCATCGCTTTAACACCTTCAATCTCTAAATCAAAACTCATTCTCTCGATAAATTAACATGTTCATCTCTTAAAACGATACATTCACCAATAATAATTAAAGAATTACCAATATGTCTACAAGTGACCATTTTAATAATACCATTATAATTTCTAATAACTCATCTTGAAGCACTAATATTTTGAACTCTATAACCATCAAAATTGAATTTGAATATATTATTAACTATGAGATCCAATGAACCTATTTGAGAGACATTACGTCATTTATTATGAAGATCAGGGTAAAAAATAAACCTTTAAAGATTTTGGAATATTAAGGTGACTTTCTCAATGACAAAAAAAAGGTTTTGTTTCATATTTGTAAAGACAACATGATTTATATGATTCAAAACATTTCACATAATTATGTCAAAATTTTCCATGTTTCTATGATTAAAGTGATTTCTTTGTTCCTCTTTGAGGTAATTGTGTTTGATATAAAGTAACGAAAAATTATAATATTATTTTGAAAGTTTTCAACAAGAGAATGTAAATAAGGAATTTAAAAAAAAAGTTGGACAAATCTTTTATCCTTGTTATGAAGTTTATAGATATTACTGTAATTGAAAATTGGGAATGGATAAAAATCCACGTGCACACTTACTAGCTATTTTTAAAATGACATTTTATTTTAAATAATTACATTTTATGTTCGTTTTTGTATAAATATTAACTTATTTAGTTATTTTAGATAATGGGGCAGACCGAGTTAAAAAAAAAACTTATTTTAGATAACCGGCAATAAAAAAGGTATAATTTTATTATCTTAAAGTGTAGAATAAATGTCAAAAATTTTGAAAAAGCAAAGGGGTTAGAATGCGTTTTTCATTTATAAAATAACTTTAATATGAATTCATATTTATTTTTATAATTTTTTCTCTCAACTTTTTTATTTGTTGGCTTATTTTTCTTAAGCAAAAAAATGCGATTCTTTTTACTAATTTTTGCCTGAAATCACATATCTTCTCTCCAATTTTTTTTTAATAACAAAGCTGATTATTCCAGATATAGATTTTATACGTTTTCGTTTGCCGTTATCATAAACATTTATTTCGCGCTTTTTAGCCGATTCAAACATACAATAAAACAAAATCAATTATATTAATTGGCAATATCAAACGTGAACAGTATTTCAACTATTAAACGTGATAGCTTAAATGATTAATTACGCTTATTAATCGAATTTTTATTTTAATTATTTATAAATTTTGAATAATTTAAAACTTAATGATATTTTGATTAAAATATTTAATGATATTATCTAATGGATACGTAATATATATATATATATATATATATATATATATATATATATATATATATATATATATATATATATATATATATATATATATATATATATATATATATATATATAAATCCAAAAAGTTTAAAAATTACAAGTATGATTATCAATCAGATTATATTTTAAAAAAAGTTTACGAAGAATGAGAACAGACAAGTTAACCAATTTAAAAATAATTCTTATTAGGTATGATAAACTAATGGCAAACTAACACATTTTAAAATAATTTCTAGAATTATTAGGTTGTCATCAGTGTGGTAGAAAGTTCTTATTTCAAAAATATAAATTTTCACTCATCATAAAATAAAAAAGAAATATTTTTAAATAATAGATTTTGAAAGATTCATATAAAAAAGTAAAATGTATTCAAAATATAGGTAAATTGTTTGTGTATAAAATTAAAAATATAAAAATTTTGAATTACTATTATTTTTATATTTTAAATTATTTTGTATGTTTTTATTATTATATATATATATATATATATATATATATATTTCTTTTTTAATATTTCAAAATATGTTATATTTAAAAAAGCTTTCCCTTTATTTTTTTTTTAAGTTTTCTTACCGCCGTTAAAAATGACATTTTTAAAACAAGAACTTCATTATAAAGTGAAAACAATTTAATATAAACTATTTTTAAAGGAATTAACTTATCATTGATTTCTCATTCCTCATGAATATTTTTAAAAATATAATCATATTGATAAACCATATATACTTTCCAAGCAAAATGTAACAAAGTTATATATATATATATATATATGGTATATATATATATATATATATATATATATATATAATTTATTGATAAGCACGTAAAATATGTGAAATTAAAATACCAATATATCCGAGTCTTACATATAAATGAGAAGCTTCAGACCAGAAGCCCTGAAATATTCAAATATAAATCACCATTCTTTGTGTCCTCATCGAATTCTCAAACGAATCTGACGACTATAAAGCGGTGAGTTTTTTTTTTTTTTTTTTCCCTTTTTTGATTTTCTTTGTTGTTTTCTGTCGACAGGATTTTAGTTCTATCCCAAAAAAATATTTAAAAAATATAAATTTAATGCTATTTTTAAAAATACCAAAATTAATGTGTCATTGTCACTTACAATTATAGTCGGTGATTTTAAATTTTTTAAAGTTAAAATCGTAATTATTTCCTAAGAAGTTAAAAGGCTTATCATTAACTATGATATTAAGCACTAATTTGAATAATATTCAAAAAAACATATTAGATTGCTATTTAAAAAAATAAAAATTTTGAAAATTGCAAATTTGAAGAACAAATATCCTAAAGTTGGCGGCTGCAATGGAAAGAGATGGATCCTATTTTTGCAATTATTATTTTTAGGGTGATTCGGTTTAAAGACATTTAATTTTTTTAAATATCATTTTGTCCGAATAATAATTTTAAAATAAAAAACACTAATTCAGTACAGTTTTTCATTTTTCATTTTTAATGCTTTTATTTAATTTTATATATTTTTTTGGGTTTTCGCCTTTCAATATCAATTACCACCCTCTTTCTTCTCATGGCGCCACCTTTTTAAACCCTAAACCCTAGAAGACAGAAGGCACCATCGCTTCAAGGCACTCGGAATTTTGGTCAGTGTTCTAAAACCCTACCGTCATGTGGTTGTTTGCTTCATGGGAAAACTGAAGAAAATGAAAATTCGATAATCCTTGTCTTTCTCAATTTTCTTGTCAGTCAAACAGAGCCTAATTGGTAACTTGTTTTTTCATAATTCTACATTTTTGCCGTATAATACATATGGGCAATCTCAAAAGTTGATTAATTGCAAGTATAAGGTTGAAATACTATTTTTTTACTACTTAATATTTTCTCTCTGTGTTTGTACGCTATTTGGTTGCTAAGAAAAGACAGAGAAATTGGAAACATTTGAATTTCAATACGAGGAATTGTCCATGATGGATTTTTCATTAATTGGAAACCAGAAAAGTAGAAAACATTTGTTTGAAATTTCATTTTTGTTTTTCCGTTTGTTTTGCTCAGTTTTCTCAGCTGCCAAGCATTGAATTTGTTTATTATGCGTTGTTGACTTGTTTCCGATGATTTTATTTATTTTGTTTATGTGATGCAGGTTTCCCGGGTTCAGTTTTGTGGACTCTTAAGACGTTTTCTTTGCAATTCTAACTCTAACAGCTGTTTTTAGACTAACACTATTTTTTTTTGTGCTCTTATATATTAAATTAACACATTTCGGAGTAACTATTTTAGTTCCAGATGGCGATTGATGGGAGCTTTAGTCTTGAATCAGAGCTTGGGAGGTTTCTTGCTCGCTGTCCTAAGCTTGCATCTATTCCCCAGTTTGATTCCCTCCTGAAAAAGGTACATGAGACTAATCTTAATTTTCCCCTTAGAAACTGGAGGGATGAGAAGGAAAATGAATTTGATGTCTAATCTTTTGCTGTTTTTCTTCTATGAAAATGAGAAACTTAATTAACCTCTGTGCGGTGGTTGTCTGAGCTTCTCTTTTCCGCGTAGCAGAGAACTGGAAACATTATGATTTATGCTCTTATCTCTCTCTCTCTATCTCCCTTTATTGTAGTGTTACAGTTTGATGAGTTATAAACGTAAAGTTTATTGCATGCCATCTTGTTTCTAAACTATATATTTTCTGGATTTTGCAGAGAGAAACGATAACAGAAGAAAGGGTGGTGAATTTGCTAGCTGAGTTGTTTATACACCCAAAATATACTATACCAATGATGGGATGTTTTCGTCCCATATGTCGGAAGATTGTGGAGAAAACAGTGGCATTGCTCCGTCTGGTACCTAATTTAAGGTACAACTCTAATGGTACATTGATGGAAGATGAAGAAGACAAACTTTTAGGAGAAGCTGGAAATTTTGAGGATGCTGGAGATGCAAGTTTTATTGAGTTTTATGCTAGAAATGGTTGGGGTTTGAATCTTCATGAGCTTGCATGTTTGGCTTTTTGTCGAGCCCTTGATTTGGCACCTTTTTTATTGGGGTAAGTGGAAACATCTCCATGCACATTCATGTACATTTATTCACTTTGCTTGTTCTTAAACTATTTGTCAAGTACTTGTTACCGAGGTGTGGGAAAGCCTGTAGATGAATTATGTGATGTTTTGTTCTCTATATGTACTAATCTATAGGCAGTTAAATTGGTGGTATAAAGTTGAAACAACAAATTAAATGGGATAAAAGCTTTCGGCTATCTTTTACATACCTGGGAATTTTGAGTGTGAATTGAATGGTACAAAAGGGTATTAAGGAACAAAAAGAAATGTTGAATTTCTGCTTATATCCTATGCAGAATCTGCATTTTTGAATGTGATTTCTAACTTTTGATCAAACATTCGGTTTTCTGAACCATTTCTCTAACTTTTTTGTTGGTTTAAGTTATCTATCTCAAGGTTGCCAACAAAACCTGAGTCATATTTTGTGCAATGATGCCACTATAGTTGTAATAAGAGAGACTACATGGAGAAGTTATTGGGTATGCTAATGTATAATTATGTGAGAGACTTGTTAGTGCAGAATAGTGGCTTTGAGAAGGCTTATTATTTAATCACAAGCAAGCATTTGATTTTGCAAAAAATAAATGGTGTGGTAAAAAGAAGGATCCATTCTCCAAACAAGGACAAATAAGCCTAAGAAGAAAGAAAAGGACACACGACTATGGAAAAACCCAAAGTTCAAATAAACCCACAAGTTTAAGTCAAGATGGTAAAAATTTCTACCGCTAAAGACACCTAGTGAGAGGTCCCTCCATTTGCCAAATGATCAATTTGATTAGCTGCTCTAGGAATGCAAGAATGGGGAACCCATGTCTCTAGTCTAGTGAGTAGCTTCTACACCCTAGAAAGGAAAGTTCTCCCTCAGTATTGAATCAGGATTGTCTGGCAAATTTAGAATTAGCTTTAACCACAATAATTGATGGTTTTTGAAGACACCCCCAACCCAGTGTTCTGGGTTGCCAAAAAAAGTAGTCAAAATTTAGGGTGAGGTGACCTGGCTGAGAAGGTTTCCATTTCGCATAAACTTCCTAAGACCTCCTGTTCGAACAATTAGCTGGCAGGGAAAGGCCAGTCTCCACGATTAGGCAGATTGTAGATCAGCTTTTATTCCAAGAAGCGGATTTGAATAGGAACTTTTTCTTTTGTTGTTCTTTATTTATTTACTTGTTTTGGGTTGAAATAGCCACAGCATTGGTCATAGTCAGTTCAAAGATGAACCCAGTCCACTTGCGATTATGTTCATCAAAATGAACAAGTCTCAAGGTGTAAGCAGTCAGCCACCCTGTTTTCAACATTCGTCCCCTTAGTCGTAGGTTCCTTGTTCTATTTTGATTTGAATGGGCTGGGTCACATGAGGTACATGTGGCTGGCCCTTTGGGTGTCTCCAGTCCAGATGCTTTGAACTCATTAAATGGAACACTGGGAGTGCTGAGGTGCATGTAGAGGGAAGAAACAAGACTCGGAGTCGTTTTTCTGTTCACATCTGTATTAGAAGTCCCAACATTTCCCTCTGGTCCTATCACCTAAAGAATAACAATCATGTCCATCCACTAGAGAAATTGCCCTTGATGCTCTAGAAAAAATGATAACCTCAGTGGTCTGCAAAGTGAATTTGTGCCAAAGAGTAAATACCCTACTGGGATATGGAGGAATATATTATTAATTGTCTCTTCACAAGCTGTACACAGAACTATAAATTGCAAGCTGTGCATGGAATTCTCTGTAAGCCTCCTCAACTGTAACAGAGCCTATTAGTGTTATTTCTTGCTTTTATGAGGATAAAACAGAGTGGGGAAAGACAGTAGGTTGGATATATGGATCTGTTACAGGGGATGTTGTGACTGGTTATCATATGCACAATAGGGGTTGTAGATCAATATACTGTGTGACCAAGTGGGATGCCTTCTGAGGAACAGCTCCGATTAATCTGACTGATTGGCTTCATTTCGGTGGGCAACCGGGTCTGTGGAGATCTTCTTCTCTCTTAACAATGCGCTGTTTGCAAGCAGAAGGATGAAATTCTTGCAGAGAGTGGCCTATTTCAATGTGGGAGTGCACCCCTTCACTTCCTTGTTCCTAATAGTCTATTGCTTTCTGCATGCAGTTTCTTTATTCACTGGGCAGTTCATAGTCCAGACTCTGAACGTGACATTTCTAGACTTCTAGTGTTCTTGCTGATGATCACACTCACTCTCTGCTTTCTGGCTATCCTGGAGATCAAATGGTCAGGAATTAACCTCCTTGAATGGTTGGCGAAACAAGCAATTCTGGTTAATTGGCGGAACAAGCGCGCACCCTGCTGCTGTGATACAGGGGCTTTTAAAGGTGATTGCAGGGGTGGACATCTCATTCACATTGACATCAAAATCAGGTACACCAGATGACGGGGATGGCGAATTTGTGGATCTATACGTGGTGAAATAGAGCTTTCTGATGGTTCCACCCATAGCCATTATGATGATAAACATGATTGCAATTGCAGTGGGAGTATCAAGAACAATGTACAGCACCTTCCCACAGTGGAGCAAGCTGGTTGGAGGGGTGCTCTTCAGCTTCTGGGTGTTGTGCCATCTCTATCCATTTGCTAAGGGGTTGATGGGAAGGAGGGGGAAAGTTCCCACCATTGTATTTGTATGGTCTGGATTGATCTCCATCATTGTTTCTCTGCTTTGGGTTTACATCAGTCCTCCTTCTGGAAGGCAGGATTACATGAAGTTCCAGTTCCCTTGAGATATGGAGGCTGCCGGCCACCCCCCGCCTGCCTCTACACTTGTCTGGATTTAAATTTATCAAAAAAAAAAAAAAAAAACTGTAACAAATTTTTAGTATCGACCTTTTTGTTTGCCACCAGCTGTGCAAAATCCTGACTGTAGTGTTACAATCTGGCAGAATTCTGAAACGTTATATTTTTCTGTAATTACTATAGAAAATCTGGAATTTAAAAAAGTTAATTAAAATTACTGCACAGGACCTGAGAATAATTGTCCATTGTGATCCTTTTTCTGCTTTTGTTGTTGGTATGGTAATTGGACAATGGACCTTTTATTCCCTTTTACAGGAAATGTATCCTGTTCTGAGTACATGTTGGGTCTAAAAGCTGTGGATTCTGGATTTGGCTTGTCATATTATAACAGAAGTGTCAAAGGTCAACTTAGAAATAAATGTCTTCTAACCATGAATACTAGATTTGGTTTGTAATAGTAAAATTTGGATTCGTCTAGAAGTTGAATTGGAAGCTTACTTAGTCAACTGGCATATACATTGCTAAATTTCACTAGAACCTGAATATCTGTGATAGATTGATTTTCTGAGGGCTCCCAATATGATATTTTGTGCTTGCATGAGTATGATCCTTGCATGTTCTTGGTGTGATCATGTTTGATCTGCAACAACATGCTGGCTTTTACTCTGCCAGGCGAATTTAAGATGAATACCTACTTGTGTGTGTACAAGTTGTGTTTGTCGAAGCAGTTGCATTCTTGTGGGATGCATTTACATCATGATTTCAACTTCTTTGCATTGTCGAATGCTGTTGGACATGCTCACCATGATTTCAAGTTTCGCCTTCATGCTTAAATGATTAATCCAAATAACATGTCTAAGATTCTTGGTACAGGTCTACCTTAAATTATTTCAGATTTGCTCCACCTCCATTTGAAAGGATATTGATTAAAGGATCAGTTTCTGAGTCACCAGCTAAGGTATTTACTATATTTCTGATTCAATTCTATTGATAACTTTTTTTTTTTTGTTTTAGTCTAATTCAATCTATCCTCTTTATTTATTTATTTTGATAAATATCTGTCCTCTTTATGGCATGGACTAGTCAAAGGAATGATTTTTTTTTCTTTTTCTGCCTGAGGCTTGCTCTACTGTTGTAAAATTCGTTTCTAGGCATGTGCATAACACATGGAGCAGCCTAGGTTTTATATTATTTTTAATTATATATATTTTTATTCTTTTTTTCCTCCTTTGTTGTTGCTGTTGTTGTGGGTGGGGTGTGTGGATCTGTGGTTAGATGGTATTAGGCCTGGCACCTCCTCCTTGTTTTGGGATTGAAGCTTATCATGATAGTTAGTTAGATTATCTTGATACTTAAACTACTCTTTACAGTCCTATTTTGTATTAGGGAAAAAATGAAACTAGGTTTAATTGTATTAAGAATTTGGTATTTGGCAAGTTGTGAAGGCTATTGAATTTTTGGACTTATATTTATCTGTGATATTTCTAATCTATGTTTGATTGATATTTCAAAGTTCTGGTGATGAATGAAGAAAGTTTTTTCCTTGGCTCGTGGACTAACTTCTCTATTACTTTCTTTCGCTTGAAAACATCATCCTTGGTAAATGCAGATGATCATGTTGGATTTCCATCACGTAGTGCTTAATTTCAAACTAATCTTTCTTGCTTCCATTTGACATATCCTCACCATCTTTATTATTTTCACTGTACTCAGCACCTTGATCATTTTTAGCATATTCCATATTCTTTCTAGCTCCATGATGGCCTGATCTGGCTCCCTTGTATATTTACCATGTACTTGGCTTGTGCTCCATGTTGGGACCTTCGCGCTCTTGCTTTGTTATTTATGTGCAGTAAATTCTGTGCAATTTCATCACCTGAACTAGTTTATTATGTATGTATTGAGCAACTGCCTAATGTGTGCTTAAGCACCTCCTTGCTTGTGTGAGGATTTATTGTTTTGTAGGGCCTTTTATTTTTGGTGTCATGCTTTTCTTGGGAGTTGTTCTGGGATTGATTTCTTGTTTAACTTTATAACTTTTGAAGATATCTTGGTGGGAGTATGAGCTTAATTAATTGTCTAGTGATATGTTATGATGGCAGTTAGTTTCTGTTGGTTTTCTTCCTTTTTCTGAAAATTTCTTTATGCTTTCTGCTTTTGTTTTACAGGGTGGAAAATTTTTATTAAGTGCTGTCCAAACAACTTACCGCTTTCTCTTAATGGAGCCTGATGTTTTCTCGAGACTTTGGGATTGGTCTTGTTTCGTGGATCTTGTGCAGAAGTTGGCAAATCTTGACATGGGTGATGATGATAAATTTGTAAAGAATCTTTCAGACTTAAGATGGTGTGGGCTGCAGATACTGTCTATCATTCTTAAAATGAATGATACCACAATTGCAAATTTTAGTATTGGGGCTGAAGAAGCTCTGGGATGCTTATTACGGTTAGTTTTATTTCATTTATTCTCATTTTGTTTGTTAATTAATGCTAATTTTCTTTGCTCTTTTTCTTCTTTCATCTTTTGCTCGATTGTATTTTCAAGTTGTGGTTTACAATTTTGTGCAATTACCTAATTATTATTTATTTTATAATTTTTTTATTTTCTGATTTTCAGCTGGGAGGAGTTATGTGAGGATGTGGCTCTGGAGAAGGCTGGATGGTATTTGGAATCATTTGAACAGGAGAATTCATATTCTACCAATCCAAATACTGATTTTGATCAAGAAAATTGTCTGTGCTCTTTCGGCCTTAGTAGCCTGGCTGTTTCATCATCACATTTCCCTGAGTCCCAGCCATCGACGAGGACCCGGAGACTTTCAACTTGGTAAGAACTATAAAAAAGAAAACTGAGCTTTGTATTCTTGTATTTTTGTAATCTGCTTATGGACAGGTGCTGCCTACTTCTTGTACTCCTTTTTTGTCTACCTAATCTGCACATTGTTTCTCAATTTGTAACTTCAGGGATGCAGATTCTCGTGGCAACCCTCTTGTTTTGACATCATCTCTGAAGAAAAGCTATGAGATGGTCCTTTTAGCAGTGAGCCAAAAGTGGCCTGTGCTTCTGTATGGTCCTGCTGGTGCTGGGAAAACCTCTCTTATTAATAAGTTGGCCAGAGACAGCGGGGACCAAGGTACTTCGAGCTTTAAGGCTTTCAAATATTTTGCTAATATCAGTTCTTAATATCTAGTGCCTGTTACCCAACCTATCTGGCATTCTATACCTTCCTAGAAACTACTTCATTTACAGACGATGGTGTAAATCCATTCTGGTCTTTTAATAGGAACTGAAGCTGAAGAACTTATTCTATGGTCACCACTGCCTAATGACGATTGTTTAACCTTAGGGGTGTTACTTAGGCAGCTTGGTTTGATGGGTAACTTGAGCCCATCCCAAATAAAAAACAATCAATCCAAGCTCAATCTAACCTAACCTCTGACCTAAGATACTCAACTCAAGTGTTACTCAACCTTTTTTTTTCTAAAATTGGGGAGATCAAGCTAAGTTCAGGTTGGTCGGGTTAAACTTGGGTTGATCTGCATTCAAAATCCATCCATAGTGGTTTTCAAGATTATTATTATTATTTTTATTAATATTTATATATTTATGATATTTATTCTTAAATGCAAATAGCTGGTGAGAGAACACTTCTTGATAACAATAAGGTAGTAAAATAAACACACATATCTTTCTTAAAAAAATGAAAAAAGTGTATGATAACATATGATAATTTGAGTTTTTTTATTTTTTTAAATCTTTTGAGAAAATTGATATTATTATATAAGATAATAAACATTATAAATTTTATACATTCAATTAGGTCCCGATTAGAGTCAAGTTGTCCAAACCTTGGCTCAAGCCCAATCCAAATTGAGCTTGGTTGAGAAAGCTTAACCCAAACTCACCTGAGCGTTGAAAATGTTTTCCTATGCCTGCTCAAACATGGGGTTGGGTTCAACCAAGTTGCACCCCTAGTTAACTAATAAATTTCATAGATTTGGTAAAAGTAATTCCCATCAAGTTTTAGGTATAGGTTCTGTGTTGGGACTGAATCCTAGTTTTGTAATAATGCTTCCTTCTTGTATTAGTCTGACAATATGATTAATTTTGCATTCCATAAAAAAATACATTGGCAAGGGGTCTGCTTGTTGCAAATAACTAAGCTTCCAAGAATGCCACTATTTGTTGAAATTCTAAACGCTGTCTTTTCAATTTTTCCTCCTAAAAATGAGATTATTTTTAATAAATATTTTTCCTAGATGTGGATCTACTTATAGCATTTTTTTATGTTTTTTGATTTTTTATGAAAGATTAGAACGTGCCATTAGAGTTTCTGACTTTTTATCCTGATATCAATTCATGGAAATTCTATTAGGAAAGATTGGTTTTCCTTAAACTGATACGATTGTGGAATATTGCTTTAGAATCTTACACTTTTACTGACGACTACTTTTTGCTAGGGTTTAGCACAGGAAGAGGTTATTTTTTCTTTATTGTTTATGCTACTGCTGTCAATTTCTTTTAAGAATGTTCAAAATAGTATCATCTATCTTTTAGTTGATTAGGTTGTTAGCAGTGCAAGTGTTTCCTAGAGATTCTTCTTTTATAACATTTCTTATATAATTGTTTGTTGACTTATTCTCAGTTTTATCTATTCACATGGATGACCAACTTGATGGCAAAACATTGATCGGGAGTTATGTCTGTATGGAGCGGCCTGGTGAATTTAGATGGCAACCTGGTTCTCTTACCCAGGTTTGCTTCTGATTCGGAGAATTGATTTTGTTTTTGTTTTTAAATAATTCTGCACTGGTTGATCTCTTGATACTCTATTCTAAAAACCTTGATGTTTGTAATTTCACAGGCTGTTATGAATGGGTTTTGGGTTGTTTTTGAGGGTATTGACAAAGCACCATCAGATGTACAATCTATATTATTACCTTTACTGGAAGGTGCAAGTTCATTTTCAACTGGTCATGGGGAGGTGATTACCTTATACTTGCTTTCTACTTTTTCTGTTTCTCATTTTTAACATGGGAAATACTGAGGCTCACATCAGTATCTGTCTAATGAACCTAACTTATGTGTCTATTGATCCTAACTTATGGGAAATTGTGATCTTATATGTCTCAATCTACTTTTTGTTCAAGTAGGCAATAAGTGTTCTGTAATTCTCTATCCCATTTTTTCTGTATCATTTTTGACCGGAGGTTCACATTTTTCTTGTTAGCCTTTTGCTATGTGACTCATTTTTCTAGAGAGTTAAGACAAGGGGACCCCCTCTCCCCTTTTCTGTTTGTGATTACAATGGAGGCTTTCAGTCGCTTGCTTGAGAGGTCAATTAGAGGGGGCTTCTTGAAAGCTTGCATTGTGGATGGCAGAGGGGGTGGAGGAATAGATATTTCTCATTTATAGTTTGCAGATGACACTTTGATTTTTTATGAGGCTAGTGAGGATCAAATGACTTATGGTTATTGTTATGGTTTGAGGCTTTATCTGGGTTGAAGATTAATTTGGAGAAAAGCATTATAACTCCTTTGTAGTTTGGGATGGGGTTTGAGGAGAGGTTCCGGAAGAGGTTGGATAGGTGGATGAGGCAATATATCTCCAAGGGTGAAAGAATCATACTTTCGAGTTTTCCCCTCTACCTTATGTCTATCCTTCACTTGCTGAGGAAAGTTAAATTGAGGCTAGAGCATATTCAAAGGAATTTTTATTTTTTTGTGTTTTTTTGGGATGCGGGGGGGTGGATCTTTGGAATGCAAAATGCACTTAGTGAAGTGGTCTTTTGTGTGCTTGGATAAAAGCTTGGGTGGCTTGGGATTGTGAAAAGCAATTAGAATATGGGGACATTTTATATCCAACAAGTTGCCCTTTGTGGTGGGAAACCGGCAAAGGGTGAAATTCTGTGGTGGAGAGATACCCCATTGAGTTACTCTTTCCCTTATTCGCCATCACTACCTCCAAGGAGGCTTGGGTGAGGGATGTTTGGAGCGAGATTGAGGGTAGAGGGTTTTGGGATCCTATTTTAATTAGACAACCCAATGATTGGGAGGTGGTGAGTTGGTTTGGCTAGGCCCAAAGAAACTGTGTAGAAATAGATGATATGCCCTGTTGGACAGAGACAAAGAATGGTGTTTTTTCTTTAGAAGCTATGTACAAGGTGTTGGAGGCTAGACCATCTTTTTCTTTTCCTTTGGAAAATATTTGGAGTGTTCTTGTTCAACCTAAGCTATGCTTCTTTGCATGGGAAGCAACTTGGGGTAAAATATTAACGCTTGATCAACTACAAAGAAGAGGGTTTGCTCTTGCAAATAGGTGCTTTTTGTGCCAAGAGGTTGAGGAGACAGCAAACCACCTTCTTCTCCACTATGCAGTAACTAGAGTGCTTTGGGACCTTCTCTTCTCTATTTGGCATCTCTTGGGTGAACCCTCTCTCGGTGCGGGATTTGCTTATGGAGTGGAAGGGATCTTTTGTAAGAAAGGGTTGGAGGATAGTATGGAAAGCAGGACCTTTGTGTATCTTTTGGACAGTTTGAAAGGCTAGGAATGACATTGTTTTTAAGGATGAAGTTTTGTTTATACAAAAGCTTAAGTTTCCTTTTTTAATCTCCTTTGGTCGGAGACTAAGGGTTGGAGGATACTAAATTGTCCCATGACCTGGTTCATTTTATTTATTGGTGGGTGCTAATTGAGTGGGTTAGTTTTTTGTACCTCTCCTTTGTTGATGTTGCTTGTAAGGGGGTAAGATATTTTTTCTTTGTAACTTTCGCACCTCTTTTTTAGCATCTCTTCTTCATTATACATCTTTTCTTATTGATAAAAAAAAATTTATTCTCTTTATTGGACTTGGCGTTTGTCTTTCATTTATGTGAGATGAATCTTTCACCAGGCTTTCAGCTTGAAATCCTTGGAAGTCATTATGCTACTTTTAAACTCTGAAATTTGCTTGACTAATTATTATTTTTTCAGTTTCTATGGTCCTTCTCTTCCGACTATGTTTACTCCCTTTGATTCTTATTTATCATAAACATTTACCAATTTGAGATTTTTTTGAGGCATTGTCTTCCTTATCCCTAATGCTATATTTAGTTGGCATGATTCTGATCGTTGGATAAATTGCTTCTATTCTTGGTTTTCTATCTATTTTTATATTCTTCTACCATTTAGTGATAGATTAGAAATGTATTCTTAGTTGTTTCTTTGTTCCCTTTTTTTCAATGAGTAACTCGTGAAGCATGGTGGGTATTTTGGCAGGCAATTAGAGTGGCAGAAAGCTTTCGACTGTTTTCCACAATATCAAGTTCTAATCTTGATATATCTTGCAAGAGAGAAGGTTTGTGTTACAGATTATGCTTACTATAATTAGAGAAAACATTATTTTTTAATGACGAAGGATGGGACATCTATCAAACCAACCACAAAAAGAAAATAGCCTAAACATTTACTGCTAAAAACAATTAGACATATCCTTCAAAGGCCCAACTAGATATCAGAAAAGGTCTATAGCTTCTGGGGAGTTGGGTTTTTCATGTGGTGCATGGAGGTGAGGATGTGTGGAGTCTAAGGGGTGTGTTTTGTTGTTGGAAGATTGAAAGTCTTCAATATGGTGGATTGTTGCTTAGCCAAGCAGCTGCCTCCAATTGGAAGAGCATACCAGACCTCTAGAAAGGTCAACATTCCTACCTTTTTTCTGTGGAAAATTGCTTCACATTGGATTTGTGGAGATGGGTATATGATTTGGCTATGGTCATTGATCTGCCTAGTCTTGTTCTATGTTTAGGGATTTGTTTTTATACATTAGTCTTTGTGAAGCTGAAATTACCATTGGTGCTCAATTGCATTACAGACATGGGTATTTTACTTCAGGCGGAGATGGATTTGAGGTTGGAACCCAATTTTTTCCCTTATCATCTGAATTTCCCATAATCACAAGGTCTCCCTAGAGCGGGGGTTGAGTTGGACAAAGTTTGGTGTTACATGATTTGCTTTGGACTGACTATATTTACATTTATTTCCTATCAAAAAAATGATTTGCTTTGGACTGACATAAAATTTGTTCATTTTTTTTCAAAATAAATAAATTCCCTTATTTGAATAACTCCATCTAAGAAATTTCTTAGATATCCCTTCATTAGAAATTTTCTAGAGAATGTTCCTAAAATATCAAGTAACTGTTCCAAATTTTATATTGTTCTTTTTATTATATCTATTTGCAAGCTAGATAATTTTCCCTCTTGTTCATCCCAAAAGTCAAAGTTTCAAATTCTGCTGATTGAAGGTTTTTGAGTTTTCTTTTTTCTGAAATTATTTTTTATTAGAGATGCTACTAAATTTTAAATGCAAAATGTGTCATTCTTGTCACTAATCTGTGGAGGGGCTTGAGAGTAATATTTTGTTGGATGCCAATTAGTTCATGGGCTGTGGTATGTTTTGGCAACTGCTGTTTTATGGATTATGTGCCTGTTGCTATCCAATGTGTTGATGTCATAAAGGTAATTGAGTCCTTGCTTCTTGTTGAATATCCATTGCCATTTGTTTCTATCAAACCTCACCATGGAGTTTCACATGCAATTGCATTGTAAAAACAAATGAGTCAGGCTTTCAGGATGGTCATTCTCATAGAACTGCTATCTTGATTGGTAACCAGGTTATTTGGTATCTATGCAGCTGATGGGGCTAAATATATCATACCCTAATTTCTTAAGTTTTTAGCCTCCCTTGAGGCCTGGCTTAGTTGATAAGGGGTTGGGTAGGATTGTCGGAGTTACCAGGTTAGAATCCCAGTGGGCGTGAAAGTAGAAAAATTATGTTTACCTATCAAAAGAGGATTTTTTTTTTCTCCCTTCTTTTTGGCTTTTGGCTTCCTGGGTTGATGTACCTGCTTTTTCCATTGTCATGATGTATGTGTGCAAAAATAAAGTCACAGTCTTAGGTACTCCTTGGTAGGTCTATGCTCTCTTCTCATCAAGTCTTTTCGACCCTCCTTCCTACCATCCTCTCTCTCTCCCTCCTTTGTTGTGATACATTCCCCCAAAGTAGTCATCTACATTAATTGTACTCTTTCCAATACATAAAAGTTTCTATGTTCTCAAACCAAATTTCTCCTCTCTGCTGTCCTTCTCAAACTAGGCAGTTATTTACTAATTAAAGTTTAAACTCAAGTAAATTTGTTTGTCATTCTCTTTAGAAAAAGTTCAACTAGACAAGTTATTTTTTTATTTTTCTTTAAGTGGTTACAGGTGGGAATTCTCTTGGTGTTCTTTGGAGGGGAGTAATGATTGGGCACCCAAGTAATGAGGACCTGCAAAGTATAGTGAAATCATGGTATCCGGAATTGGAGCCTCTTGCTGGAAAACTCATAGGTGCAGTAGATCCATGTATTAATTATTGGTTTCAGATTACTGACCTTGAAAATTTGACTAAAATTTGACTGATTTCTCTGGCAGAAACCTTTGAGAGGGTTAACAATGTCCCTCTGTACCAACTTGGGGGATTTCATTCCGGAAATCATCCATCCTTCAGTTCTCTCAGCAGGTTCTCACTGAGGTAATGAATGTCATTTTCTTGTTTGGTTCAACTAATCTTCAGGGATTGAATCCTTTTGTTCTCAATGTTAGGGATCTCCTCAAATGGTGCAAGAGAATAGCAGCTTTAGGTTTTCACTTCCTTGGGGTTGGTTTGCCAGCTGATGCCTGTAAATGCATTTTTCTAGAGGTCTGAATATTTGTTGGGTTCATTTGAAGAATCTACTACATATACTATTGCTAGGTGGTCTGTGCATGAACTATGGCATTGTGTTCTTCAGGCTGTAGATATTTTTGCTGCTTCCTCTGCTTCAGCTGAAAACCGGATAACTATAATGAGAGAACTTGCTAAGATATGGGCCATATCAAACTCAGTTGCAGAGGCCTTTTATCCTCCTAATAAGCCCATAATCCAGGTCATTGTTGTCTCAGATCACGATTTCTTATCTGTAGGGCAAAAGAACATAGTTTCTAAAAGTTGCAACTGAACTGCAGGATTTGGGAAATGATTTAACCATTGGACGAGTAACACTTGAGCGCCATCAAAGAGTAGTAAGTGCAAGGAATTGGTATTGTTTTATTCTGGTATGGTTTTATCTTGAGCTTCTTTTCTGATTCTTCTTTTTGTGATTCTTGCAGTTACGCCATCAAAAGAAACCCTTTGTTGAGATTCGTAGTTCTCTGCATTTACTTGAGAGAATTGCTTGCTCTGTTAAGTGCAATGAGCCTGTTCTATTGATTGGTGAAACAGGTACTGGGAAGACCACGCTTGTGCAAAATTTGGCAATGAGGCTTGGTCAGAAACTTACTGTTCTGGTATGTTTTCTGATGCTCTCTCTCTCTTTACACACACACACACACACACACACACACACATATATATATATATATATATATATGCGTGTGTGCGTGCATGTATTTATATATATGTATGTATGCATGCATGCATGCACGCATATACACACATCCAAGTGTGTGTGTGTGAGACTGTCGGCTTGATGATGAATTCTTGTGGAGATATTACAGCAATTCTGACTTTGTGCAATTTGTTTTTTTGTTCCAGAATTTGAGTCAGCAAAGTGATGTAGCAGATTTGTTAGGGGGGTTTAAGCCTATAGATGCACAGTTTGTTTGTATTCCTCTGTATAAGGAGTTTGAAAATCTGTTCTCTAAAACCTTTTCTGTGAAGGTAACGTTTGAAAGTCTGTTTACCTGCTTCTTGTTCATTGTTAATCAACCGCATGAATGACTGTATTTATTTTTTTTACCTTGACTTTCAGGATAACGGGGAGTTTCTTGCCCGTTTACATCATCATCTAAGTGAGAAGAATTGGAAAATGTTAGTGAATGGATTTAAAAAAGGTGTTGACATTTTTCGGAAGTTAACCGAGATGAAAAAGTCTAGTTCTGGTAAAAAGCGGAAGAAAGCTTTGGATGAAGCAGTACTCAGAGCATGGGAGGATTTTTCTGTGAAACTTGATGCATCCTGTAGCCAAATTGGTTCCTCATCCGGAATGCTATTTCAATTTGTAGAAGGGGTTTTTGTGACTGCACTTCGAAATGGTGACTGGATTTTGCTTGATGAGGTGAATTTGGCTCCACCAGAGACATTGCAAAGGGTTATTGGTGTTCTTGAAGATGTGAATGGGTCACTTTGTTTAGCTGAAAGAGGGGATGCCAGTTATATTCCAAGGCATCCTAATTTTCGCTTATTTGCTTGTATGAATCCTGCAACTGATGCTGGGAAGAGAGACTTGCCATATTCTTTGAGAAGTAGATTTACAGAATACTTTGTTGATGATGTGTTGGATGATAAAGATTTGACTCTATTTATCACTCATTGTTTTGAGGACAGCTGTTTGAGTAGAGAGTTGGTGGATAAAATAGTGTCTTTCTATAAAGCAGCCAAGCAGGAGTCTGAAGAGAGGCTACAGGATGGGGCTAATCAGAAGCCCCAGTACAGTTTAAGGTCTCTTTATCGTGCGATAGAATATACTAACAGAGCAAAAAGGACCTTTGGATTTGAGAAAGCAATTTATGATGGATTTTCTATGTTTTTTCTCACTTTGTTAGATGCACCAAGTACCAAGTTAATGAACCAAATAATTTTGTCAAAAGTATTAGGAGGAGAGATGCCTCGGCAAGTACCTTTTGATAAATACTTGATGGATAGGGCAAGCACAAGCACCGGTGATTTCTTGGAGAACTATGTTCTAACTAGAAGTGTGAAGGAGCATCTTAGGAACCTGGCTTGTGCTGTTTTGATTAAACGATATCCTGTTCTCTTACAGGGTCCCACCTCCAGTGGAAAGACTAGTCTTGTCCAGTATCTTGCTGCAATAACTGGCCATGAATTTGTACGGATCAATAATCATGAACATACAGACCTTCAAGAATATTTGGGTTCCTATGTGACTGATGCTAATGGGAAGCTGATCTTTCATGAGGGTGTATTGGTTAAGGCTGTCCGCAATGGATATTGGATAGTTCTGGATGAGCTGAACTTGGCCCCATCTGATGTGCTGGAAGCCTTGAATCGATTGCTAGATGACAACAGAGAGCTTTTTGTGCCTGAATTGCAAGAAACAATAACAGCACATCCGGATTTTATGCTTTTTGCTACGCAAAACCCCCCTACTCTGTATGGAGGACGTAAAATGCTTTCTCGAGCATTTCGTAACCGTTTTGTGGAGATTCATGTTGATGAGATCCCAGAAGATGAGTTGAGCACAATATTAGACAAGCGGTGCAAAATTCCTAAAAGCTATGCAAAGAAAATGGTTGAAGTTATGAAGGAGTTGGAGTTGCATCGGCAGAGTACCAAAGTCTTTGCTGGAAAACATGGTTTCATAACTCCTAGAGATTTGTTTCGTTGGGCTGATCGTTTCAGGACTTTTGGAAATTCGTATGAAGATTTGGCCAGAGATGGTTATTATCTCTTGGCAGAAAGACTCAGAGATGAGGGTGAGAAGAAGGTTGTTCAAGAAGTTTTGGAGAAACATCTGCGGGTTAAACTTATCGAAGATAACTTGCACCATCAGGTCCGGTTCTTCATCTCTCTCTCTGTCCTTGTTTCTCTTCTTCCCTCTTGCTTATGCGGGCACTTTCTTGCATGCGTGCTTGCATTTTTATGTGAGGACACCATCTATATGTTACTGTAGTTTAAGTTACCTTTGCCTTTTGTATTGAATTAATCTTCTTGGTGCTCCTGTAAATTTTGCTTGAGTGTGTTTTTTCTATTTTTGGTTTTTTTATTTTTTTTTATTTTTATTTTAATATGGTGGTGGGGGGTTTGGTTGGGGAGGTGGAGAGAGTTTGGATTGGCAGGTAGATGCTAATTTATGAACTGCTTCTTAATATTCATTTGTGGAAAGAAGTGATATCTGTCGTTTTATAAACATATCTTGAGTTTTGGATCCTCTTTTGGTATGCTCTTCAAGAATAGCATCTCACGCGATCTTCAAGGTAAGAACCTTCAAGAAACTGAGCTTTACTACCATAAAGTGCTTTAATGTATACCTACATGCTGAATAAGTCTTCCTCTCATGAAGAGATTTTAGGCAATTAAAAAGTTGCAACACTGGGGGGCCTTGGTGCATTATGATCTACAGTTAGTTTTTAATTTTAATTTTTTTTATATTTCAAAAATGTGCTAATTGACAATTTTATTGTTAGTAACTCAAGAACAAGCAATCATTGGAACTCTTGGAGGAAGATATAAAAATTCAACGCTATAGATAGATTGTCAAGTGAGAACAGTGTACAAGTCTACAAGAACCTCAGGGATCTTACTATCTAGTTGTTAAGCTCATCTGTCAATTGTGTTAATGTCAAAGATACCCTGGAGGGATCTTCCTATCTAGTTGTTAAGCTCATCTTACCATCTAGTTTTTTTGGAGGAGATCCAAGAGATGACAACCAAGAAATTCCCTCTATGCTGAGCTTTATGGTTGCCTTAGGAGATGCTTCAGTAGTTAATCCATTAAGGGGATACACTTTGTTGCTTGATAGATGAAATCTTCTCACCTTTTCAAATCCTTTTTCCAATTTACCTTTGCTCTAAAAAAACCATCTTCTAGATTGGCAAGGATGTAGATTTCTATAGATTCCATCCAACTTGTTGCAGCATAATTCAATAGAGCTCCTTGTGGTCATAGTAATCTGTTTGATGCCCATCTGACCCAATCTTTTTGATAAGCAAATAAAATATATTAGAAAAGGAACGCTAAAATAGCGACCCAAGAGGTACAAAAAGAACTCACCCTCTTACAGAAAGCCCCCAAAACACCGAACATATACAAAAAGCAATCACCCTCTCATCTACAACCCACCCAATCACTGAATTGAATTAGAGTTGAAGGACCATCCACTATAGACATTTGATCACTGACCTAAGGAGATATACAAAAAGATACTTGACCCTTTATATGGAAAGCACTTCATTCCTAAAGGCTATACCATTCCTTGCCTTCCACATTGTCCAAAATATACACAAAGGTCCTGCCTTCCAAACTTGTTTCTGCTCCTTTCAACGAAAGATATGTTTCATCCCGACAAAGTGTCCCAAACTGAGGAAGGGATAACCCATGGCACACCAAAAAGGTTGAAAAGTAAATCCCACAACACCCTGCAACTCTACTTTAAATATTATTTTATTTTTTTTGAAGTTGGCATTGATTCTCTCTCTTTTTTGTTTTGTTTTATTTTGTTAAATTTTTTTTATTAGAGTGTAAACTTCGTATTTGTTTGAGGCAAATAGCTGTAACAGTTCTGTTCTACATTGGTGTTTTTGCTTCTTAGCTTCATTGTGCTCTCGTATTTTATTTTGTGGGAGATATATGTTACTGGAGTTCAATATTTGTTATTGTATCCAAATTGGTAGAGGATGAATTTTTTAAGGAAGGAATGTTGGGATAGGGAAGGCCATCTTTCAGCGGTAGCTAGGGAAATTCAGATGTACTTTCACCATATTGAAAAGCATGTTGAAGTGAATTAATTGTGAGTTGTAAACCTCAAATTGTTCAGTGGTTCCTTTACATAAAACTTTTTCCCTTATGGTAAAATCCTTGCTTTGGTTACTTGACTATCAGTTGGGAGTTAAGATTTATCCCTTTTAGTATAATCCTAGGAAAAATTATTTCTCATAGCTGCTTGATTCTATGGGCTTTGTGTTTGGAACAATTTCCTGAATATCCTGAAGAGTTTTTTATTTTTATGATTTATCAATTTATGCAATCCAGGAACTTGGTGAAGGAGAGACTGTTTTCAGCTCAGGCAAACACTCAGGGGATTCTGAAAGTCTTGCAGAGTATGAACTTATATGCCACATCATTTTTTTTTGTACTGCCTGTTTGTGCTTTTCTTAATAAATATTATTGTCGATGTTCTGGTTATTGCAGTATTATCTGGACAAAAAGTATGCGGAGGTTGTACTTTCTGGTTGAGCGCTGCTACAGGCTGCGTGAGCCCATCCTTCTTGTTGGTGAAACTGGTGGTGGGAAAACAACAATTTGTCAGTTACTGAGTGCTGTTTTGGGGTTGAAATTACACATTTTAAACTGCCACCAGTACACTGAAACATCCGATTTTCTTGGGGTTGGTTATCTGTCACCTCCCTCTCTTTATTTTGCATGACCGCAATCTCTTGGATTTTTGGTTTTGCAAGTTGTAACCACCCCTCATTAAAAGTTCAATGTCTTTTTTAATAATTAATTTTAAATATGGTACAGGGGTTCTATCCTATTCGAGAGAGATCTAGATTGATTTCGGAATTCAAGTTTCTAACTGAACAATTGATGATGTTGAAGGCTTTTGTTGCCTTTCCAGGGAATATCGTATGTATTTCCTTTTCTTTGTTTTCCCTTGTACTTCTGTTTTGTTTTGCACCCAGTTGAGTATGTTATACTTTCTCATGTATCTCTTTCGATGTAGTCTGTTTCTTCAGATATTGGTCATGCTTCTCAGACTCTTGATCAACTAGATGTAATTGTGAATAGCTACAAACAAGGTGTTATCCCAGGGGCTGATGTCACCACACAAGACATTGATACTTTTATGCAAATGAAGCTGGACCTAGCTCAGCTGAATCAGAAATGGCAGACCATTTTTATGTGGCAAGATGGACCTCTTGTACAAGCAATGAAGGGTGGTGATCTGTTTCTTGTCGATGAAATTTCCTTGGCAGATGATAGTGTACTTGAACGATTAAACAGTGTCTTGGAGCCGGAAAGGAAACTGGTGGGTGATCTTGTCAGGAACCTCATTTAATGCTTCTTTAACGTATATCCTTGCTATTGTTAATGTTCTTTTTCCTTCCTTTTTTTCCTTGTTTTTCTCTTCTTTTTCTTCTTCTCATGTCTTTGTATAACAGTTAGCCGATTTATTAATTTTGAAGATCTTCTGCTTTTGGGTCCCATCTACCATCACTGCTTTTGTTATCATTATCATTACTTATGATATATTTCGTTTCTCCTTTTCTACTGTTTCTGCTGCTATTAATGGTTTGTTTGAGTCCTCATTTTGCTATTTGTACTCGCTTGTTCCCCGTTTTCTGTTCTCATTTCTTCTTTTTTTGCAGGCCTTGGCTGAGAAAGGAGGGTCATCTCTGGAGAAAATAACTGCTCATCCAAATTTTCTTCTTCTTGCTACAATGAACCCTGGTGGTGATTATGGAAAGAAAGAATTATCTCCAGCTCTTCGTAATCGCTTTACTGAGATATGGGTTCCTTCTGTTACTGATCTAGATGAGCTTAGAAGTATTGCCTTGAAAAGGTATGTGAACTTTGAGATGCTTACTTTTTAAAGGATAACAGCCGTTAGTTTAAACTGAAACTGTGTGTGTATTTATAGGTAGATCTATAATTTTCTTTTATTTGTTTATTTCTTCAGATTTTGCAATCCTGAGATCTTGTCCATCGTGGGCCCTATGATCAGTTTCTGGGAAGTATGTTCCATTCCAAATTTTCGTTATTGCTCTTATGGTTTTCTCTTTTGCTGCTCATTTTAAATGATGGATTTTGAGAATTGCTCTCATGACGGTGCAATATGCCAATTTTGATTGTTGTTTTGTGCCTCTTACTATATCGAACTTTTGGGTCGCAGAAGTCAGATAATCCCTCTAAACTATATTCTATTTCTGCTATTTTTTCTTTTTAAAATTTTGGGGGAATTCTGTTTTAATGCATTGTTGACATAATAAGGTAGAAAAAAGAACTCAAAACTGTGAAATTCAGGAGAAGTTCATCATTAAGGAG
The DNA here is from genome assembly GCA_016808115.1 of Tetrastigma voinierianum. NCBI lineage: Eukaryota > Viridiplantae > Streptophyta > Magnoliopsida > Vitales > Vitaceae > Tetrastigma > Tetrastigma voinierianum. Next base: position 819,171 of record JAEQBH010003733.1, read on the forward strand.
AAGATTCTCCTTACATGCAGTAATGCACTAGTACAGTGACAACATGTTCTTAGACCAAAATGCCCTATGTCCCATCCTCCATTCCTTTTTTTTTAAATTCTTTTTGTTTGGGCTAACCCTTATTCTATTTTTGTTTTTTGTTTTTTTATTCTATCTCTACTCTCGAAATTCTCTAATTTTTTACTAAATTAAATATTTTATTATTGTTAAACAAATACAAATTTTATTATCTTCACATTGCTTAAGCCAATTTTTTATAAAATAGCCATTTTTCATAAATTTGAAAATATTCTAATTAAAAAATAAAATTTTAATTTTCTTTTATTATATTATTATTTTAATATATTAAATTAGCACTGACTTTTTAACACACACACACACACACACACACACATTGATTAGCATAGATAGTATAGGGCAGGAGGCAGGTGCAGAGATATATAGGCAGGTATATATATATATATATATTTATGTTGAAACCAATATAATTTAAATATTAGTATTTATTCATATATTTAATAAATTATTAATTATTATTAGAATAAAAATATATTAAAATATATTTAATAAATATTTATATATTAAAAGCTAATTTATTAATGTATTAGTTACAAAAAAAAAAAAATCTAATAAAGAAAATAAAAAAATAATGAATAAGTAATATTTTAAAAAAAAATAAAGTTAAGTTTAATTAAGTAGATTAAACAGAGAGGTTCAGTTCCCCATAGTGACTACCACCACCTGCCCTCTTTTAGTTTGTGATTTCCAATAAATCACCTGTAATTCTAAATTTCCTGATAAATGTGTTTTCTGATGTATCCCGCCATTGTTCGCTTTGGTGATATCTGATACATGAAATATTGGCGATGTTTCTTATCATTTTCATCCATGCTTGCACGCATCTTGGACTGTTCTATTTACTAGGTTATTACTTGATTTGCTTCTCTGCAGTGGTTCAACCAATTACAGATCGGGAGAGCACTAACTGTGAGGGATCTTCTTTCATGGGTTGCTTTCATCAATGTTACTGAGAAAAGTCTACGACCTGATTATGCTTTCTTGCATGGGGCTTTCCTTGTTTTGCTTGATGGACTGAGTCTGGGTAAATCCTTGTCTTGTGTTATCTGCAATATTGTCTTCCTCTTTCGTCTTCATTAATCTTTTTAAATGGACTGATCTATGATGCCGGTTTGTTTTTTTCCTCTGATGAATTCATCTTTACTACTTAATGAGTTCAGTCGATGATATGGATTCCTTGCATGGATTTTCTTTGGCTTGAGTTGTTTCCATGATGAATGAACTATTTTCTTTTAATAATGCTTCTCTTTCCTTGTAACTCTAGATGGTTTGAAGTTCCTGTAATGTTTCCTATTGATGCCCTTCGGGCCATCTAATGTCATTTCATGCTATGATCTAATTTTGATTAGGTTTGGACTTTACTAGGAATACATAATAATGCTCATGGATCATCTTGGAACGTTAGTATGTGCTTTCTTGAAACATGCTGTAGAGGCTCTGGCTGTTAGGGCAGGTTTAGCCTCGTTGGAAGGCTTGAAACTAATGAAGTTCAGGTGTAAAGGGAAATTCTGTGATAGTCATGTCGTGGGTACTAAGAAGGACATTCATTGCAGTTGGATTAGGTGGCTTTGCCAATTTTTGATATTGGTTCGGAGTTGAGTGGCTCCAACATTTGATCTCTTTTATTGGTGGATCTCTGCTTACACGTGAAATTTGTTTTCACAGTGATAACCATTTTCCTGATTTTGATCATATTGGTATAAAGTAGTCATGGGGGAAGGATTTCTCATCCTCCTTTGTTCTTGGTTATTTTATGGCTGTGCAATGCTTGGTCATGATAAAAAAACCTATACTTTAAAAATGCTAATACATTTTAGTACTGTGTTGATTTTCTTTAACATGCATGTCTGTTTTGACATGACCAAAATGTCAAAACTATGTCATACAATATTAAAAGAAGTTCAGTCAAATGGTATGTGCCTTTTAACTTCAAAAACTTTAAATTCCTTGTAAGCATTTCTACAATAATCTGGCATCTTGAGTTTTTCTCTGTTTCCTGCTCTGTGTAATAATATGAAATCATGGATTAAAATATATATGGGGTTTTGGAAGATTCTACCTTACTGTAAGTATGTATTTCATGGTTCAAATGAAGCGTGGCTTAGGGGTAACAGGTGTTTGCCTGGCTGTAACTTGTTTTTATCTATTTGTTTACTTCAGTTCTGTACATCGTTGCTTGTTTTGCATTTGACCCAGGAATCTTTCTTGTTTGCATCTGTTAAAATTTTCTTTTGCACATGTTTATTCAGGAACTGGTATTTCTAAAGAGGATGCTGGGAAGCTAAGGGATAGATGTTTGTCTTATCTTGTGGAACAATTAAAGGTGTTCTTTTGGGTTCTCTCACATGATTTGTATTCATTTCCTCTTTGATTCAAGATATTATGTGCTTGTTTATACTAGATTATATGAGTGTTTTGTTTGAATTAGAAGCCGCTGGATGTGTTGGTTTGGATATCATGACATTGCCAAGTAGAGTGATGACTCGAGTTGAATGTGCTTCAAGAGGGTGTAAAAAGGGTCTGTCAGACAGCAATTGTAAAGCCCTAAGATCTTCTAGTGGAAAAACAGATTCCTGTTGTGCATAGTTGCTTGAGAATATGCCCATCATGTGGATTTCTATTCTTTTATTTAATAATCGTGGGAAATGAACATCATTTTTCTCTAAAACAAGAAATGCACACAGGAATTTGGAAAGGAGAGGATCTGGGCATGGTGGGTTTGGTTGGTTGTTTGGCAGGCATCTACCTGGACTTCTAATGAGAAATTATCAAAGCAATATGATTAAGTAGTTTTACATTTTTCTAATCTTAAAAAAAAATATATGATAGAGTAGTTTAGCACATTTTCATGAACTCCTATGTGTTATTGTTTTCTCTTCCCTCCCATTTTATTTGTTTTTCTACTTGTCTCCATTACTTTTTAAAATGCTACTCTTGTTTTACTATATTGGTTATATACTCTTTTGAGGCCCCTGTAAAAAAAAACTTGAGGCACGTTATTGTTTTCATGCCTTGTGATATTTCTTGCTTATGTTTTTGATGACTATGGTATCTTGACTTGAATAGCCGGCAGAAACTTAAAAATCTAGGGATCTTCTAATGGTTTTCAAGAACCTAGTCTTGCTGCACTCTGCACCCTGCACCCTGCACCCCAACCCCATAACCCATATAAAGAAAAAACAATAAACAATAAGTCAAGAGAGCTTTGGCTTAAAGAGGGGGACAGAAACACTGGATTTTTCCACAAAATGGCAAACTCGCATAGAAGGAGGAATGCAATCAACAAAATTAAAATTAATGATAGTGGCTCACTGATATTACATATTCTAAGGGGATTGTCGAGAAGCTAAAGACCACCGTTTGATCCACTCTGCTCAAGGCCCTCAGCTTCACTACTTTTGGATGAGCGGTAGAATGTATATACCGACAGCTAAGACAGGCTTCTTCTGAGAGAGTTCAGCAACATCGGGCCGTCACTAATGGTGATAAGGCCCTGTGGCCTGACCGCCTCCCGATCTGTCCTTTGTCGAGTTTGTTAAAGGTGAAGCGATGGAGTTCTTCAAGGAATTCTAAGGAGAAGAACAGTTTGTGTGCCAATGCTACATTCCTAGGTAAGATTCTAAAAAAGGAATTGTTTAGAATGTAAAGGATTACAGCCCATTGTCTTGCTAGGCTTATATAAGATCCTCAAGGTGCCACAAAGAAGGCAAGAAGACAAAGATCTCTCCATTTCAAAACGCCTCATTTAAGGAAGGCCCTAGGGCGTCGCCTTAATCACACCGAGGTCAGTGTGGATTCCATGCTGCCGAAGGAATGATGGCGGAGTGGTTTGCAAGTTAGACATTGAAAGGCTTATGATCGCAAACTGGAGTATGTGCTCGAGGTCAAGGAGAAGAATAGTTTCGTCAAAGATGGATATCTGGATCTCCCGGTGTATGTCTACCGCCTTCTAATCCACACACTGGGGCTCGAGGGCTTTTCCGGCACGAGGGGATTCGGCAGGGGGATCCCCTATCCCCATATCTCTTTGTCTTGGGAATGGACATATTGGGCGCATTGGTAAACAAGGTCATGGAAGGGAATTTTTGTCCGGTTGCAAAATCGGGGTGCGAGAGGAGGAGGAGCCGGAGGGCAGCGCCACTTCATGACACTCGTTGTTCGAGAAGATAACTAACACCGTCATTGAAGTGATTTGAATAGGTTTGAGGTCTCCCCTAATAAAATCACCTTGAGGAAGCAGATTTTCCATTGAGGGCGGGAGAATATGCACCGGCTGTTGGTTAGGTTGCAGCCGCCCACGATCGCCTACTACGCATTTGCAGGCCTCCTAATCGGGCCTATGCTTTAAATGTGATGTGGGATACCATCGAGGAAAGGTTCGGCTGGTGATCAGCCGCTGGAAGTCACAATATATTCCAAAGGGAAGAGTTAAGAACTTATCGGCACTCGTCGAATCTCCCTATTCATTTTATGTCGCTTCCCATCCCGAAGTCTGCAGGAAAAGGCTCGAAAAATTCAGAGTGACTCGCAAGGGAATTTGGAAAGAAGACTCATTTTGCGGTAGAGTCACACTGCAGGCAGATAAAAAGTTGAAGTGCTTGGGGTCGAGGCTTACACAATCTAAACAAAGCCTTGTTAGAAAATGGTTGTGGCGGTTCAGAACGACAGAATTACGAGGAAGACTATTAGAAAATTTGGGGAATCGCAGTGTATGGTGCTCTCGGGAAGTTAGAACAGCCAATGATTATGGAAATAAACGGAAAGATGGGATATGGTTCGCTTAAATGCAAAATTGTGGGTCAGGAGTGGGAATAGAACCATTGAAAGATGTTCGGGACAGGTCAGGCATAACTTTCCGACTGTTGGCTTCTGGCGCCGCAGATGCAGATTAGAGATTTGGATGATTCGCACGCAAGGTGGTTGGATCCTCGCTTAGCAGCCATTCAATGGATCAGAAAAATGAGGAAATGATCCGGTCCTGGAGTGGTCGTAGTTAGGGAAGACAAGTCAGGGTCTTAGTGCGGGGGTACTGCTGGTTTATTCATGAAGTTTGTATGATTTGAATCGTCGGGCTTCAGACAACACCTTCCCCGCTTTATCATTGGAACACCACTGGTCCCATTAAAGGTGGGGTTTTGCCCTGAGGCGTCTCAAAGTGTTGACTCTGGACCAACTCAAAAAGAGAGGAAGATCCTTCACAACGATACTCTTGAATAGGAGGAGGAACCCTAAATCATCCTCTGTCACTGTTCAAGGCCGAATGCTATGGGATCTATTTTGGCTATAGTGGGGTTTGACGCACCTTCCCTTTCTCGCATGACAGTCCCTCCTAGCTCGGCAAGGAACAAAAAGTGGGCAAGAAGAAGAAAGTTTGAGGGCTATGCCTCTCAGGCCTCTTCTTCAAGGCAGGGTGTGAGAAATAGAGTGGTCTTCAATGGCACTTCATACTCAAAGAATTTTCTTCATTCAGCCAGGGTTCTGGGCCAACATGTCTAGTGGGGATGAGATGGTATATTTTGGAATTTTTAATTATTGGTATAGGTACTGTTTTCAGGTTTGGGTTTCTTTTTTACATGGTCCTTCTCCTGGCCTGTCCCTTGGTACTCCCGTACTTCCGGGCAGCTTTGCTGTTTCTTGCACCAGTCATGTTTTTGTCCACCAAAAAAAAATATAAAGAAAAAACAAAAAACAAAAAATCATCACCACCACTGACCCTGCACACACCAAAACCTCCTGCAATAATTTGAACCTTAGGAAATGGTTTGGAGTGTCTATATAAGGTGTGAGGAATGCACACTTTTATTTTCCACTTGGACATTTATTAAGTTGAGTTAAATAATTTGTTTAGTAGAATAATTATATCATACATTGTATGTGCTTAGAGTAAGTTATTACTGATGCTTTTTTCTTTTTCCTGCTACAGTCAGTAGATCCTTGCTTAGTTGTTTCAGAACTTTCCAGGATGGAAAGTTATAGCTGGGGGGATGTTGGAGCAACCGCAGATTCAACATGCAGTAACAACATGCTGCTTGACAATCTCTTTGGCATCCATCCATTTTACATTGAGAAAGGTAATGATGTGCATTTTGTAATAACATCGTATTTGCTTAAGATCCTTCCTTGAGTGTTGATGTTTTACATTATTTTACTTTTTTTACTAATTATCTTTAATTTCCATTTGTTATTGGGTGGGAGGAGCATATAAAACTTGAAGTTCTTAATACATGCAGGCTTTTTTCTATAAATAAAATTTTTAAATTTTTTCTTTAATCTCTTAGCGAATATAAGTCTTGATAGCATTGTTCTCATTTTGTTCTTCAGATTATACTGCATTTATTTGGAAATTTGATTAGTTTCTGGACTAGAACATCAACATATATTGGTAAATTGCAGTCACTTCCTCAAGACATGTTTACATCTTGCTGGAAGAACTGTTGTAGTGGCTTGAATCTGAATTCTTTTGAATGGCATCTTGCCCCCCCCAATGCTTTTGGCTAGTTATGGGTTGTAAAATTGTTTGTGACATCCTGTTTCTCTGCAGATGATCAAAGTTGTGAAACTCAGGGATTTGAGTTTTTGGCACCAACCACCTGCAAAAATGCCTTCCGGGTACTGCGGGCTATGCAGCTTGCAAAGCCTGGTATGTCTTCATTCTGACTATGGTTCTTCTTCCTCCTCATGCCTTGCAAAACCGTGCACAAACACAATCACCACAAACCCCCCACCCCCTTGAAAAACTATTCTCTCTGGAGTATCAATTCCTTTCTAACACCATAAATTGCACTTGTTTTTTCCAAGTTTTATTGGAAGGTAGTCCAGGTGTTGGTAAAACAAGTCTAATTGTGGCCCTGGGTAAATTTTCTGGGCATCATGTTGTAAGGATAAACTTATCTGAGCAGGTATGTCTGTCCTAATTTTTCTTGTTGTCTTTCCAGTATCTTCAATGTCTGTTTTTCTTTTATGTATCCTCTTACTTTGGTTTTCCACTGAGATAGTAGTTTTTGCTACTGAAATAGTAGTTTCCTTCTTACATCATGCTCATATTTCTTGCAGACTGACATAATGGATCTGTTGGGGTCAGATCTACCAGTTGAGAGTAGTGAAGGGATGAAGTTTGCCTGGTCTGATGGGATACTCCTGCAGGTTGAAGTCTCTTATATTGGAGTGTTGTATTTTTTATTTTTACTCGAGATAGCTGTTTCACTTTTTCTCTTGGTTTTGTGCATCTGCAGGCTCTTAAGCAGGGAAGTTGGGTTTTGCTGGATGAACTTAATCTTGCTCCACAGTCTGTCTTGGAGGTATTTAATGGACTACCTTACATTTTCTCTATAATTGTTAATTTGATGCCTCTTCTTGTGTTTAGTTTCCTTCTTTTGCATGTTATCCCATACAAAAGTTGACTACTAACAGAATTTCATCTTTATTAGGGTTTAAACGCAATTCTAGATCATCGAGCTGAGGTATATATTCCAGAGCTAGGTGTTACATTCAAATGCCCTTCATCTTTCAGAGTTTTTGCTTGTCAGAATCCTTCTTCTCAAGGTGGTGGCAGGAAAGGGCTTCCAAGGTCCTTTCTCAACCGTTTCACTAAGGTATTCTTTTGTCCTTTTTAGAGCTATATTGATGTGTCAAGTCTTTGAACATGATTATATTATGCAAAAACACCTTTTTTGGCTATAAGTTTCATTATTTTGGTTCCAGGTTTATGTTGATGAGTTGGTGGAGGATGATTATCTCTTCATCTGTAGTTCACTCTATCCATCTATCGAGAGGTCTATACTTTCAAAGCTTATTTTGTTTAATAAGCGATTACACGAGGAAATCATGGTACATCACAAATTTGCTCAGGAGGGATCCCCTTGGGAGTTTAATCTTCGTGATGTGATTCGATCGTGCGAGATTATAATAGGTTTCCTTTCCTTCTTTTTATCATTTCTTTTACTAAATTATTCTTATTATGCTGATACGTTACTGGTTCCATAACATTCAGTCATATTTCATTTAGGTGCACCTGAAAAGTTGAAACTCGATTGCTTCCTTAACATTATTTATGTTCAAAGAATGCGCACTGAAGCTGATTGCAGAGAAGTTCTGCGGCTCTATGAACAAGTTTTTCAGGTGAAGCCGTACATAAATCCTTATCCAAGATTTAAACTCAATCATCAATATTTAGTTGTGGGAAATGCCTCCATTAGAAGGAATCATTTTCAGTCATCTAAACTTTCGAACAGTCAGCTTAAAATTTTGCCTGGAATTCGTCAATGCTTGGAATCTGTGGTCCATTGTGTACAGCGTCAGTGGTTATGCATCTTGGTTGGTCCATCATCATCGGGTAAAACTTCATTAATAAGGTTACTTGCTCATTTGACGGGCAATGTGCTAAATGAACTGAGTCTTTCATCTGCAACTGACATATCTGAACTACTTGGATGCTTTGAGCAATATAATGCCTTCCGCAATTTTCGCTCTGTTGTTGGTCAAGTTGAGTGCTATATAAATGAGTACTGCAGTTTGCAACTAGAATCTTCGATGGAAGCATTTGTAAGTGAAAGAAGAGATCTGATTAGTGGATGGCTTGCTGTCTTGTCAAGCATGGATTGCTATCCATCATCAACTTCCACTTCTACTTCTATGGAAGATTGGAAATGTGACTACAGTTCTCTCTGTCTGCTCGTTGAGATCATTGAACACCTAAGGGTAGATCTGGAGAAAAATAAATTGCCTGTATCTTGGTCAGGCGAGGATCTGAACAAAACTCTGAAGGCAATTTTAAAGTTGCAAGAAGATCACCAGAAAAGGCCAGTTGCAGGAAAATTTGAATGGGTGACAGGACCGTTGATAAAGGCTTTGGAAAATGGGGAATGGATTGTTCTAGAGAATGCAAATCTTTGCAATCCCACTGTATGTTAATGGTTATCTATTGATGAATTATTGTTTCTAAAATTTTTATCAGTTCTTTGATATATGGCTAAAATGTGTATGCCTTTTTTACAATCACCCTTCTTTCTTTCTAATGCAGGTTCTCGATAGAATTAATTCTTTGGTCGAGCCTTGTGGATCAATCACAGTTAACGAGTGTGGCATTGTTGATGGAAAACCATTAGTTGTTCATCCTCACCCCAATTTTCGAATATTCCTTACGGTTAACCCAAGCTTTGGAGATGTATCACGAGCAATGCGAAATAGAGGAGTTGAAATTTTTATGATGCAGCCATACTGGTTACTTGATCATGAAAGTGACTTCTATTTTGTGGAGCTTGAACTAAAAGACGTGAAGAGATTTCTTGTTTTATCTGGTATCCCTGGTGATAAGTTGGTTGATGCAATGGCTAAAGCACATATCTATGCTAGAGACGAAGGTTCAAGACGTAGTGTACACATTACATATCTTGAGCTAGCACGCTGGGTTCAGTTATTCCAGCAACTTCTCATGAATGGAAATCAGCCTCTGTGGAGCCTTAAAATAAGTTGGGAGCACATATATCTATCTTCTTTAGGCGAAATTGAGGGCGAAGACATTGTTGCACATGCAATAACTTCTTATTTATCAGCAGTTGAATTTTCATATTTTGATTCATCACTGGGATGTTCTTTGTGTTTGCCTGGAGGATGGCCAAGGCCATTGAAGATAAGAGACTTCGTGTATTACTCCAGAGAGGTTTGTGTCAAACAAAAGTGCATGTATCTTGAGTTCCTTGGGACTCAGTATGCTTCATGTGAATTAGGTGTTGCTTTGGATAGGTGTCCTTTGGGCAAAGCTTTGACCACTAGTGCATATCCGAAGATGGATTTAATGAATGTGAAGATGTTAAGTCGTATCTTGTTTCCTAAGGCTTCGAATGAGATGCTTGTAATCTATGATAGGCAAACCAAATTTGATGCAGCATTGAGTGATAAGATGCTCCTGTTTGCTGCCAACTGGACTATTGAACAGGCCACTGAAAGTGATCTCAAGCTGTATTTTCTCTGGTTTAGCTGGTTTAGTTCTCGATTACTTCCGTTCTGCCAGTTTTTCAATAGTTTTCTCACTCAACTCAAAGAGGAGTTAAAGCATCCTATTTGGAACTGTATAATTGGCTGCTATCGTGAGCTTATATCCCACCACCAAGTGGATTTAGACTCACAGCCAATCCCAATGCTTTCAATGGAGTTAGTTGATTTAATTGCATCAGATGACATATCAAAAACATCCACTAGACGATTCTGCAATGCTATTAATTCCAGAGGACTATTGAGGCGCAGTCTTCAACAGTGGAATACTGAGAGTGGGTATAGTTACACTGATGAATCTCGGTGTTATATTCCAGTGTTGAGATCCCTACGGATATTAGAAGAAGAAGTGCTTAATTCACTTGTTGAATCTCCTTCATTTGATTTATTAATTCAATTGTTCACCAATCTCCTTGAAGATCATGTTCTATTTTGGAATGGTGTTACCTCCTCCAAGTTTGACTATTTGCTGATATCTTGGCATTCCTTGATGAAGGATGCCATAAAACTCAGAGATTTCTTTCCAAAATCGGTTCGACATTTACTGGTAAGGTCTTGCTGATGTGCAGAAAGTTCCTTTCTTTCATATGATGTATTTTATAAGATTTATTTTATGATCTATTGTGTAAACTTTGCATGCCGTAGATGGTGATCAGAGATCTTGATAGAGTTTCACTTTGGCATCCTCGTTATCAAAAGTCTCTGCTATGGGTCTATGGTGGTCATCCAAGTTTGCCCTCTTCTGCTGATCTGTACTGGAAACAGCATAAAATTTCAAGTTTTTGTGAGTTTGTTTGGCCAACTAAGGCAAGGTCTTGGGAACAAGGTAAGTCTTTCTGTTTTACTTATTTGTTGAGAAGAATAGTGAATTCATTAAACTGATTTTTCTTTTATACTGTGACAGTGGATGATCATCTCATAGATGCCGTTGTATCATCCAGTCCGGACCTTCGCTTCCTCGCTATGCAAGGTTCAAATGTTCACATTCTCTTTTGACTTTTTGATTTCAGTTTATTCTTGGGTTGGGGTGTTGAACTGGATTTACTACTGTGAAAACGTTTAGGAAATCATCCTAACAGTTGAATCTTTGATGGTGTCACTTAAATTTGGTGCTTATTTTTTTTATGTTTCTCCTGCTACTGTCAAATTGATTTTTTTATTTTTTATTTTCCTCCAGTGTTATTATTTTAGTAAAACGCATCGGTGATTATTGTAGATATCAATCCATCCAATTAAGGACCAGCTTCATTCAGGTTTGAAAACTTGTGCAACTCAACCAGGAGTTGAAAGAAAGATTTAGCTGCTGGTGGAAGGAATTTCCGGTTGAGGGGTGGGAGGGTCATAAGATTTATTAAAATTCTATAGTATATCAAATAGAAATAAGGTATCTTTGGGAGATCTAAAGAAGATGAAAAAGAATATCCTCGAAGGCATAGCTAGCATTATTGCTTGTGAAGAAGGGACTCTTGAGCTTCAAATTCTTAGGTTCTTGAGGATAAGGGAAATGAGGATTTGTTGTCAAGGGAAGACAATTGCAGTTCTAAGTTTTTCCATAGGATGGCTTATAGAAGGAGACACAAGAAGTTCATCAAGTCCTTGATGAATGTAGAAAGGGCAACTTCAGATAATATTGAAAAGCATCTCAGATGGGTTTTTTTTTTTTTTTTTTTTTTTAAAAGCTATATTCCAACCTCTTGAAAGCCCCCAAAAAGATCTAAACCCATCTTTATTTGAAGCAAAGTGCTGTGGCTTGAGGCCTTGATGGGAGATTCATCAAATACTGTGTTCTGGTGATGTTAGAACGTGTTATGATGACTGACAATATTAATGGTCTTAAACAGCTTTAATTAACAAAGACATATGATCTTTAAGATAAAATCTCAACACAAACACTCACACAGACTGATTGGCAGCTGCTGAAAACAAAACTCTTTATAAAGATTCAAAGAATATTATAAACTGTAGATCCATTATTTACCTTTATCCTACGTTTGGCGCAGGCATTTATTTCCCAATGATTCTCCATAACTACTGGAAAGTGTTATGTAGATCAAAGACTTATGGTAACAAAGGGAGGAACATTGCTTTGGGTCCATTTTATGAAGCTTGTGGTAAACCCCAAAAGTGGGGAAGTTTTTATAGAGTTTCTACAAATTCCTAACAAAGCAGTCTCTTCTTGGTATTCTTCAAAAGTATTCCTCATATTCCATTGGTGTGATTTAAATCTATGATGGATGTTTCTTTCAGATCTAATATTATAAATGCTAATCCTGTCAGAAAATGATATTGGCTAATAATTTATTTGCGGGGAAAAGAACCAACTGGCATGATAGGGGTATTTCATATTTTCTATCTGAATTTATCACGCTTGAATTATATCTTATAAGTTTTCTAAGATGAGCTATAATAGTTTTTCCGATGTGCTTTTCTGGTTCATACAATATCATGTAGGTGTTTGCATGTCATCATATATTACTGGTAGATGTGATAAAGATGAAGCCACTGTGGTTCAACAGTTGGAGGAAATGTGTAACTGGGGTTTGTGATTCGGTCTTGATTTGAGTATTAATGATGTCATTTGCATTTATTTCTTTCTGACAACCACTGATTTAAGTCTGCTCTTATTAGATACTGAGGAGGTTGAACAGAAAAAACACAAATTGGAAAGAAAAATTGTGGTTGTAATAAGAGAATTTATTTTTATCGGAAAATCCTGTTGCTTGTTGTGTTTTCTGCCCTGAAATATTGTGCATGAAGGCTAATGTAGGTTGGTAAGAAACTGCCCGTAATTGATAGTATGAGCCGTTTTTGATATGGAGTTGCTTCAAGAACTATCGTTGGTTGTATTGGTTGATGCCGGAAGAATCATAAACCCAGTAAAAGATCAGTTTAAGTATCTTCAAGGCTACAGCTTTACTTCATAGCTAAGGATGAGCCTAGTAACTTAGAGTCCCTCCTGTCAATTTAGATTGAGGCTAGAAGAGGGCATCAGGGAAAAAGTATAAGGTGAGGCCAGACTGGTTTTACAGGTCTTGATAGTTGTTTAATAGGTTTGTTAACTTTACTAGTTGTCAATTCAACTGTTCCGCCAGACACTCTATGAATTCACAATACAGAAAGTTGAATTGATGGAATCATATGCGGAAACCCCCTAAGGTGTCACTTTACCTATAAAGTTCTACAAACCTTAAGTACCATGCTCTAAACCTAGATCCAACTCTTCACACATATATTCTTCAATGCCCTACTCCTTGATGATATGCAAATCCTATTTACTTTTTGGTGATGTATAACTTTGAAATTACATTGAAGCATGTGCCTTAGCCTATGTGGGATTCCCCAACTTCTTCACTTTTCACTTCAAAGGGTGGTCATGAATATATTATGATCGAGAGAGAGATTTTGGTATTTTTGCTTCTCAATGAGGGTTCAATGTGCTAGAAAATGATTGATTTTTACCATACAAATCCTCCCAACCCCAACACCACCAAAACTTTAAGAAAAATATGAAGTCCCACCCATGGGGAGAATCTACCAAATTTCTAGGTTCTCTTTCAATTTATAGTTGTTCAATACATAAAGAAACCAAGCTGAGTTCATTTAAGAACCTATCTCCAATAATATTCTTTGAGTAATTTTCTAAGCCTTTAAGACATTTTCTTCAAAGCCCTTTTCAAAGTAGAAGAATTGAGTTGTACTCCTAAGGTATGATATTACATGTTTAATAATGTACATATTGAAGTTGTTCTATTGAAGAAAACTATTAGATGTATTATGAGATTTGTTGTAGGGCTTGATATACATTGTGAGCCCAAACCTAACCAGCTAAAACTTTTGGGAAAATTAGTCATTCAGCATGGTATCAAAGCCTCGTTTGGTGGAAGGTCAAGTGTTCGAACCTCACCATTGCATGTTTTTTTTTTTTTGAATACATAAGCAAAGCAAAAGCAAAGCTACAAAGTATACAGGAAGTTTACAAGCAGCCAAAGGAAAAAGGAAGGAGAAATAAAAAGCCTCACCAACCCCTCAATTAGAGGTCACCAATTCCTAAAAACCTTAAGTGAAGAGAGTTCTTCACCTATGTACAAGCGATTCCAACTCCACATACTAGATACAAAAGAATGCTTTAACCTCAGTACAGCTGAAGTCCCATCCCTAAAAGCTATAGGGTCTCTCCTTCCAAATCTTCCAAAAAATGCAAAGGGGAACAGATTTCCAGACCTTTCTTCGTTTTTTCCCCACAAAGGAGCCCTTCTAGCTAATTATAGCCTCCTTAATCGTCTTAGGGAAGACCTAGGGGATGCCAACAAGAGAGAGAACAATCTCCCATAGGGGGCTGACCATTGGACAGTGTAATAAGAGATGGTGAATGGTCTCTTCAGCACAACCATACAAAAAACATCTATTTGGAAGGTGCCACCCTCTTCTTTGTAGCTTGTCCATGGTTACGGCCTTATCCTAGGCTGCTTTCCAAGCAAAAAAGGAAACCTTAGTGGGGACATAGGACACCCAAATGCCCTTGACAGGAAATAGAGAGACAAGGCCCAATTATAACACTTTGTAAGCATTGCGAACTGAAAAGCGAGATCCTATCTCCCCCCTCCAAGAAACAGAATCAAGCTCAGTAGAGACCGTTTCTTTTTGCAGGGCATTAAGAAAATTTGCAACCATATCCACTTCCCAACCTCACCACTGCATGTTAATTTGCCCACGTTATTAAGCCCCTATGTAAGCCAACAAATAGAGTTTACACCTTAGAGAGCGAATTAGAGTACTGATATACATTGTGGTCCCAAATCCTACAAACTTAAGCTTTCGGAAATTGGTTGTTTAACAAGATTTGTGACATTTAGTAAGAATATACAAAATCTGAAAACACATTTACTTTAAAGTGATAATTTATTTAGTTTATATTTGTGAAGAGAAAAATAACTCTTTGATTTTCATTGATTAAAAAAGTGAGGGAACATACATAACTATACTCTAAGTGTTAGAGCAAAGAAAGAAAACAAAATTAGAGTCTAATTAGGAGACTAAAGAGAAAAGGAAAGAAAGAAATGATTCCTAAATGGATTAGGAAACTAATCCTTAACAATATTTATTTAAGGATATACAAGAAATGATGATAAATGTATAATTATTTTTCATATTTAAATTAATATTTAGTTACCATGCCAAAATATAAAATAGACCCATTATTAACTTTATTATGATAGTTTTTGCATTGCAAATAATCAATTATATGGCATTTAAAAATATAATGATTAAAATTAATTTATTAAGATTTTATTTTTTGTATGAAGATGGTGAATAGTTTTATTAATGAAGTTTATAATATATCTCTCTATATATAAAGCAAGGTGAAATCTGACAGAAATATTGGTGATTTGGCTTATTTCAAGTTAGTTGGGATTTTTGGCTGTGGTTGACTACTACATGAAATTTTGTGAAATTTTCATCCTTGACAAACCTGGTAGCAACAAGGGAAGTGGTGGAATTTTTTTATTTTTTTAAAATAATTGATGAACCTTTCATGGCCAAGCCTTTAGGACTCTCCACCAGGACCCAAAATTGTGGTGTGAAGAGAGAAAAATAGAGAATTCCTAATTTTTATTATTTCCTCAGAATAATGAATCTCTATCTCTACATTACATATTGGACTTATATATATATAGTATAGGACTCACAATACAGTAAGACAATAAAGGAAAAGACTGTACAATATCTAACAGTGCTTATCGC
Source organism: Tetrastigma voinierianum (assembly GCA_016808115.1). Taxonomy (NCBI): domain Eukaryota; kingdom Viridiplantae; phylum Streptophyta; class Magnoliopsida; order Vitales; family Vitaceae; genus Tetrastigma; species Tetrastigma voinierianum. The sequence continues at coordinate 834,981 of JAEQBH010003733.1, forward strand.
CCCTAAGAAACATTAGTAGAAGGATTCAAACTTGGGACCATGTGTCTCTTAGGGACCATACTTCTCAGCATTTTCCTTGACTGACTAGTCTAGCTTGTGGCATGAGGAAGTGGTGGAAGTTGATTAGGTTTGATTCACCATATATCCCATGATTCAACCTGGAGGTTAACTCACATTGACTTGCTGGCTTGCGTGGATTAGTCGGAAGGCAGTTTCGCTTAATAAGATCATATATGTATATGTGTATATATATATGTTGAAGCATGATATTCATATTAAACCCAAATCCTATAAGCTTGAGCTTTTAGGAGAGTTGGCTGGCTTAACATGGTATCGTAGCTTGCTTTAAAGCAGAGGTCCTCGGGGTCTCGAATCCTCCTTGCAATTTAATCCCATGTTTATTTGAGCCTATAACTGACTTCCGACTCTTCACGCGCGGCATGGTCAGGCATGCAGGAGGTGTCAAGACGCATTCTAAGAGTTAAAACCCAAACTTATAAGCTTCTCGAGCTTTAGAGAGTTGGTCATTTAACAATAATATATATATATATATATATATATATATATATATATATATATATATATCCCCAATGATTCCTAAGCCTCATATCAAAATCTAGGAAGAGGCAATTAGATGCAGCCCAGGGAAAGCTCCACCTAGATAATTATTTATAACAAATGAGGGGAGTCTTAACTTTGCTCAATTTCTGAAGGCCTCTATAGTTTCTGGACTACCATATAATTTGCTCAAGAATCCAGTGGGTATCTGATTTTTTTTTTCAATCAAAATCTAAGTACCCATCTCAACTGATACAATGGACCATGCTATTAGTTTAAACCTCGTATTATCCTTTTCTTGAATTTCATCTATTCATATATTACACATGGGTGTGAGATCTTAGGAGATTCCTTGCTATGTTTTTTGTCTGTGCAGTTGTATCTTATTCAGTAACTGCTTGGTTTATGTTCTGAACAGGCTTTGTCCGCTGTAATTGACCTTCTGGAATATGCAATGAATTTTTCATTGAACTTCTCATCCAGACCTCCAACAATCTTTTTACCACATCAAAAAATTTTATGGACACTAGATGCTTGGGAGTCAGTAAATGCAGGTCTGTATGCTTCTTGTGTTTATTCATCCTCCAATAACGTTATTGATTAACTGATGTTATGTATTCTCTCTGTGCTGCAGCCCATGCAAAAATTGTTAGTTTTGTCCTTGAGATGTGGTTTAGGTGGCATTCATCTTTGTGGATTGATCTTCCAGCTAACATCAAGGTGAATATGTAGTTTACTGGAGGAATAGTTCGTTCTGTTGATAGAGTCATTCTGTTGATAGAGTAGGCTCTTACTTTCTTCCTGTTTTACTGCTCATGCAGAACTTTCCAAAGATTGATGCTTACGATATTCCACTGCCTGCTATGCTTGTTCAGCCTGTGAAGACGGAAACAATTTTTCAGATTCTGTAAGATATGGATAGATTAGTTCTTCCTTTACTTTTGAATCTTTGTTTCTATGCTTTGCTTCATTTTTGTGTACCTCACATTGCCCTGGTAATGTCTTTTCATTATGTAAAATTTTTCATAATATCCTTTTTTCCCTTTTAAAATCAGAAACAAAGTTGAGAGTATTATGCATAAGTGTGCACAAGATAACTCAATGTTATACACCCTATCTGGATTGCAAACTGAATGGCAACTGAATGGCCCAAAGAGAGGATTCTGCTAAAGATTCTTGATTTGCCAAAGAGAGAAACTTCTCTATGACATCCCTTCCATTCTCTACTTCTAAAAAAATTCTAGCACTTCTCCCTTGTTACGAAATACAAAGGATAGTGAGACAAGTGATTTGACAAATAGTCTTGCCTCGATTAAATCCCCCAATCCTTTAAAACAGTTAATTATGATGTCTACAATCTTTGAGGCAACACTCAAACTATATTGGCTAAATTGAAAAGCTCATGCCAAGGATCTAAAGAGTTAAATGGATGATACAGAAAAAGATGGTAAATCAATGTCCCATTTGCTTTGCATAAAATTGCATCATTAAGAACTATAGGATTCAAGAGGGTGGTCTTTGTCTTCCACGGGTTTGTTTACGGTCAAATCTTTTCCCTTGGCTTTATCTTTGTCCCACTTTGTTTTGATCCTCCCATAAATTCTTATGGAGTTCAAAAGCTCCTTCGAAGGTTAAGGCCTTTTCTTGGCTGGTAGCTCATAGGAAGGTAAACGCCAATGACTTACTACAATTGAGACGACCTTATAGATCCCTTAATCCCCAATGGTGTCTTCTTTGTAAAGGCGAAGGAGAGACCATTGATCACCTTTTTCTTCATTGTCCCTTCACTTGTGGATTGTGGAACAAGCTTTTCAACTTAGCAAGATTAGTGTGGGTTTCTCCAAGGAGCAAAGAAGATATGTTTATCAGTGCTTTTAAAGCCTTTGGAAATTCAACTAGAGGCAAAACTTTATGGAGAATTGTTTGTCTTTCTTTGGTATGGTTTGTTTGGCAAGAGAGAAATGCAAGAATCTTTGAAAACAAAGAGAGATCTAAAGAGGAGGTGGGGGATATCTGTTACTTTTACTCATCTTTGTGGGCTGATTGTACCAAAGCCTTTAGTGGGGTTCCTCTTTCAGTTTTACTTCTTAATTGGGCAGCAGTTTGTATCTCCAAGTTTTAGCTTTGGTTTTGTAAGTTTTGTACTATAGCAAGGAAACCTCTTCCTTCTCTTGTACTTTCTTCTATTGTTTAATATATGTTTCAGTTTCTGATCAAAAAAAGAACTATAGGATTTGTGTAGTTTTCACTTTTTTAACAAGTCATTGGTATTTGCCTTTTTGTGCACCAGTAATCAAGATTTTAGTTTCTGGACTAAATTGGCCGGAAAAAATAAGATTGGATTTGAAGGAATTGCACGATACATACAATAAAGATTTTGTTGAGGATAAGTTGGAGGAGGATAAGACCATTCTATCATGGAAGGAGACAAGTGCATTGAAGTAAATGAAGGCATGAATCTTTTAAGAAAATCAGTTCCATTATTAGTGAGATTTGATGGGTGTAAAATTCCAAGAAGGCGAGGAGGAATTACCAAGGACGACTAAGGTGGTGAGATTTTTCATTGAGATAACTTTATAGTGTTCTGAAAGCATAGGTGTTGACTGCACCATAAATTTTCCTAAAACCAGATTCTTTTGCCATTTTCTGCCATAAAGCTTGTATCATGAAGGGCAAATTCCTAAAAGATTTGTGTTATATCCTTCCAAAGATGTGGCTGACCATCTAACCAAAATGTTAGGTATCGTCCATTTGATATGTCCCATAAATACTCGCGATAACCTGATATCAGATACTTCAATTTTCCTTGGTGAACCTCCGTGACCACTTTCCTAAGAGCACTATTTCTCAAAGAAAGTCTTTTGTATCCCTAGACCTTTAAACTCCTTTGGTCTGCACGGATAATATGTTCTCTCTTGCCATCCCCAATCCTTGACCAAAGGAAGTCTCTTTGCATTTTCTTATATTACATATTACCATAAAATCATTCAATCTAAACTTATGTTCAATTAAGAAGGTGAAAAGAGAAGTTTAGCTTGGATTAGGTCTCATTCATTAAGACGCTTCTTCCAAACAATGTTGTATATGGTGCTTGCATGTTTCCATTTTAAATTTAAATGTGATAATTGCTTATTTTGAGTTGTGTTTTAGGATCTATTTTGTATTTAAAAATGTGTTTTATGATGCAAATATATGTATTTCTTTTATCTTCTTTTTGCCTACAATTCAGGGAGAGTAGATTTGCAATCAAGGATTATTTTCTGCACTGTTTGAAGCTTAGAGTTGCTTCACATAATCTTTGGAAAAGTTCTACACCCAGGATTGATTTGCTTAGCTTTCTTTTATCTGCTGCTCGTGCGCTCTTCCAACAGGTATTTATCTGTCCTTGCATTGTAGATTTGAGTTATCTTGCTATGTTTGTAATATGATTTTCTGCTTCCAGATCATACATACGCATCAAAAAACCTTTGATGCTGATAAGTATGCTACGATGAAGTCCATTCTTTCTACTTACCAGAAGGCTATTGCTTCGGTATGCTTTTCTTGTGAAGTATTTTGCTATTAATGAAAATAAAAAGTTTAATTATTATGCCTCATGATAATATCTACTACCTTGGAAGTTGTCTAGCTGAATTCATTTATTTATCTTAGATTTGAAAATATGAACTAGTTTCTCTGTCTGACATTGGAAAAGACAGTGACTTGTGCATACAGTTAGCTGATACCAAGTTACCATATTTAACATCATCAATACATTTTAAAGAATTTTATTGTGCTTCACAAAAAAGAACAAAAGGGGATGTTCGTCATTTTGACTTCTGTTTCATTGGTCACAGCAAGAGAGTATCCAGGTTGTGAGCTCACTTATTGCATCATCAAGCCACAATAGATTGACGACCTTGATTCCTGTGTTCATTGAACCACTGCTCAGAGAACTGTATCTTCAATGTTCATCCACTGGTGATTACATTGTCTGCTATTATTTTAGACAAGAAGTTTGAGGATTCAGGACAAAATGCAATTTACTTTGTCTCATGCTTGTGTTTTTGACTTCTGACTGAGTTGTGATCCTATTATATTTGCTGACTTTCTGTTTTTTAATCTTTCCATTCTAGATTTCCTCTATAATCTTGGTTGTGCATGGTCACGAATTGGAGGGCTACGTTTTTATCTGTTGCTTAGCAGTAGTGACCTGGATCCCGCTACGAAGTTCTCTATCAAGTATTCACTGTTAGAAGAAAAGATTTCTTCTCTTGAACTTGAAACTAAGGTATATTTCTTGAAATATATGGTCTTATCCTATTTTTGGTGTTACAATTTCTGTTGTACAAGTTCTTAGATCTGCTCCGGTGTAATAAAAATGTATTTTATACAGTTTACTGCTATAAAATTCGTATCTGCTTCTGCCTAATATCATCATTTCATTACACAATTGTAAATTCTGGTAAGACTTTTTTGGAGGTGTTGAGAGAAAAGGAATTATGTATTCTCATTAATTTACAAAGGAGGAAACATACATATTTATACTCTAGTGTTAAGGCAGAAAAGGAAATAAAGTTAGAGACCAATTATGAGACTAAAGAGAGAGGGAAAAAAATCCTAAAAAGATTAGGAGACTAAACCTTAACACTCGCCCTCAAGTTGGAGCATATAGGTAGCACAAAGTTTATCACATATATACTTTATCCTAGTACCTCTAAGAGACTTAGTGAAGATATCTGCTAGTTGGTCATTAGAGTTGACAAAACTAGTAGTCATGCATCCCGATGCAATCTTACTGCTTTTGATAAAGTGTGATCCGACTTCAATGTGCTTGGTCCTCATGGAAAGCGGGTTAGATGAAGTATGCAAGGCCGACTTGATTATCACATATAAGACTTCATTTGTTAAGTCGCTTACGAATCTTAGGCTCTTGGAGATGCTTCAATCATATGAGTTCAGATGTTGCTAAGGCCATAGCTCGACACCCCTTGACCTAGTGTACCTTTGACATAACGGAGAATACGAATTGCAGCATCCCAATGGCTATCACAAGGTGATTGTAGGAACTAACTAGCTACGCTCATAAGAAAATAAATGTCAAACCGAGTGATAGTAAGATAGTTCGGTTCTCTGTCGTTGATATCTCACTTGGATCACAATGAAACTCGCTGACTTAGTACCGTTTGACATTCGGATCCATAGGAGTGTCCTACGGGCTTATAGTCGACATGCAGTGTTTGCCAATATAGCGAAGTATACTTCCTCGAAATAAACACTCCCGAGAATTGGCGGCTACGCCGATGCACAGAAAATCTTGAGTTTCCCAAAGTCTTTGTCGAAATTGGTGAAGAGGTGTTGTTTGAGTTTATGAATACCATTCTGGTCACTGCCTATAATGACAATGTCATCCACATAAACAATCAAGTAAATACACTTTCTAGTAGAGGTATGATGATAAAAAAACGGAATGGTCTGCTGTAAATCATGCAAAACTGCTGAACCATTGAGCTAAACCGACTAAACCAAGCTCGAGGAGACTGTTTCAGACCATATAAGGAACAACATAATTCGCATACCAAACCAAACTCCCCATGAGGAACAAAACCAGGCGGTTGTTCCATATAAACCTCCTCGGCGAGATCACCATGAAGGAAGACATTCTTGATATCCAACTGAAAAATGGGCCATGAGCACATAACAACCATGGAAAGAAGCAAGCAAACATAGGTAATCTTTGCCATCGGAGAAAAAGTATTATAATAGTCCGAGCCATATTGATGAGTGTACCCCTTGGCAACCAAATGGGCCTTAAGTCGATCAACCTGGCCATTAGGTCCCACCTTCACTGTATAAACCCAACGACAACCAATGAGAGACTTGCCAAGAGGAAGAGCGATAAGCTCCCATGTGTTATTGGAGTAAAGAACATCTATTTTCTTAGCCATTGCCTGTTTCCAATCTGGATGAGAGAGAGCCTCACTAGGGCTTTTAGGGGTAGAGACAGAAGATAAGGTGGAAATAAAGGCAAAATAGGGTAAAGATAAACGATGAAAACTGAGAATATTATAAACATGATGTGGGTTAGAAGTAGAGTGGGTACCTTTCCGAATGACAATAGGTAGATCATCAGACGATTGGGGAACCAGAGTAAGAGATGACCGTGGCATAGAAGATGCCCGACAAGAGGCCACGGAGAGGACGAGGGATGCGCAGAGAGTGATATAAACTACGAGAAGGGGGTCAGTCATGGCATTTGTTGGTGGATAAGAAATCACGGAGATGGTAAGGCCGAGAGGAATAGATAAGACTTATCCGAAGACGAGGAGGGCGTGCTGAGAGGAGGAAGAAGGAGGGAGTCCTCAGAAGGTGACTGAGCGAGATAATGTAGCGATTAATGTCGGAGAATAACAAACGATAACCCTAATAGAAAATTTAAGAATAACCCCGAAGACACATTTTGTGGCTTTGGTGAGAAGTTTGTCTTGCCACTGGGTGAGAATATGAACACAACAGACACAACCAAAGACACGAGGAGGGAGGCAAAAGAGAGGTTGATTAGGTAGTAAGACAGAATGAGGGATTTGATCATGCAAAACAGAGAATGTCATACGATTAATCAAATATCATGCAGCTAAGATAGCATCCCCCCAAAAACATTGAGGAACCTTATGATGAAGGAGGAGAGTGCGAGTTGTCTCGACTAAATGACAGTTCTTACGCTCAACCACTCCAAATTCACTAGTTTAGGGAGTGTAAGCCTGCAAAGATGATTGGTGAAGAATCCCATGGGAAGACATAAAAGAAGAGAATGACGGAAAGAAATATTTCTTTGCATTATCACTTCTTAAAATATGACTAGAAGTATTGAATTGAGTGCGAATTTCAGCATGAAATTTTTGAAAGATAGAAAATAACTAAGCTTGAGTTTTCATTAAAAATAACCAAGTACATTGAAAATAATCGTTTATAAAAGTAACGAAGTAATGAAATCCTAAAGTAGACGTAGACCTAGAAGGACCACAAACATTAGTGTGGACAAGCTCAAACGGAGACTTTGTCCGAGGATTTAAACGCTTTGGCAACGAGACACGAGTATGTTTCCTAAGCTGACATGATTCACACTCAAGCGAAGATAAACTAGAAAAATGAGGAACCAACTTATGAAACTTGGAGAGACTTGGATGACTGAGACGATTGTGGAGGAGGAGAGGAGCTGCCGTGGAAGTGCAAGCAGTGGAACATAGAGGCGAGCTGAGGTGAAAGAGGCCTTGTGACTCATGTTCTATGTGTCGTCTTGTACTCCGGTCTTGCAAGGTTGCAGAGTTGTGTGAAAAAGTAACTACACAATGAAGGTCACGAGTCAACTTACTAATGGAAATAAGATTAAAAGGAAAGTCAGGAACATAAAGTACAGAAGTAAGGGGCAAGGAAGGGAGGGGACAAGCTGAGCCAATGCCTTTAGCTATGGTTTGAGAACCATTAGCTAAGGTAATAGTGGGTAAAGGAGACGGAAAGGTAAGAGAAGAAAAAAGGTCTTTATTACCAGAGATATGATAAGAGGCTCCAGTATTAAGGATCGAAGGTGTAGATGAATGTGTAAGGCAAGTAGAGACATTACCGGTTTGGGCAATAGAAGCAATGGAGGAAGATTTGGTTGCTTGAGTGAGACGAAGGTAATGCTCATATTTGTCGGGCGTAAGAATGACCCCCTGAGGTGTGGATGAGCTCCCTGAGACAGAACTCGAACTTACTGAATGATCAGAAGACTGAGCCAAATAAGTTGTACGGGGAGGTTGACCATGTAATTGATAGCATCGATCACGGGTGTGTTCAAGCCTATGACATTATGTGCATTGAGGACGTTGTCATCTACCTCGGTTGCTACCACGTCCACCTCTAGAATCACTTCGAGAATGAGACTGAGAAACCATCATAAAAGTGTCCGGTGTAATGTCAGTAGAGATGAGAAATCAGTAGAGAGTCACAGAAGCAACGGAATTAGTACTTTTAGAGGGAACAAAATAACTCTAGATGGTGAGAGGGGCTTCAGTGGTGTCGGACTTTGACGAAAAATAAAAAAGAATCTGAAAGTATATGCCGTCAGAGATAAAAATGGACAAAAGAGGGTGATGTAGGTGTTGGATCAGAAAACCAGGGACATAGGCTTGTAGATCGGCGGTGGCGGCCGGCCCAGTGAAGTCGGCAGCCGGAGGCGCACGCGCGGAGTGTGAGGGATAGCGACCATGGAGCGTGTGGGGACCTTCCCAGAAGATTTTGCATCCACGAGGAGCTCAGGCTCCGGCGATCTTGGTGGAGTGTCCATGCGCTGGAGTAAGGGTTGCCAGAAAATCTCGTCGGAAAAATTTTCCGGTGACGGGTTGTTTCGACGGTGGCTGTGACCACGGGAAAAACTGCGGCGGTATGTCTGGCCCCAGGTGAGAGCCTTGTCGTTGGATAGGTCGTCGGAATTGACCACATGGCGAAACCCTAACCCTAATATTCCCAAACTCTTCTATGGCTTTGATACCAAGTTGAGAGAAAAGGAATTCTATATTCTCATTAATTTATAAAGGAGGAAACATACATATTTATACTCTAGTGTTATGGCAAAAAAGGAAATAAAGTTGGAGACCAATTAAGAAACTAAAGAGAGAAGGAAAATAATCCTAAAAAGATTAGGAGACTAAACCTTAACAGGAACTAAATCGGGTGTTATGAAAGGTCTTTTTGATTGGGAATTTGTGCAGTTGGAGTCAATGTGAAAGGCAAGTTCACATGGAACTATAAAAGGGTGTATTTTTTTATGTGATATTCTGCTAAAAGCTTCCTGTTGCAGATGGCGTGATTTCTTTTCCTTCTAAAAAAATCTGGCGGATTAAATTCCATGTGATGCAGAATAGATTCTTTGGAAAGTAACGTGGGAAATTTTTTTTTTACAGTGGAGTAGCTTTTGAAGTCCCTTCTTTTTTTTCATTGTTTCAGGTTCCCTGTGTTTTTCCCATTCAACTAAAGATTTGTTGCTCAAATGGCTTGGTGGCTTGTTGGATAACAGGCCCAAAGAAGTTCCAAAATCACTTTGGTTAATGTTGGGTAATCTTGAAAGAAATAAAAAGAAGGTTCGCATTGGTGAATCAATCTCAGTTAGGGGAGAAAAGTGACTGTGAAGATGTTAGGGGAAGTTAATGGATCTTCTTTGCTAGGTTTGGTAGGTAGCTCAGGCGTGACTTAGTCTAGTTCTTTTTTACCCTTTTTTACTTGGCTTGTAACTATTCCTAAACATGGATGTGCATCTTTTTTTTCTTAGGCACTTTATTTCTAATTTGTTTTGCCTGTCAACAATAATAAATAAATAAAAGTTCTCCATGTTAATATATATGGATGAAAAGAATCGAGAGTGTAAACATGACCTTGAAAATTGAAATGTCAGAAGTCTGTAAACATGGCCCTGGCGGTTGATCGTACCAGGGGTTGGTCACACATATGGTATATTTGTGTTTTTAATTTGGTTATATGCTCTATAAAGTGTATAGAATTTTAGGGTTTATTCTTCATTTGCAACCTTTATGCTGATGCAATTGTTCTAAAGGAGTTTCTTGATTTCATGAGGGTTTGATTAGTGTTTTTCTACATTTTCCAAGTAGAGGACTTATTGGGTGTCAGTAGCTTCTGCTTATATTTTCTTCATTAAATTATCGTCTGCATATATTTTCTTCATTAAATTATCTTCTGCATTATTTTCTTCATTAATTTATCTTCCTTTGTATGGTTGTTCCTTCGAGCACCAAATGGTCCCTTTCTAATGCTGAATTGTAAATTTATTTTCAATAACATTCTTTTTAGATAATCAAAGAATTAAATACATGACCACGCTCAACTGAAATGTTAATAATTCCATCTTGATTGATTTTTAGCATGTTGTGGGTGTTGTGGAGTTTTCCATCCTTCTATCTTGGGTACAAGCATGCAGAGGCATGTTCTAGCACAAAATCTTGCTGGGCATGAGCTGGCTTTTTCTGTATTATGGATGCTTGTTAAGACTGACATGAACACATGCATTTGCTATGGATGGTTTTGCATTTCCTAAGATGATGAATGATGTTAGATTTTGCTACATTAATTCTTGTAGGTGCGGCAAGAATGCGACCATTTAGTCGGTTGGTCTTCGACACGAAAAGTGGATAAACAAAGAGTGATAGCATTGGAAAACCTCAAAGTTGACCGTGAAAGACTGAAGAAAAAGGTTGGGATAATTTTGTCTCCAGTTCTAATTTATGGTAAATCATATTGTTAGAATGGTGGATCGTAATGTAGGGTCTTTTTGTTTTGGTTGGGTTGTACATGAGATGATGAGGGATGGCGGGTTTTCTGTTTCTTTTCATCTTTCTTGCTTGTTTCCTCTTTTGGCTGGTGTTTCCTTTTTGATCTTTAATATGTGTTCTTTTGCCTAAAAAAAAAAAAAAATTGTTAGAATGATTTGGGCACATGGTTGTTGACAGTTACCAATATTTGTCTACTTTAACTTGCTGATTAGTTCATCATATTTTTTGGGTAAAATATTCTCACTTTTCAGTTGATCTTTTAGACTTGCTTTCATTTGTAATTTAAATATGTTCTGAAGGTTCTGATTTTACAAAATTAACAAAGTTGTCTATAAACATGGTATTAAATATCTCCTGATATGGTTATATCTCCAATATCTAGGACTCTTGGTATATGTTTGTAATTCTTTGCTGTGACATCTTGAATGAGAAATATCACATGCAATTGAACATTCAATGGTTAACCCTTCCACTGAAGATAAATGTTTTGAAGAATATATTATTTTTGTTCACTCTCATGTTTTTTTAAATGACATTATCATCAGGAAAAAAATGAAGCAGAATTTTGAATGGTTCAGAGGTATTAAATGTGGTGGATACTTCAAATTTGGGGGTAAAAGAGTTTTATAAAACATTCTTGCTGAAAAAAATGCGAATGAAAGATATAGGGATAGGGAGGGGATTTCAACGCTCTTAGAGGAAGATGGCAAGGGCCGTGGTGCATTGATGGGGATTTCAACGCTCTAAGATTCCCTGATTAAAGGAATAAGGAGGGGAGATTAACAATTGTCATGAGAAAGTTCTCGTAAATCATAGATGAGCTTGAACTAAAAAGATATTCCGCTTCGAGGAGGGCAATACACATGGAAGGGGGGCTTGAACAATAGCCGAATGGCAAGGTTGGTTAGGTTTCTAATCATAGATGATTGGGAAACGCTTTTTGGTGGGTACAAATCAGAGCTTGTAGCCCAGACCTCTATTAGCCCATCACCCAATCCTACTGGAGGGAGGTAGACGCAAAGTAAAAGGACCTCACCTTTTAGATTTGAGAATATGTGGCTGAAGGAGGAAGGCCTCAAAACTTTAGTTGAGGACTGGTGGAGGAGCTATGAGGTAAGAGGCATAGGAAGCTTTATGATAAAAGAAAAGCTGAAAACTTTGAAAAGTCAACTAAAAAAATGGAACAAAACCTCGTTTGGAAATCTAGAGGAGAAAAAAAAGGAAGCATTGAAGAAAGTTAAAGCTTGGGATGTTTTAGAAGAAAGGAATCCTCTTACTCTAAGCAAAAGAGAGCTGAAGGTAGAAGCTGTGAATGATTTTAAATAATGGGCCTTGCTAGAAGAAGTGCATTGGAGACAAAAATCAAGGGAAATTTGGTTGAAGGAAGGTGATAGAAACACAAGGTTCTTCCATAGAATGACGAACTCTCATAGAAGAGGGAACCATATAATTAAGATGATAAACGAGAATTGGGTAACAGAGGATGCATATTTAAAACTAGGGATAGTGGGTGCTTTCAAGTAGTTGTTGACGAACACAGGGGAATGGAGAGCAAATATAGATGACCTGACCTTCCAAAGTATTAATGAGGATGATGCGTCCAAAATGGAAAACCCCTTCACAGTCGAAGAAGTATTCACGGCTGCGGCTGGTATAATGGGGATAAGGCTCCAGAATGCAGATGGCTTCTGTTTTGGCAATTTAGTGGGATATAGTTAAGAGGAAGACATATTATGAAATTTTAAGGAATTCACGGTTACGGGTGAGGTTTGTCAAAAACCTTAATGCCACTTTTCTAGTGCTTGTGCCAAAAAAAGGGTGGGTAGAGGATTTCAAGGACTTTAGGCCAATAAGTTTGGTGGGAAGTTTGTACAAGCTTTTAGCTAAGGTCCTTGCTAATAGACTAAAAAATTTTATGCATAAGTTGATAAATAAAGGTCAAAATGCATTCGTTGAAGGAAGGCAGATCATGGATGCTTCTTTGCTGGTGAATGAAGTCATTGATACAATGTTGAATAGGAAGGAAAAGGGGGTGTTGTGCAAGTTAGATATTGACAAGGCATATGACCAAATCTACTGGAACTGTATTTTAAAAGTGATGCAAAAGATGGGTTTTGGAACTAAGTGGATCAGATGGATCAAACGATGCATAACAACATCTTTTTCAGTATTAATCAATGGTAGCCTTGAAGCTAAGGCAAGGAGACCCCCTTTCTCCATACCTTTTGTCATTGGAATGGAAGTATTCTCCAACCTAGTAGATCCTTGTCTCAGGGGGGTTCTTGACTGGTTTCAATATTGCGAATAGGAAAGGAAAAGAGGAGCATATCACACATTTGCTGTTTGCATACGACACTTTAGTCTTTTGCAATGACACCAGGGAGATGTGGAAGGAAAGAAATAGAGTGATGTTTGACAACATAAACTTCTCTCCAGATAGGATAAAACAATCCTTGAATGAGGGGGAGTACCCGCTTGTAAATTTATTAATGTGCATCATGTGGTTTTTTCCCAAGTTTTTGGGTGGTAGGTAGTTTTTTTTTTTTTTTTTTTTGCTTCTCTTGTATACAACCTATATACCCTAGGGCTTGGCCCTGTTTTGCTATTATACTTGCTTCTTACCTACCAAAAAAAAAAAAAAAAACGAATGAAAGATCCCACTGAAGTGAATTGGATCCATGAATCTAAGAAATATTGAGAATTTTTCTCGCAATTTGAAAATCCAAGATTTGAATTGATGTCCTTCCACAGATTCCTCCTAAATTATGTTGATTTATCCTAAAGATTTCATTTCAATTTGTGATTTCAACTTGGGTCTACCCCCTCTCCCCTAAAGATTTGATATTGGAATGGACCAACTTCCCCATAAGGAAGAGGGTTAGAAAGCTGTGGAGGGCAGCCCCCCATTGCCTGTTTTGGGCAGTCCAGAAGGAGAGGAACCGTATTGTCTTCGATGGCACACCTTTCTCTGTTTCTAGACTTAAAACCTTTTTTGTTAGTACCCTAATTTCTGGGGCTGGTTTTGTTAAGGTGGAGGTGTGCTCTCTTGAAAGAATTTTGCTGTGCATTCTCTAGGTTTCTGTTTTGGTTGGTGGGTTTTCTTTTGCGTCTCTTTTCTGTACAAGTCGGGTTGCCTTTGTTTACTCCCTGTATACATGGATCAACCTGAATCCCATTTTTTGTGTTTATAAAATCTGCTCTGTTTTATCTATCTGTCACTGTGGTAACTCTTGTACTTATTCTAAGAAGTACATACATTTCTTTTGATTCTTTACTTGCTAAATGATCCACACAGTTGTTTAAGTGAGGTGCCCAACATCAGTGGTGGAGCCAGAAAATAAGTTGAAAGGAGGGGCAAAAACACCGAGTTTCAGGGGGCCAAAACCAAAGTACAAATCACTTGGATGGTTTATTGCCAATTAGATTTTACTTTAAATTAAAGCATGTGGGTTCAAATCCTTGTAGATCCACCCCTGCTCACAGTTAGCCCTTTGTAGGAAATCATGCCACCTTTTAACCTCTTAATTTCTCTTTCGTGTGATTTTAACTTGTCTACCCTTTTTGTTAGTTTCTGTAGGCCCCTCAAAGGGTACCTCTTCCTTGTAATCTGAACCTTGTATCAATGAATATGTTGTTTCTGATCAGGGGAAAAAACTCCCAAAATACTTTACTTCCTCTTCACAATTTTGGAGTTGATAAAGTTAGTATGAGCAGTCTTTCATATTTTTTATTTTGGCTAAAAGGGTTTGTTTTTGCACCCAGGTGGTGTTCCGCTTGGATCCTGGGAAGTTTAAGGATTTGAAACATGAGTTTGGCGAATTTCTGAAACGTGTTACATACCTTTTCGACGACCTGATAAAGAATACTGAAGTGATGGACTTACAAGTGATGATTGGTGAAATATGCAACTGGCAGGTATGGTATATTATATGTGTGTATGTATATATGTATATATGTATGCATGCATGCATGTCTAATCTATTTTCTCTCCTATTTCTCAGGAAACAGCAACCCGTTTTATTAATCGCTTATCAGATGAATATGCATCATATAATGATATAATTCAGCCGGTTCAAGTTGCAGTATATGAAATGAAATTGGGCCTTTCACTTGTTCTGTCTAGTTCTCTGCAGAAAGGATTTCAAAATAGAGTGATGCAGGAAAATTTTGATGGTATTCTGGTAGGTTATGGTAGCATGGGCATCTCCTCTTTCTTCCTCTTCTTCTTCTTAATTGCTGACTTGTAGGGGACTGTTTGGCAGGCAATGATTTACTCTTTCATCAGATTCCCAAGAGGCAATGCACGTGAATCCATTGCTGTTGAAGTCAAATTTGAGTTTCCTTTGTATGGTGTGGGTTCTCCATCAAATGATTGGGCATTGGATATGAATGTGTTGGAAAATTTGGTTACGGTCACAAGAGATCTGAGTTCTGATAAAACGGTTTGTAATTTCTCTGTCATGGGCTAAATTTTCCTTCAAGTTTCTCATTATAGGTGACTCTTCTTGTTGCATAGTCTTAGATGGAGATGTTTGTTTTTTATTCTCTTGAAGCTTGATTAATCTTCCCACTGATAGCAGGTTTCTGTCTTGCAACTAAAAGCTGCTGTTCGTCAGAATATTCTTGTCCGTGTTGCGCATTTTGTAGCTAATGCACATCTGTTTGATAATCCATCCTTCTTGGTGAGAAGCTTTTCCACCCCACCCTCCCTGCCCAATTTGAGTTATTTGGAATTCAACTTGGAGAATTTGATAACTGCAAAATTGTTGTCTAATGTTAAAAAACTTACTGTCTGAATCAGCTTTCAAATAAGATATTTGATGAAATCACAAGCTTTTGGATGGATATGAAGGTTCAAGTAAAAGGCAAAGAAGACTACGAAGCACAACAATACAAGTTCAAGCCTCGAGCCTTTAAGATAGAAAACATCATTGAAATTGATATCTCATCTCTTGGCAATTCAGTTGCAAATGAAACTTTTTCAGAGTGGCAGGAATTACTTTCTGAAGATGAATTGACTGAGAAGGTGACCTTTTTCTTGCAGTTATATATATGGTTGTTAGTCTGATCTTAATAGGTTGGAAATTTAGGAAAGTTGATAGCTTAGCATGATAGAGCTATGTCCTCCCCTTTCTATATTCTTTTGAAACAACTTCTTTGTCCATCCAGAAGGATGCTAATGAGGAACTAGAGGAACAATGGAGCCTCATGCAGGAATCCATTCTGAGCAACATGGTCCGCATCCACAATCAATTATTTGGATCTGTCAATCTCGTTTTAACTGTAAGTTCTTGGATCTTTATTGGATGTATTCTTGTATCCTCCAATGAACAGAACATTAAAAGCTTTTAAAGGCCTTTCGGATTGCTTTCCTGAATACGCGTTTTTGTAATGATGGATAACATGTCTGTTTCACCTCCTTTCTGTGTGGTACCACGTATATATGTTGCATATTTTTTGCAAGGTATTTTATGGGGTATCTGCCCATGAAAAAAGGTCCTCATAATTGATGTACTGTCCTTAGCTTTATGTACCCTTGCTCTTGGTTTTCTATTTGGCCAAGAAAAGATTTGAATATGCATTCCATGTTGCAGCTAAGCTGTGGGAGAGTTTGCATCTTAAGTGCACTTGTAGCTTTCAAAACTATGGATGTTTCAGTTGTGCTGCTTCCCTAATATTTATTGAGGAATGTGTTTTACATTTTTGGAAATATTTTTTATCTATGCTTTGAGTTTTTGCTCCAATTAGCACTATCACATGTAGTTGTATTATTGTTTCTCCCTATATATTTTTCTTTCACAAATAATGCTTTACTTTCATCACTTAGAAACTCATTTTTTGGAGGGTAAGTTGGATATATCTGGGAAACAAGATCTAAAAGATATACCATCCTCTGTTTAGTTAGTTTTATATCTGTTTCTTTTGCATTAGCTGTAAAATTGCCACTGATATCTTGGTTCTTGGATTCAGCGTGGATATATACCGGTATCTGATGCAGATCGATTGCGTTCTTTCCTTGACTCCTATACATTGGGTGTAGGGATGATTAAAGGTGATTTCTGTTTTGTACTTGTTTTTTCAGCATGTTAATTTTTCCTTACAGAAACTAACCTTACTTTTTATCTTTTCTTTCCAGGTTTGGAGGGTCTGTTGTCCTCCAGTTTGGATGTTAAACTTGTGCCAGAGCATTTACTTAGACTTTGTCTAGAGCATGAGCCAAAGTTTGTTTCATTTCAGAAAATGGCCCATACGTATAACTTTTATAAGGTTTGCAATTTCTGGTACCTGCCTGTTTAAATGTTATATTTTCTATATTGTCAGGTCATCACTATCTCCTTACTATTGCATAGGATTCAAATGCCTGTATGATGACTAAAATGGTGAAGCTACTAACTGCTCTTCAAAAGCGGGTTTTGTCATTTTCGAGTGAGTGGGAAGATCATCCTGGTCTCCAGAAAATTTTGGATGCTATAGAAATGCTATTGTCCATTCCTTCAAGCACCCCTCTTGCTAAGGTGGTTACCTTTTCTATTCTCTCTGAGTGCTTGACTCTTCTGTTCATGATGGATAAAATAACAAAGAATAAAATCTGAGTTGATGCAGCGCCAACACTGTATCTCTTATAAGAGAACCCAAAAATTATGTTTTCTGCATTGCATTCATTTTCCAGAAGAAACAAGAGTTAAAAAAGCTTGAGCTGTTAAAAACACTGTTTATAAATCTTAAGGAACACATGCGTCTTCTATGGGAGTGTCTGATTCTAAATGCATGATTGTTTTATGTATATGTACTGTCACTGCTCCTTGAAATGTCTTTTCCTCCATGAACTTAAAATGTCGTTTCTTCAATGAAGGTTCTTTCAGGTTTGCAATTCCTGCTTAACAGAGTCCGGATGTTACAAGAAAATGGCTCAAAATTTTCTTTCTCTGGTCGGTACATTTACCTTTACCAAGTTTCTTTTTTTGCTCATACAGTTGTGCTGATTGATTAATTAATTTATTTTTTGGGTTGTAGATCATCTAGAACCTATTATTCTTTTGGCATCCTCATGGAAAAGAATTGAGTTTGATTCTTGGCCTGCTTTGCTCGATGAAGTTCAGGATCATTATGAGATTAATGCTGGGAAGGTAAATAATAGCTTTTGGTAGTGATGAAGGGAAAATTTACTTTCCTTTTGGAGCAATTTTATATTCATTAGATCTAAATCTAAACAAACTGACAGAAGAATTAGCAAAATTAATTTCTGTTGAGAAAAATGAGGGGGATGAGTTGAAACAAATGCTTAGAACTAGAATAATAACATGAATAAGCCAACAACGGTGTAGCCCATCAATGACCTAAGAAAGAAAGACTAGAATGTTCAGAACTTGTGAAAGCTAATGTGAGCTTCTCTGTACTGTTAAATCGTAATTTGAGTGACCATAGTAGTACCATCCATGCAGAACTGTTATTTTTGTAACAGAATGCCTTCTCAGTAACACTTTTTTTTTTGCAAGCCACGTGACTTGATACCTATGAAAAAGGTGCAGTTCCATATGTTTACATTTTATTGAAACTGCAATTTTTATGACTAAGTGAAGATGCTTCTGTTCTTCAATCTACTCAAATTTTTTTACTTACATGCCAACTAGCTTGCATTTCAGAAATTCTAAGATTATGGAATATAAGCTCTTGAATATAATTTAAATCTTTTTAGATGTTACGCTAATGTGTATAATCTACAATATGAACCCAAATCCTGCAAGTTAAACTTAAGAAAATTGGTTGTTGAACATGGTGTTAGAACCTTGTTTGACCAAAGATCATGAGTTCGAAACTTAGCTTGTGTCTATTTCCTCAACAGTTAAGCCCAATGGAGGGTATCAAATTGCATCATCATATATGCATTATGGTGCTAAATCCTCTGAGCTTAAAACTTTAGGAAAGTCTGTTTAACATGTTAAAAGTAGTCATGCTGCAGTTATTTTCTTTGTTTTATTTCTTGGATCTGATGGATTTTTGTTATTGTTGACTAATTTAATTTTTTTTCTTTTATGGGTATTTTTTTGTGTTGCAGTTGTGGTTTCCTTTATACTCAGTTCTTCAACATAGGCAAGCTGATGATATTTCTGTATACAAACAATTAACAATCCAGAGGCATGTTCTAACCAATGATCTGGCCTGATTTTTCTTGCAATTTGTTTCATCAGAAGTTTCTTTTATGAATTTTTAGCATTTGGAGCCATCATCTAACACAGAGGAACCTGCAGTTTGGAGGAGTTTATTCAAACATCCAGCATTGGTGAATTCAGAAAACGTCTTGAACTTCTTTTTGCTTTCCATGGTCAGATTAGTACGGGTATATCTTTGGGAATTTATTCAAGGTAAGATATGATAGATGTAGTTTTCTGTGTTTGAAGCTTCCATTGTAATTTTTTTCTTCTCCATAAATTTTCTTAAAATGAAGTTGATATGTCATCTGGAAATGAAAGGTGCTTTAGACTTGGTTTACACATTCTTAAGGTATTTATGAAAGGGCAAGTTATTATGTTGGCACTATCATAGTCTTGCTAGGAGCCAGAGCCCTATCTTTCAACTTTAGCACTCCTAAGACATGTTTTCTTATTGCATTCCAGGGTTTTATTGCATGAGGGTTTTCGGGGGAGTGGCCACCTTTAATCTTCTTTGGTTGCTTTGGCTGGAAAGAAGTACTTGAATTTGACGATAAATAGGGCTGAGTCATTGTGGGATATGCTTACTCTTCCAATTGCATTCCCGGGTTTTATAGCGTGAGGGTTTTCGGGGGAGTGGCCAACTTTAATCTTCTTTGGTTGCTTTGGCTGGAAAGAAGTACTAAAATTTGACAATAAATAGGCTGAGCTGGCACTTAAATAGAAAAATAAAAGAGATGGTCCCTTAGTCATTATAAGTTCAGTATGATGATTGTTCTCTAGAAAATCTAGGGAGGATGGGCATTATTGAAGTTTTCTGGAACCATAAAGCATTAGTCTTTGGGACTTTTTTCAAGCTTATCAAGATAGGTTGGCTATCTTGAAGGTCGATGCTAGCTTCATCCCTGTTTAACGTGAACTTGGTAGGAGCTGATTTGACCATATTTGTCTCATTAATTTCTCCTGAAAAGAAGAGGTCCTTGAAAGTTGGACTATTGGTTACTCTATATATATATATATATATTAGGTGGATCTCTGGCTACCTAAGCAAGATCTTCTTTACCACATGTGTGTTTGGGAGTTTTTAACTGCATGATGGCCTTAGTTCCCACCCATCCATGCTTTTTGGTGTTTCTGTTGTATTTGATTCTACTTGTTCCCTTAGGACTGTTCTCCTTCATGTGCACCTGGTACTTATTTAACAGTGAATTTCTGCTGTGATTAGTATTGAGAGATGTTATGTTGTAGTACACGACAATCTGTGAAGTTAAATTAGGAGGAAAGGCTACAGGGAGATATTTGTACATTTTTAATTACTAATTATTTTATTATGTAGAACCATTTTCTTTTTTGGATTCAGAACTGTTTATTCCTTTGGTTTTGTGCAGTTCTTTCAAAAGGGAAACTTAAAGATTTTATATTTCTGCACTTTTTATTTAACAAAGTATTTGTGTTGAATAATTTTCTATTTCTGGATTCAAAAGTTCTGATTCCTAAGTTTTGTGCAGTCCTTTCCAGATGGAAAACTTAAAGATTTTATACAATGTGTTTGGCTATTATGTTCAATTCTTGCCAGCGTGAGTTTCCTACCCTGTTCATTTTTTGATCAGAAATTCTCAAGTCATTCATATAATTACTTATCATGTTTTTACCATTTCAGAGCTCTGGAGCATATAAACACCAATAGAAAAAACATTGAGATGGAGCTGAAAGAACTTCTAAAGCTATGCCAATGGGAGCGCTCTGAGATATATTTGTCCATGGAAAACTCGAAAAGAACTCAACAGAAGCTTAGGAAGCTTATACAAAAGTACACTGTGAGTGACATACTTTATTTCTTCTTCCGTTCTTTTGTTTTTGTTTGTTTGTTTTTTTTTTTTTTGGGGGGGATAGGAAACAACATGTTATTTATAATCCTTCATGAAGAAACAAACAGGATTGTGTTTTTCCCTTCGTTGAAGCAACTTTGTTAGTTTTGATATTTATAATCCTTATATTTTGTTTTTGAACCTTTGGGACTGGCTAGTTTTAGATGTTTTCCATGGTTATTATACCTTAGTCATATTGTTTGGTGGTTTTCATATTTTGTGACAATGTTTGACTTTGATGAGTGCAAATTGAGTAGCAAGGTTTTATTCTTTTATTCCATATATATTACTGAAGGACTATACCTGCTGTCTATATTCAAGTGTACAGATCATCAGTATTAACTGTCAAAATAATCCCTTTCCACCTTTTCTTTTGAAGTTTCTTCTACGCAGTACTTCAAAAACATGTGTTTTGAGAAAGCGTTTTTTACGTCAATGTAGCATGGTATCTTCTTGTATGCTTGTACAAATCATACTCCTCTTTCACTTCAATGTATCCTTCTGGGAAGTTGTACCAGCAAGAGAGAACCCATATATTCATCCACAAGCTCGTAATTCCATATTTCTGGTTTGTGCAGATCTCAAATTTGTGTGGGCCACACAATGTGTTGGCTTTGAATATGTTTACCATTTAGTGACAAGCATATTGAATTTGAAAGGGCAGATGTATTAGTATGTAGATTTATTAGTATGTAAATCATAATCTTAATGCTTAGTCAGTTTCATACCCTGTGTAAGGTTGCCATATGCTTGATTTTACTCTTGCAGGATCTGCTGCAACAACCTGTAATGCTCATTCTTAACCTAGAAGCTGCACGAAGCGGCATAAAATCTAAATCCATAGAGGAGCCAAAGCTCCTGGGTGATTTTCCTGATGAGCATGGAGAGGTGTTAAATGCTGATACCAATCTTACAGAGCTCAGTAATAAAAACAGGTTAAAATTTTGGCTACTTTCAGCATCCTGTATTCCTGAAAGTAATGTAATAACCCCCTACAAATAAATATTATTAATAGTAATAATTTTAATAATAATAATAATATTAATATAAATAATAAGCAAAGAAAAAGATTGCTCTTAGAAGGTGACATGATTTCTCTCGGTGCAGATCTATATGGTATTCGGACTGGACGAAGAAAGTACTTTTTGCCTTGCAAACATTGCAACTGGGAGACACATCTGAATTTAACATCCCACCTTTCTGTTTTGCGGAAACTCAAGGTTTTCTTTTCTTTCCTCAGTTTGTCCTTTGTTTTTAAATTAATCAAATTTCAGAAACCATGAGGATTCAACATCTGTGTAGATGCTGAGCATACCACCCAGCAGGACTTAGCTTTGCCTTCTCCATGTCTTGTATACTTGGAACACTGGAGGGAAGTACAGTCTACGCTTGAAACTGTATGCAGAACTGTCACTGGTTGTGCTGATCTTTGGAAAGACGTAAGCAAGAGTGTGGGAAAGAGGAGAGCATTGTCTGAACTTCTAAAGCTGTTGGAAAGTTTTGGTCTGTCTAGGCACAAATCTATATTTTTGGAGGTACTAAAGAATAAGTGCTACTTTTTGTTTGTGGTTTTCAAAGTTTACTTGGATCTTAGAATGAACATTCTATTTTCCTTCAACACCTTTTCTCAATGTCTAAGATGTTACTGGTCCATCTTGTGTTACACAAGTTTTATTAGATTTTATTCTGATGACTGACTTCATGCAGGATCAACTCGAATCCAACCATTCAAGTTGGTTGCTACAGCCATCATATGATATGCAGCATTTGTTACTGACACAAGGCAGACTGCCTTGTCAAAATGTTGGTCTTGCTGCTTCCGGTCAGTCACAGAGTTTTATCCAAGAAGTTCCTGATATTGAATGGAGTGGGGCAAACCAATATTACTTTAAGGGCCTAGCTTCATTGCAGCTTCTGCGGCAAATTTGCCTGAATTTTCACAAGGATTTTACACTTGAACAGGTGAATGCCTTCATATTATTTGAAACTATAATCTTTCTGATGTTTTACCTGTCATCGACAAAATTTCTGACTTTGTTGGCTGGTCACTATTCTGGTTGACTTTCTGGCTAATGTGAGCCATTGCCATTTGTTCTCTGTTGACAAGGATGGCTAACTTGCTTATCTTCACTTGAAATTTTTATGTAGGTCACTAGATCAGTCTCTTTTCTCGACCATCTCATGATAATACAGCAGGAGCAACGCACTGCAGTTTATCGTTTCTCTGAACATGTGAAAGACTTGAGGAAAAGTGTAGCACTATTAGAAAATTTGTACTCAAGTTCCACCGTTTCTGATGATGGAACTGGTGGTAAGTGCTCTATCGCCCCGAACCAACATGCCACACTTAAGTACATGTGGCAACAAAAGGTAAGCTTCCACCACTTAGATCCTGCTTGATATTTATAGCATGTCTTTTTGTTCTCTAGAACTTTGACATGGTGTTCAATCTAAATGTTTTTCTCCCATGTTTTGCAGCAACTGTTTGATATTTTGTGTTCGATGTTACACGAAGAATCTTTGTTGTTAAGAACGGTTGAGACAGCCCATTTCAACTCTTGTCAACAAGACAAAGTTGCAGCAAATAGGGTTCTTGTTTTCATTGAGAAATTTGTTCCAGTGTTTCAGAAATCTAAGGTGCACCTTTTGTGTTCATCCATTATGTTCTCCCTCATGTTGACTGTAGTTTTTCTTCCTCAATATTTTTATTGAAACACTGTAACAGGAAATGTTGGATGATTATCTTCTCAGCCATGATAGGGTCCTAACCACGGTAGCAACGTCCTTTTATCCTCCTGTAATTACGAAACAAATGGAGCAATTAGTATGTCAAAACTTTCAGATCCTAAAGGAGTTTGAGGAATGCTTGTGTTCTTTCCGGAAGCAAGAAGTAGATCAAAGATCAGTGCAAGAGGCTTTACTTAATCATTTTGAAGATATACTCAAGAAGGTATCCATTATATCCTATATATTTCTGTTGCTCCTTACTGTTGTTTTTTTACATATTTTCCAGCAAAATGACAGTGGATCTTTAAGAAGATCAGACCCTTCTTAATCTAGGAAATGCTTTCCATTACATGGTAAGCTGTTAAAGACATGTATTCATATTAAACCCAAATCCTACAAGCTTGAGCTTTTAGGAGTGTTGGTCGTTTAACATGGTATCAGAGCCTAGTTTGGCAAGAGGTCTTGGGTTTGAGTCACCTCTCTGCAATTTATTCCCCATTTATTGATTTAAAAGTTCATGGAGGACTTTATTTGGTTTGTTTGACTCTTCATGTGCGGGTATGGGGCTACACGTGAGGGAGGGTGTTAAAGGCATGGTATTTATATTAAACCGAAATTCTACAAGTTTGAGCTTTAGGAGAGTTGGTCGTTTAATAGTAGCTTGTATTGATACAGGTGTAATAGAATTGTATGTACTTTTGCAGGGGAAAGCAATGGCTGAAGAGTTCAACTGCATTCTAGAGGGAAGGAGTGAGCTGAATACTTGTGATGAAAATTATTCTGAACTTGAAGCAGAGTTTTCTGGAGCCTTCGGAAGAACACTGACACATATTATGGATGCATTTCAGAAACTAGGCCCACTGAATAATGGTTGTGCTGTTTCAGAGTGGTCACCTGACAATATTACCTCATGGAAAGTTCTATTTGAATCATACGTGATGAATGTGCGGGTGGACGGTATTTGTGATGAACTTCATAAAACAATCTTTTATGCAGTAAGTTGTAATCTTAATCTTTTTAATGAAGTAGTTTGTACAGATTATTCTTCGTTTTATTAATCTCTTATGGATTGTGCATTCAGGGGAAACTGCTGAACTGTTATGGGAATAAAATTCCTAGTTTATGCTTCAAAGTTGAAACATATTTTAAGCATCTGTATCAGTTGTTGGACTTAGTATTGGCCTTCAGTGATGGTCTTCTTCGTGATTTCTTGGATGTGCATAAAAAGGTGAACAGTCCTCTTAACATCCATAGTTTGTTATCATCCTTTTTTTTTTAATTGTTATATGGTTTATCTTAATTTTAACAAAATCTTCTAAATTAAACCAAATATTGTTTGTTCATAGATAAGGATGTCCAATATCAGGGATAAACACTACATTTTGTATATCCTTAAATATTTCTTTCCTAATACAATTATTTCCTTCTCTTTTTGGGGGGAAAAAATCTTAAATAGTTTGCGGTCTTAGATTGTGGATTTTTTATGCAGTAAGTTGGTTTCAAATTCTGAATGTAATTATGACTATATCTAATTTACTTGCTTGCAGGTATCAATGATGACTCATGTGCTGGCAAATGTTTTCTCATCTTTATATTCGGAAGGCTTTGGCACTCCTGGGGAAGATCAAGGAGATGATAATAGCCGTGATACATCTCAAGATGCTAAAGGAACCGGTATGGGGGAGGGTGTGGGATTAAAGGATGTAAGCGATCAGATAGAAGATGAAGACCAGCTACTTGGAGCTTCAGAAAAGGTTATAATCTAGAGCATATTTACACTGTCTCGTACTTACCTAACTAATTACTGAAAGCTCTATATTTTTCATCTATTCTTCTACAGGCAAGTGAAGAACAAGATGTGCCAAATGAAGTCCCTAGTAAAAATGATAAAGGGATTGAGATGGAACAGGATTTTGCTGCTGATGCATTCAGTGTTAGTGAAGAATCTGGCGATGATGACAACGAGGACAGTGGGGATGAGCAACTGGATACCGCAATGGGTGAAACCGGAGCTGACAGCGAGGTTGTTGAT
This sequence comes from Tetrastigma voinierianum, assembly GCA_016808115.1. Taxonomy (NCBI): domain Eukaryota; kingdom Viridiplantae; phylum Streptophyta; class Magnoliopsida; order Vitales; family Vitaceae; genus Tetrastigma; species Tetrastigma voinierianum. The sequence continues at coordinate 860,617 of JAEQBH010003733.1, forward strand.
GAGAAACTCTGGAATAAGGATGAAGATGAAAATGCTGATAACACAAAGGAGAAGTATGAATCCGGACCTTCAGTCACAGATAAGGATGCAAGCTCTAGGGAGCTTAGAGCGAAGGAAGATGATGCTACTGCTGCTGCTCCTGATGATGAACCTGGAGAGCTTAATCAGGGGGATGAATCTAATGAACCAAATGACGAGACTGGGAGCCAAGACGATCTTGGCAATACAGGGAACATGGAGGACATGAACATGGACAAAGATGAAGCGTTTGCAGATCCTTCAGGATTAAAGCTTGATGAGACAAATCCAATGGAAGAAGATATGGATATGGATGAACAAGAGGGTGCAGATCCCATGGAAGAAGAGCATCCTGAAGAGCATGACAAGTTTACTGAGAACGGGGATGGTAAGGAAGAAGATTCTAATCCTGCGGATGAAAATCTTGAAGAGGCAGGATCTGGACAAGTGGATGGAAATTCTGAGAGGGATGATGCAGGGAAGGGTAACGAAGAGAATCCGGACATGGATTTAGAGGCACCAAGCAAAGATGTCCTAGGACCAGGAAATTCCGACTTGATTAATGATCGTGCGCCCAATGCAGAATCTGCGACACAACCAAAGGATGACATGCAGGCTGTAGATTCAAGAAACACGCCACCAGAAACAAAATGGTCTAATAGCGGTGATATCAACAATAGCCTTGCACCTATAAGCGGCTTACCTTTGAACAACACCTCTGAGATGGAGATGATGGTGGCTGACTCGTCTACGGATGGGAAACTCACCAATGATCAACCCAAAACTAAGTTGCCTCAGCAGGATTCTTTGTCCATTCAGAAATCCCAATCAAACCCCTACCGCAACGTTGGGGATGCACTTGAGGAGTGGAAAGAAAGAGTCAAAGTGTCTTCTGATCTGCAGGAAGATGATGCAGAAGCTTCAGATAATGTTGAGGACGAAGATGCTGATGAGTATGGATTCATTTCTGAGGTTGAGAAAGGATCTGCACAGGCATTGGGACCTGCAACATTTGACCAGATCGACAAAAATGTCAAACAAAATGAGCCTGATGTTGATGGGGCGATGGCACAAAAAGAAGACATCACTACAAAGGAAAATGAGAAACAAATTTCTGAAACAGAACCTATCAAGGGTTCTGCTCTGAATCTCAAGAAAAGGTTGGAGGAACAGATGCTGGTTGCAGATTCAGAGGCGTCTTTTAGGGAAACGTCCCCAGGAGTTCATGATCAGGATGACGGTAATCCTGGAAGCCTGTCTGAGAGTTTGGTCTCCGTCAAGAGATCTTACTTGAACGAGGACATCTATCAACTCAGTAAACTTTCAGTGAGTGACGATCAGCTCGGAAAAACCAAGAATCTTGAGGAAGTGTCCAGTGATATGAAAGATAATGCTTCTGCTCTCTGGAGAAGATACGAGCTCCGGACAACAAGGTTGTCTCAGGAGTTGGCCGAACAGCTGCGTCTCGTTATGGAACCGACTTTAGCCAGCAAGCTCCAAGGAGATTATAAGACTGGGAAGAGGATTAACATGAAGAAGGTAAACAGCAATAGTATAAAAACTCTGATGTATTTCTTGGTGCCATGATTTATTCTACTAATGAGATTTTTTTTTTCTTCAAACTTGGAAAAAATATCAGGTAATTCCATACATAGCAAGTCATTACAGGAAAGATAAAATCTGGCTGAGGCGGACTCGACCCAACAAGCGTGATTACCAGGTTGTCATTGCTGTGGACGATTCTCGGAGCATGTCAGAGAGCTGTTGCGGGGACGTTGCTATCGAAGCTTTAGTAACAGTATGTCGAGCCATGTCTCAACTGGAAGTGGGAAACTTGGCTGTTGCAAGCTTTGGAAAGGAGGGAAACATCAAGTTACTTCATGATTTTGATCAATCATTTACTGGAGAGGCTGGAATCAAGGTTAGGACACTAAGAACTGTTTTATAGCCTCTTTACAGTTTTTGAAAACTGTTTTCTGTTCTAAAAACAAGGAATACATGTTCGATTTCCATTTTTTTTTTGTTATGAAAACACGGAGAATACAAAAATGGTGTTCTCTGTTTTCAAAAACCGGAACCTAACAGGCACTTATCTTCTCATGCATGAGAACCAAAAAAAAACAAAGCATATTGGGATTTTTTTTTTCTATAATCTGTTTCTTCATGCCTCCTTATACCATCTATAGAGATGTGTGTTCATTGATTGAATTTGGTTGGAGCAGATGATCTCCAATTTGACATTTAAGCAAGAGAATACCATCAAAGATGAACCCATGGTTGATCTGTTGAAATACCTGAACAACATGCTAGACACTGCGGTTGCAAACGCTCGTCTACCATCTGGACAAAACCCGCTTCAGCAGCTTGTCTTGATCCTAGCAGATGGTCGGTTCATTGAAAAGGTACCCCCCATGTCTCACCTTTCACATGAATTTGACCAAACAGCAAATATTCTGGCCTGGTGTCGTCATCCCAGAACTTTTTACATCTTTTCTTATCAATTGCAGGAAAATTTAAAGCGATGCGTTCGGGATTTCTTGAGCCAAAAGCGAATGGTTGCATTTCTGCTTCTAGATAGCCCACAAGAATCCATCATGGATCTCCAGGTATTTCCTTGTTCAATTACAATCTCATCTCATTGCATTTTCTTGCTCTAGCATACGTCTTTAACCTGTGTCGTCCATCCGCCATTTTTTTTGTCTCCAGGAAGTATCATTTCATGGTGGGAACATGAAAATTTCCAAGTATCTAGATTCTTTCCCCTTCCCCTACTATATCATACTGAAGAACATTGAAGCACTTCCCAGGACACTGGCTGATCTACTGAGACAGGTATTGTTCTTTTTCTTTTTTTTTGGTGATTTGATTGAATGACCTTTTGGAAACCCAAAATTTGAAATCTGACCCTTTCTTTCAATTTTTGGCCAGATTAAGACAAAAATTTCTATCTTGTTTTCTTGCAAAAATAACTTATTCTTTTAAGGGACAATGTAAATAGATGAAATAAGAAATGACATTTTTGTTGGAAATTGGTCGTTCTTCAAAAAAAAACATGAGAGATATTAGATTCATAAATTTAAGGGTGTTTGATGTCTTTTAATCAAAAATTTTTTTTTTTTGGATAGCTTTTTAAAATGGACAAATCCTAAGAAAAATTGCAAAAATAACATCTTTCATTGAAATCCAAAGACAAGTACAAAAATATATACTTTCAGACAAAAATGCCCTTGGGTATTTAGTTATAATGTGGAGGGATGGGACAAAATGACCTGGGCATTTAGTTATCATAGTGGAGATTTGTCGTTACACCTTTAGGGACATTTTTGTCTGAAATAGGACATTTTCAAGATTACTTTTCCAATTAACTTTTGAATTCGTCCCTTTAAAACCGATTTCTCTTCTTTCTTTTTGCCCCTCTTTGTACTTAAACCCCAACCCATCACTGCATACTGATCTGTTCAAAGAACTAACTAAAACAACTCGAACTGCTGCAGTGGTTTGAGCTTATGCAGCAGTCAAGGGACTAAATCGAGTCGATCAAGAGCTTCGCCTAATGCTTCTACTAACCCAGTAAACTGCAACAATAATTTTCTCCGCGAACGATGTTCAACAGAGCAGCCTTCGTCGTTTCAGTTGCATACAGACATCCTTTTTTTCGATATTTTATTCATAAACTTTCTCAAACAGAGGCATCTCAGTGGCTCTAATTGCTGTACAATTTTCTATTATGACCAGCAAAATTTTTGGTAGTTGAGGGAGCTTGAGGTGGCTGATAGAAGAAAGTCGCTTCCAAAAGACTATATTATGTGAATGAGAGCTTACAGAAGATATATATATAGAGAGAGAGAGCCAAAGTTTTGACATTGCGAATGTATGAGTCCTTTTTTTTTTCTGGGACTTCAAGAGCTGTAAATTTATTTGTTGTACAAAAACAATAATCATGGTATAGAGCAACGGCAAAGCCTTTTTCTCAGTAGAGGAAAAAACACTTTTTTTAAGTTTTTTTTTAGAAAGGAAAAATAATTTTATTGATTCAAACTTGTAATAGGTAGATAGAATTAAAATACAAATTGTTAAATTTCATAAAAGATGAAACAATATTCATGTTAATAGTATAATAAATCGGTATAGAACTTAGAAATTTGATAATATATTGATTATAATATTTACGATTCTAGTTCAACATATTGGCGACTATAATATAATATCTTCGACTCATCAAATCTGTTTTGCTTCATATAAATAAAGTGTTGCAACAAGAGGATAAAAAGTACCACGTCGTAGATGACAAATCAAACGTCGCAATAAGACGGTGACTATACGAAAAACAAGAAATGATCCAAATCTTTGTGGAATAAGAAACAATATTATTAAGAGATAGACCGGAAAAAAAAAGGTATAGATGAGTGATTTCAAGCCAAAATTGTTGAAAATTATCCATTATAGTTTAAAAAAGAAAATTAAACGTAATCAAAGTATCTAAAATTTTTACATATTATTAAATTTCTTAGTCCTTATATATTATAAAAAAAACAAATAAAATGAGTTTGAATAAATATATAAAATTAATTTATTAAGTTTAAACCTATTTTTATTTTCTTATAAATTTTTTTTTATTCCATTTTTCCTCTCTTTTTTCATTCTTAGTACCATGTAGCTCGAGTCCTCGTTCCTCGGCCTTCTGAAGTCTAAGTTCGAGTCCTCACTGAGACCTCTCCCTCTATGGAGCTAGTGTAGCTAATGTAGTTTGAGTTGTCTCTCGAGTTAGAGCTCAAAATAGAGCTATTTATCTCATGTTATATCTCAAAGGTAGTTAGGTACCTAGAGCCCTTAAAGACACTTAGGAAAGAGAATGGGATGTTCTTAATGTAACGTTCCAGGTCAACCGTGTAGATATTATCCGTTTTTTATTAAAGGGGTCCTCACGGCTTTAAAACGCATCTACTAAGTTGAGAAGAGCTTATACTTATATAGTGTCAAGAAGTTTCTCCCCTATTTGATGTGGGATGTGACAAACACCTTCCCATTTAGATAGAACGTCATCGTTGTGTTTCATGGGATTATAGGGTCAAATACAAACACCTCCTATAAGACGAGCAGACGAGATCCCCATATTGAAATTGTCAATTTTGATATTATTTATAGCTAAGTTCAGCCAGTATAAATATTATCATTGGTCGGGGTTTATGGCTTTAAAATTGTCTTCTAGGTTGAAGGCTCGTACTTATATCGGGGAAGTTTTTATGCTCCCAGGTATTGGATGTGACATTTAAAGCCCTCTTTTCGAGCTCTAAGACCCTTAAAAGTCTCACAAGTGTAAGGGTACAGGAAGCACTCTAAGCGGTTTATGTTAGATCTGTTACTAGGATTACAGAGAAGAAGTAAAGACTGCGAGAAAGAATATTATAAGAACAAAACCAAGAAATCAATTAATCTGAAAAGTAGGGTCTCGTAGGCGTCTGTCTCCTTAAAGCAGATTCAGTCTCCCACACGGTGCTCGGAGGAAATCCACTTCGTGTCTGTTTCCGAGGATACAACGCGGCGGACAAGTAATACCTCAAACACCTAGACCTTTTTCCGTGATGAAACTCTGTCCGAGGCTATCACCCAAACACCACACTCTTGATGAACTCAAAACCAAAAGGAAAAAACTATATAACTTGAATAAGGAAGTCTCACCTTTATAGGCTAAAGGTGAGACCATAACTGTCCGAGAAGCGTTTGACAAGCCAACGTTATGACTACTCAAGGAGTAAATGACAATGAATGTCATTTATTCCAATAAAACTCCCTGCCCTTTGGACTCCTCAAAGAGTAAATGACAATGAATGTCATTTATTCCAACAATTCCCCACATGAATGACATTCATGACCAAAGATCCTAAAAGATTGGGTGATAGATTCAACGAAGAGCACATAGGAGGTAGGTGTTACCCTCTGAACCTTCCCTTGTAAAAATATGTTTTACTCTGCTGGCTAAGCAGTAGGCCACGATGTCCTTGAACTATTACGCCATTTATTGTAGGCGATGACATATCTCGCCACGGGAATCTTCGAGCAGTTCGAGTTCTCACTTTTTATGTCATTTGGCCGCGGACATGCGCGCTGGTGCGAGAGTTTAATAGAATTGTGCTTACTGTTCAATTCCCTGCAGGCGGCCCCACTTCACTCTTCACGTAGGTGATCTATACGTAAATTAAGAGTAGCTCATCATTCCTCTTCTGATGTAGAGATCATTAAAGCGCAACCTTAACCTTCTTATGAGCATCGATGTTCATCATAGGAATGGACACGATAATATCCCCACGATGATTGTATCAAAGTCTTTTACAATTTGGTTGTACTTTGAACTAGATCTTGGGATGCTCGGTCGGCTAGGTTGGGTATCCATTGCATCGACTTATTCTTTTCACGGGCTTTAGTCCCGTTTCCCTTCGATGACTTTTCTCAACCCGACTCTGTTTAACCGCTTTTGGTTAAGCGGATGCATGATATTTATCCTTAGATTTTACATAATCTATAGAGATAACTTGAGTTGAGAAGTTGTTGTTTAATGGTGTGTCTCGACGGATATGTCTAGGCTTACCATTATACATATTGTTTTGTCTTTCTGCGATAAGCGGTCTGACTATCCACGATGTATGCATATTGGAGGCACTGGCTTTGGCCACCTTGGAATGTCCTCTAGGAAGTGGCGTAGCCATTACCTCTTCCCGCATTTGTCTAGTGCTGGCTTCGGATTCGTTTGTGGATGCAGCGATAGCAAATCTGTTTTGAGGTTTCCGGCAATCTGCATTGCACCTCGGGTGTAGGAACACTTAACCAGCATGGGATTTTGAGTCTTTATCATTAGATATCAATTAGCATCACGTATCCTTCAAATCTGTGTGAGGATATCTTGTGTAGTGCGGCCCATAGTCACGAGTGAATCGTAAGTATTTCAATACTCTCATTATTCCTTGCCGTCATAGCTCCGGGATTGCTCGTGTACTACTCGAGTTTATTAGCGCATAGGCTATGTCGTGACGCGCATGTACACCCACCTTTGACTCATTAAGTACATTAGACTCCTATCACCTAAATTATTCGACTTGAGCAACACTCTCTCCTTTATTCTTGGAAAAATGTAGAGTTACATCTGGGGTGTTACAGGTATACGAATTATCCTTATCAAATTTCAGAATATTGTCAACATAGTGTGGTGACCTGCGAGTCCATCGATGTTCTTTTGATTTTTTTATTCCCAGAAATAACATCGGCAAGTCCCATGTCTTTCATCAAATCTTGAATTCAACATGTTCTTGGTGAGTCTTAATCATCTTATCATCACTCTGAGCAATCGACATGTCATCTACGTCTGAAACATCGATGACATAGCCATGTTCATCATCTTTGACATAGACACACTTGTCACGTTCATTGATTTTGAATCCATGTGACAACATAACGTTCCAATCAAATTTCTCATGCCATTGTTTACATTGCTTGTTTTTTAATCCACTCTGAGTTTCACCAATCCTACAGACTTTCATTCTGTTGTCTGGGCTTGAGAAAACCCCTCGGGTTGCTCCATGTAGATTTCTTCATTCAAATCTCATTTAAGAAGGCATCTTGACATCCATTTTGATGTACCTGAGATCTTTTAGTGCGGCAATTGCAAGCACCACCATCCTTATGGAGTTTATTCTCGTCACGGAATGCGTGTCAAATAATCCGGACCCTCGGTTGCCTATAGCCTTTGATCACAAGTCTTGCCTTGTATTTGTCTATTGATCAGTCTACTTCAGTTTCCTCTTAAAAATCCACTTGGGGACTTAGAGGTTTACAACTAGATGGAAGAATCTACCCAATTCCCAGTATGGTTATGCGATATGGAATTAATTTCACTTTTAATTGCCTCTTTCCACATGAGACTCTCCGTGGGGTTCAACGCCTCTTTATAGGTTTGAGGTTCCTTCGAGCATGTATGTCGAAAATGCGGACCAAATGATTTTAATCCTTGCCTTTATACGCACGGGTTCTACCTCTCATCAGTATCTTCATCGACTATTTCCATGAATAGTCTCAACACTCTTTGATGAACTAGAGCTTTCCTTGGATCAGAAGTATGGAAACACATCCTCGAAGAATGATCGCGTTATCGATTCGAATTATCGTGTTAAGGTGAATATCGGGATATTAGACTATGCAATCGATAAAAGCAACAACTGGTATGTATAACCAGCGAAGATGCAATCAATAGTTTTAGGTCCTATTCTCACCTTTTTGGGTGGAGGAACTGCCACTTGCAGCGAGACATCCCCACACTCGCAAGTATTTGTAGGATGGCTTCATTCTTTCACCAACTCATAGGTCTGCACTTTCTTTTAGGTACCTTATTTTGAAGGTAATTAGCAGATAAAATGGCTTCTCCCCACATGTTTTGTGGTAGACCAGAACTTATCAGCATTGCATTAATCATTTCTTTTAGAGTGCGATTTTTCCGCTCAACCACTCCATTAGATTGTGGTGAATAAGGTGCTGTGGTTTCATGTATAATCCCATGTTGACACAGGTCAACAAATGGTGATTCATATTCTCCACCTCGATCACTTCTCAGCACTTTAATTTTCCTATTGAGTTGATTCTCAACTTCGTTTTGTAGAGAACAAATTTCTCTATCGCCTCACCCTTACTTTTAAGTAAGTACACATAACAGTACTTGGTGCTATCATCCACAAAGGTAATAAAATATTTATTACCACCTCTTGTTTGTACGAGCTTCAAATCACATATATCACTATGGATTAAGTCAAGAGGTTCAGTGTGTCTTTCAATACTTTGAAAAGATGACATGGTTAGTCTTGCCTCAACACAAGTTTCACACTTGTGCTTTGCATCAATTTGGAAAGTTGGTATATGATTTAAGTTAATTAATTTACGCAATGTATCATAATTAACATGTCCTAATCTACCATGCCATAGATTAGATATTTCGAGAATATAAGCGAGAGAACTAGCTTTATTCATTTCGACTTAATGATAGTCATTACATTAAACTCCACATCACAGCCACTCATATACCCTTTTCAGGCATACATTCGGCTCTTTGATAGAACAAATTTATCGGACTCAAACACCTTGGCCAAAAATCCATGACTATTATTGAAGAACCGGACACCAAGTTCTTGCGGATTTCGAATTACATAACACATTTGTTAAAGTCGGCTCTTTCCCACTGAAGTCATCTTCCAAGACCACCTTGCCTTGCCCTTTAATATCAATGGCGGAGTTCCCCGTGAACACTTTCTCCGGTCTGATTGGTTGAGTGGAGAACATCATCTTATCGAACACACATGGCCGGGTAGCACGATGTCGATCCACCATTCATGGGATTTGATCCCACCAAGTTCACCTCAGAGATCACTGCAGTGAGGTCAATTTCAGACACATCCTTGGTGATGTCGTCAACCACATTGGCTTCCTTGAGTTTGTTTCTTTTCGGAAGTTTGCAATCAGAAGATTTGTGACCTTGCTTCCCACAGTTAAAGCATTTCCCGATGAACTTTTGCTTCTTGAACACTCCCCTTTTTAGTCCGGCTTAGTACCTTTTCCTTTATTTATTTGCCTTTTGAACTTGGAACCTTTACCATGTTCCACAAAGTTGCCTTAGCCTCATTGGGATTGTGTGCCATTTTCTTCTCGGATCCTTTATTGTCTTCTTCGATCACGAGTCGAATAACTAGATCTTCGATGCTCATCTCCCCTTTCTCTTATGTTTGAGTGGTTTTAGAGTCTTTCAGCGGGGGAGCGGTTCTCGATAATGGGCTGCCACTTGAAAAGTTTAGCTCAACATCATTCCCTCGGCATGAATCTCATGGAGGATTACTTAAGTTCTTGGACTTGGTGACCACGGTTGGAATCTACCATTTTATAATCGAGAATCGGCCTGACAAACTTTTGGCCCCGACATCCTCGAGTTTTATATTTCGGTCTAGTGGTCCCATAGCTCCTTGGCGAGTTTTTCTTATGCAGCTATACACATTGTATAGAGAATCGGTTGACATTCATGACGTAGTTCACGAAAGTCGGAATGTTTCCAAGCATCCACGGCCTTGATGACTTGGATATCGCTCATCTTCTTTGAGCTTGAGGGCTTCTTAAGTCGAGAATCTCATGAATTCAAGGTGGTGAAATAGAATAGCATCTTTTCTTTTGCCACCTTTTGAAATTAAGTCCACGAATTTCTCTGGTTTTCTCAGGAGTGAGGCAGGAGATAGGCCGTGGCGGCATCAACGGGTGCTTGTGTCACGATAAGGAGTTGCACTTGAGCGAGATGCGTGGGAACCATGAATTATGCGAACTTGATGTCCATTTCTCTACAAAATTATAGAGGAATTGATCAAATTCTATTCCCAAACCAATTCGCGGAATAATTGGAATTAACACGTAACAAAGTATTCCCGGGGAAAGGCGGGTGGGGTAAAAACGGCCCAGCAATTAGCACCAGCTAGGCGAATATTAGGTTCAGGAAAGATTGGAGGGGTCACGCGGTCCAGCAAATTCCAACCTCCTTAGAAATGAGAACTTCTTTGTTTGTAGTTTCCAAATTCTAAGACCCACCAAAAGGAATTAGCCTGGAAACTCTGAAAGTGAGAAGGGTTTTAGCTTAAAGGCGTTTCTCCTTATCATATATTCCTCATAAGAAATATCACAACAAAGCATGTGGTTTATTGGGATGAGCCTTGGCTCTTGAACTCAAGGTCTTGAGTTCCATTCCCTCCTTTGTATTTTTATTTGTTACAAGGACTTTCAACTAGCCGGGTTGTTTGTTTGGTGTTTCTTGTCGGCAATTGATTCTCCTCCTTTTATCCAAAAGGAAAAACCACAAGGCCTAATATGGTTTCTTTCCTATTGTATTTTCCTTTAATTTTTTTCGTGTAACCAAGAAAACCAAAGGGACAAAAGCCTTTTCCCTTCCTTTTTTAATTCTCTAAAAACCGAAACTTGAGTTTTGTAAATTTTTTCTTTTCAAACCCCGGAAACATGTTTTATTTTTTCCTCTACGAAACGAGAATCCATGAATATATTTTTCAGGTAAAAAAAAAAATTTTTCAGAAAACGAATGAAACAACGTTTTGGTAACCTTTTTTTTTTTTTTGTTTTTTGTTTTTTTATTTTCCCTTCTATACCTTAAGGAATATAAGGGTTTTTTTTTTTTTTTTTTCGAAAATTTTTTTCTTCCTTTCCAAAATTTTTTTCGGTGACTTCTTCTTCTCGAACCCGACCCGACTCACGGTTTTTTTCAAGAACAATCTGTTTTAAGCTTGTTAGATGCATTTACTAGGATTCTGAGAGAAGAAGTAAAGCTGCGAGAAGAATATAAGAACAAAACCAAATCAATTATCTGAAAAAGTCGAGTCTCGTGGCGTCACGATCTCCTTCACAGTTAAATCGTCTCCACGGTGCTCGGAGAAATCACTTGACGATCTGTTTCCCGAGGATACAGCATTGAGATGACGGTATCTCAACACCTAGACAACTGCTCACTTGGTGAAACTACGTCTAGAGGCTATGCCAAAACACCACACTCTTGATGAACTCAAAACCAAAAAAGGAAAAACTATATTTCTTGAATAAGGAAGTCTCACCTTTATAGAAATTTGGGTGAGACCCTTAACTTTGTCGAGAAGCGTTTAGCGAGCCAACGTTATGACTACTGAGAGTAAATGACAATGAATGTCATTTATTCCAAGTAAACTCTGCCCTTTGGACTCCTCAGTGATAAATGACAATAGATATCATTTGTTCAACAGTTTATCTGTAAGAGATTGTTAGACAGCCATATCATGCTACGTTAGTGACTTCCTCCTATTAAGGTAGGAAATCACTAGCTTCGCTTGGAATGGGGTCAAGCGACACCCACCCGCTATTTTCTGGGTTCCAAACTCGAGCCTAAAAAGAACACATACGCCTAGAAACATTAATGCTTAAAAATCAATGTAGTGAAATTTGAGGCAACATTGAATACCAAAAAAATGCCCTCACACACTGCACACTATAGAGACCTTCCAAATAACTTCAGTTCTCTCCCTTTCACAGCCAAAGAGACAAATCAAAAAATAGAAAAACTGATAATGCCCTCTTTTATGTTTTTTCTTGAAAAATAACCTTTTTTTAGACAAAATGCCCTTTATCATCTTATATATTTACATATGTCTTTAATATAAAAGTGTTATTTTACAAGAAAATAATAAGGGTATTTTTGTCAAAATGATGATAAAAATTAATGAAAGATTAGATTTCCAAAATTTGGTTTTCTTTCGTGCATCTTTTTCATACTTGCTTTAAGCCTTAACTTGAGTTTTACTTTTAAAACCTTAAGCAATACCATCCAAAATTATGTTGTAAAGGTACTTAAACGCTACTGTTTCGGAAAACTTAACCCAATGAACCGGCTGGTTCGGTTTCCCAAATGGTCCAACCGGTTGTGAAAAGATCTCAAAACTTGTCGGAACCTTTCTCACAAAGTCAGGAATCCGACAAGACAAACGGAGTGTAATTCCGACTCCGAATGACCTTCCACTCCTCGTAACAATTTGAACATCTCTATGTACTGGTCCATACTCCTACGGGAACATAATGAAGGGTGTCATGGTTAGAACATGCTGCAAGTATACTTGCGATACTGTTGTCTGTTGGGCTAACTTGTGTGGAGAGCTGATTTTTGTGATTCTAGAGCCCAAATCCTATATGGTTCAGGCTCATAAGCTCAGCTCGACCTTCAGGCAATATTAATGGGTCTATTTTGGGCCTTGAGTTGGGTTCTTTCTGACCGCCTTGCATGTTGAATCATGTGGATTCTTAGTGGTGAAGCAAACTAAAAAAATTATGTGCTATGTGTTGTGTGAATTATATACATGATAAAATGTATATGGATAAAGAGGAACACCGGGGTTAGAAAACATAACCTTAGGGGTTCGGAAAAGGAATGAACGGGATAGTTCAAGATATTGAGGTCTATTAGTGGTTGGCACATGTGCTACTAGTTAGAGAGCAGTTGAAGAAGAATGTGAAGAAAGGAACATGGCAATCACCTAAACCTCTATAATAGGGTAAGTTGCTTTAGTGTTAGAAATATTTAGAACTTTAAAAACCATTTTTAGGACTAAAGGCATCTATTTAGTTGATGGTAGGATGATTAACATTTCCTAATTGAGGGTATAATAAGGGTATGTTTGTTTACAGTTTTTGAAAACTATTTTTTGTTCTCAAAAATATGAAGAATATAAAAAATACTAAATTCAAATAATAATAATAGTTTTCAGAGAACACCAAAATATTTTTTAAAAATTATTCTTGAGAATAGTTTTCAAAAACATGAACCATACATTCCTTACTTTCTCTTTTCTAGAAGGATTGTTATCTCGGTGTCTCTTCTTTGTGGAGGTTTGATCAAATCCTCACTAATTTCCTACCAAATACCAAAAGTAAAACAACTAGTCAATCAAGGTATGTTAGTATCAGTGTTTTAAAAATGAAATTGAGCCGTCCCATTTCCTAATCGATCAGTCGTTGTGGAGTAGCCTTTATGATCGATTAGGCCTTATGGCAGGCTAATAAGCTTTGGGTCCCGGTTCTGGATTGAAATGCAGCTCCTATATGCCTAAGGTTGAAAAATCATAAATAAAGGGTTTCAATTCATTAAGAAATATTGGGATAAAAAAAATCAAATAATGCAAGATTTGTGAATATAACCTATCCCATGTTTTTTCTTGAAAAATAATAATCTTTGGACAAAAATGCCAATTTCTATTTCATTTATTTACATTATGTCTTATAAGAAGGGGTTACTTTTGCAAAAAAATCAAGAAGGATATTTTTGTCAAAATCATGCCAAAAATTAAAAACGGGCAAATTTCTAAAATTAGGTTTTTAAAAGGTCTTTTAATCAAATAACTCATTCGTTTATCGCATAGAGAACGCTTACAATAAGCTTCTCATTTACATGTTACTAACCTTCAAATTTATTATTCACACTTTGGTACATTAGATCTTCACTTGCAAACTACTCTTAGGGCATCCTTATTTTATAATTTTATCCTAATTAACTTTTTTGTATTTGTAAATTAATCGGACTAAGGTTGTGTTTGTTTTTTTTTTTTTACTTAACGTTAAATATAACTTTTGTCATGAATAATGCTAAATAGGATTAAGTATCTAGTTGTTTGTTTAAAAAAAAAATCAATCTTTTAATTTTTATCCAAATTTTGAGAAAATAAAATTTTAAATAAAAATTAAATTTACATATGTTTTTATATAATTAGCATAAAACGAATCATGAGAGTTTTAATAAATTAAAAAATATATGATTTTCCCATATTTGAATATTTAGTTTTTTCTTAATAGAAAAAACATTAAAAAAAACATTATTTAGCTTTTTCTATTCGATTACAAATTTCAAAACTTTAGCAATAAATCATCAAAATGTTAAAAAAACAAACAGCGTCGGTTGTTGAAAGCTATTTTCTTTGAGAAAAAACCCAAAAAACAAATGTTACCTAAATTTTGATTCTTACATTTTACAAGAAAGTTTAAGAGTCTAATCTTTAAATTGTAAGATAAACTTGAAAATAGACTTTCTTTTTACATCTATTGGAATTTGGAACCAACTAATTTAATTATGCAAAAATTATTGGGTGATTTGATTAAAAAAAACCTTTTGAAAGCCAGATTTTGGAAATTTATCCCTTCATCAATTTTTAACCTCATTTTGATAAAAATACCTTCATTATTTTAATGCCAATAACTCTTTCTTTTTAAACCAAATATTTCAAAATTTATTAAAAATCTAAACATTAAGAGAAAATTTTAAATATAAATTTCGTATAAGAATTAATTTCTCAATTTATGAAACATAAATTATTTTTTGAAATTGCCATTTTACAAATATTAAGTGAGATTTTTCTTTTTTATTTAAGTTTAAAAACATGAAAAAAATTTAATTGGGAAAATCAAATAGAAGAAAATAATGATGAGATGAGAAAAGGGACTTATGGGTTGGTTAAAAAATGGAGCTTTACCAGAGAGGCCAAGACCACAGAACAACAAAAGGAAAACCGTATGAAACGGTGTCGTATGAAACCGTATGAAATGGGTCCGTTTTCATTTGCTTGGGTTTCCTTGGGCTTGTGTCGGAGAGAGTATTTTGGATCGGGTTTCTATTGGGTGTCAAGGCCTAGACTAGACTAGGGTGTAATAAACTCGAGTCGAGTTCCTGCACAATTAAAACGCCAGGCTGGCTATTTCGAAAATAGTCGATATTCTTTCGAAACATTCGATAAAAATTTAAGGAATGAATTAAAAAATAATAATAAATAATTATCTTTGAAGCTTGGTACCGATTAATAAAATAGTAAAGAAACTTTGGTAATTTCATGCGATTATTCGGGTATTGTGATCTGGCCGAAGCTTAACTTCGATAAGCTCTGTAACTTTCGAAATTGACCGATTAAGCTCACTGGCCCAGAATTAGTATTTTATAGAGTGGCTCGAATAGCTATAGTAAGCTTGAGGACTGTTCTGTACTGGCCCAGAGCGTAGTCATTCTGAATTTGTTTGTATAATTTCAATTAAGAAAAATCAAAACAGACATAATTGGGTGAGCAAAAAGCTAAGCAATATCAAAATATTATCGAATCAAAAAAAAAAAAAAAAAAAAAGCAAGCAAAATACAGCAATAATATTTCATGGTTTATATGCTATGAGCAACTTTAACATCCTTAATGAGCAACTTATCGAAGACCGAAAAGCGTTCATCTTTAACATCTTTAATGTGCAACTTATCCTCCTAGTTGCGGGTAATTCTCTTCCCTTAAATGACAAGCAAACAATTTTGAACCTCCATCGAAAGATCTAAAGAAACAAGGGGCCCCTCCACGAGAGCGTCCTTATTGATTGTTAGAGTAAATAAAGAGGGTAAAGCTATAGTCAAGGACTACTCCCTATACCAAATGTCTTTCCAAAAAATACCTTCCTTCTATTCCCTATCGAGCACATGATACTAGGGAAAAAGGACTCACTCTTTTCGAGACTTTTGTCCCGAAAGAACCTCTAACATTACAGGAACACCAACCCCCAAATCCTCCCCAATCTTTGAACGAATAACTTTTCCCCATAAGGATTATCTCTCATTAGTAAAGAGCTAAAGCCACTTTCTCAAAAGGGCCCCATTAAGGTAACAAAGAGGGTAAAACTATAGCCAAAATATCCTTTCAAAACATCCCACTGAGCACATGGTACCGAGGAAAAAGGACTCACACTCCTTTCTAATATCTTTCCATACTCCCGTCCTAAAAGAACCTCTCACAAATCTAAGACACCAACCCCCCATTCGAGGTAAGTTAGAAAGATCCAAAAACCTCTAGCGTAACATGTGGTGGAGATGAGTAATAAATAAGTAAGCGTCCCATTGGCCCTTCGTAGATTGGGGAGATTCATACTCCTTCGTAGTACTCTTTTCGAACACTCCTTTCATTTCTTCAACCATTTAGTGATAGACTAGAAATGTATTATAAGTTGTTTCTTTGTTTCCTTCTATTCCATGAATAACTTGAAGCATGGTGGGTTTTTTTTTAATATAAAGTTTCCTTATTTATGTTCTTACATAACATGATTTAATGTTTCAAGACCCTTTGCCCCTTCAAGGAGATACCGAACTTTGCCTTTAGTTTTTCACCATTGTCTATTTCTGCTATGTTGCCTCCTAGTTGTAGTCGACATACACCACATAGAGATATTGCACAATCTAATTAATCAGTACTTCTATGGAAATTGATACTTTTCCTTGCTCTAATTATCTTTTAATATGTAATAACCTCAAATTGCAATAAAAACGAAAGTTCACCATCTTTCCAATCAGCTTATATCAACAATTTTTAATTATTACAACTTAAAAATAATCTATGCAAGTATTTCTAATTTTAAAAAGTAAATTACTTAAATTTCTTTTAACCTAAAATCTCCTATTTTATTGAATAATATCATATAACGAGCATGTTTCAACAATACACATATATAGAAGAATTGAAGACATGCATGTAAAAGATAGAAGCATGCTAATATAAAATGATAAATATTTATGTTATCTTTTACATATCAAATGTCTTCTTTTCAATTGTCATAACTATTTCTTAATAAATTATTTACCTTAATCTATAGAGTATCAAAACTATTAATCTCATGGTTATGGAATCAAATCCCATTATGAGTGGTCCCTCTTTTCTTATATTAATTTCAATTAATGAGTAGCATGTACCCATATTATATAAAATTTTAGAAAGACCCATTTACCTTTCCCTTATTTTTTTTTTTTGTAAGAAATAGACATTAAGTCTAAATAAATAAATAAATAGTGTAAAAAATTTCCTTCAAGAATCATGCTTTCAATAAATTTTTTAAATCAAGAGGTCGTTTATCAATTATGTGTCAAATTTATAGATATTTACTTAAATGGAAATTCTTACCTCAAAAGCAAGCAAGAAAAAGTAGTGTAAAAATAAAAATTGCAACACTTTTGTAACATGGCGAGCAATGATTTGGGCATTGAGGAAAAAGCACTCTTATTTTTTATGCATTTTTTGGAATTTAAAAATCCATAACTAATGAAAAATTAATCTTTAACCTTAAAACACATTTACCCTTAAGGAATAAGATTAATTCAAATGGTAATAAGGTTTGATAAGGACGAACCAGTAGACCCAAAAATTTAATTCAAGATGGGACATGTATTAACAGACTTGAAAAGATAGACCAGTAATATAAGATTTTATTGATTCGAGTGAATGTTCAAATCCAACTGACTACAAGTGATAATTTTTTGCAAAAAAATCGATGGGGGAATATGTCCCCCGGGCTAAGGGTAGGTCTGTCACTAGGAACCGAAAGGTTCCATGCTCGAATTTTTGTTTAAACATAATATTACAATATAAAGTGAATGCCAGTAAAATAAAAAATTTTAAAATAAAATAAAATGACAAGTTCATGATTAGAAAATCCACCCAATTAATAAATTCATGCATAAACGTTTTCCAAATCAACCTTCAAACACGAATCAGGCTTTTAGGCCCAAGTAAGTTTGAATCCGCAGAATCATTAAAATCGAACTAAAAGAAATATTAATTCAATTTCTCTATCAATGGAAGCTTTGTCAATTTAAATTCGATCTATTTTTCCTTCAACAATCAATCTAACATCTCTATATCTCAGTCCTGGGCTAAGCCACGGCCCAAAACCAGGCCCAATTCAACCAAGAGGGCCCAAGTTCATTCCACTCCCAGTCCATTTTCTTTATGCATTATGTCTAATGATGAGACGGGAGGATCTAATTAAAGCTTAAGAGTGGTCCAAATGCCCAATTTTGGGAAAAATATTTGCTAACTAACTAAACTAACTAATTTACAAATTAAGAATATAAATTATGAGGCAATACAAAAATTTCCTTATTTTATTGTTGTACGTAAGGTGTAATCGAGTCAAATCAAGTCTATACAAAATCAAGTTTGAGCTCGATTTGATTAAAACAACTCAAAGGTCAAACTCGATCGAGATTTTTAGATATTGACTGAAACTCAATAAATTTGAATCGATTAAAATTAATAAATAATTATCACCCAAGCTTGACTCATTTCGAGTTCAACTCAATTATTAAGATAATAAAGCTTGTAGACAGCTCGAATCGAGACTGTCGAGTATTATGATAATTGAACTCGACTTGATAAACTATTCAAACTCGATTAACTTCAATTTGAATTCGAGTATTTTACGAGTAAATTTCTAATAGCTCAACTTGTTTATCGAATGTGTTTTTTATATTGATAGGGTTCGAAAATAAAATTGCGTAAGCGCTTGCCAGGACCAGAAGTCGGTGACAGGCTGCGAGGAACTCATCGCTAAACCCCCCCGAAAGGAGAATATCTTGTTGGAGCATTTAGGCACTTTCTGCTTGTAGCGTTGGCTGGTCTTCAGCGAATTAGGAATGACAGATTAGCCAAAAGGCCGATTATGGGAAGTCTCCCCTTAAAGTGCAGAAAATAGGAATAGTCCACCCCAATAATATATTATTCATGAGTCCCGGTAAATCTCACACCAATAAGGAAAGAAAACTGATAATAAGACATCATCAAATCGGATCCTCGAAGGATGCAGATAGGAAGGAAGATTATTAAAATAAGCTGCTTCTTTACATATCCCTTACCAAATCGGAGTATCAATAATAACAAAATATCCCATCCAGTAGAGACAAATCTAATCACCATCCAGCCCCGGTTGAACACTCTACTATCATCTGAAAACCATTGCAAGCGGTGAAAGATGCAGCGTCTTAAGCGATCTGGCGGTCTAAGCATTACTCTTTTTCTCTTAGAAAGAAAGCGGCTTAGGCATCGGGTGGCCGCGGGCGAAGCCCTCGCGAGCCCAACTGCTCTGTCTTTGCGGAGGAGTGCCACGTTCGAGCCTCTGGTCGGCATTGCGGCGATCTGCCTCGACGGGCGATCAGGAAACTGCATCGACCCGGTAGGCAATCCGGTCAGGCCCAGCGACCACACACTCACAGCCCGGTTAGATTGAAAAATGTCGGTTGGCGCGTCTTACGTAGAGCAGCGGTTCCTTTACCATCTCGCCCGATTTCGATTCTCGTGAAATAGCGACTTTCGAAACCTGGCGGGAGCAACGCTAATCCTGCAGGATGCAAGATCAGCGAGACGCGTAGGCGGTAGGCCTCAGGCATGTTAAGCGATGCAAGCGGCCACGGACGAGGTGGGGCACTCAGCCTTACGATCGTATCACGACCAAAGTTAGAACAACTCACGGACAAATCAAACGACCGGGAGGCGCGTGAGCTTCGGGGCCATGATATTTCCCCTCTATGAAGAAACGACACAACGCCGGTACTCCACGAAGGTGAAATTGAGCGAGTCGGTAGGCTGGGGCACGGACCACGTCAGCCTGGAGGAGACGTGAAGCAACTCTTGGGCACGGTGCGCCGTCACCAGTGAGGAACGGGGGAACAATCATGGGAGCGATTCGAACCTCCAGCCCAGAGCTCGGCGGGTGTGGGGTGGGGTGAAAGGACATGCTCTGACACTATGGACACCTTGGTGCAATAATTTGAGTCACCACGGTAGAAGTGCTCCACTTCCCCCTTAGGCCCCGAGTTCGGGAATGCCACGGGTGGAGCTCGTGATGCCCAGAGATCGAGTCGATCGTCTCAACCAACACAAAGCGAATGGAGTACGCATGGTATCGAGATCCGGTCACGTCTGAGCTTTCGCTATCACTACTAAAGGCGGAAGCCTTGGCGTGGTTCGATAGACACAGTCATCAATCCTCATTCGAGGGTTATCCATTGGTTCTCTCTCCTTCATTGGGGCCGGGACAGTATAGAAAGCCAAGTTATCATCTGTGACCATGTGAGGCTCATGAAAGCTTTGAGGTCTTATGTCGACAGATTAAATCGAATTCTAAAGGTAGATGTGCAGACGAAATTTGTGATCAACTGCGTTCATTCGCGGCAGGGATTCGGTCGAAAGGTTTAATGTTTCCATCGAAAATCCCCCGAACAAGCATGGCGGAGGTGCTCATGGCAGAGAAATATATTAACCGGTGAGAGGCGCAATATCCGAAGAGAGCTCTTCCACTCGCGAAAGCGGGCGAATGACGGCGAGGGCGAAGCCGAGACAAAGCGACTGGAAGGATCTCGAAAAATGGAGAACGATCTCGAAAAGGCGTGGAAACCTCGAGAGATCGTCTAGGTCCGCCATGTCAGAAAGGCAGCTGGCGTTATTGCTGGCGTTTCACCTTACTTGACCTCGATTATGTCGCGGGTTAGCGCGAAGTGCGAAAGCGAGCGGTTCTGGTGGCGAATCAAATGAAGTCGGACCACGCGGCGAGGGTAACCAGTATTGCGAGTTCCGCCAGAATGCGGACACGCACTTACGGGGCCATTTTTATACATTTCAGAAATAGAGTACTTGATACGGCGGACCACCTGGCGCTTTATATCCCTTGAAAATCAGGTCGAGTCAAGCAGAACTGGGTTAGCGGTGATCACCACCTCGGTAAGCGGCGACTCGGCGCAGCGATCCTAGGTGAAATCGGGTAATCTCGGGAGGATTCACGGGGAATCGGCTTCGGCTTTCGGAAGGCGTCTGTGACATTAGGTTGGCGAGGAGATAGCGGAGGAAATTTAGCGGTGTCACAAACTCTGCGGCTCGCCAATCAATCACGTTCTCCCAACTCGGATGCAGGGATTCCAACACCTCATAGCGACCCTTTAGTAGTTCGCGCGATTGTGGCCAACAAAGCGGAGTTCATTGGGTCTTGTCGACATGGGAGTTCGGTAGATATCATCTTCGCGTCAGCCTTTGATAAAATGGGCATCGGAAGGGAAAAAGCTAGAACCACGTCGATACTCCTCTGCGGGGTTCTCAGGAAAGGGTATTACCTCTAAATGATACAATTGGTACTCACATTGGGAGGTTCCCATTACGGCGGCATTCTGGCGAGATTCACCGTGTGACGCCAGTATATAACATGTTCTTTGAGAGACCAACTCTCAATGCGATAAAAGTCATCCCTTCATCACATGATGATCAAATTCCTACCATAAACGGGGTAGGAATGGTTCGAGGGACCCGGCCAGTGGCTAGGGAATGCTTTCGGCATCACGTGAAACAAAAGCGGTCGACAACATATCGTGGGCCAGGCTCGACATGCGTGAGTACTCCTGACTTGAGCCCTCGAAGAGGAGTTTAGGCCGGTATTGTTGGATGTGACCACTGAACATCGCCTATATCGGCTCACAAACTAAGCGGAAGACCGCAAAGCCTCCTTATCCATTTTTAAGACAAAGCAGAGCGTCTTCGCATGAGACGGCGGTATGGGGAATTGATCCTACGGTAATCACCCATGGGTTGAGCGTCGGCCCAGATCCTTTAAGCGATCAAGCGAAAAAGGAGGAACTTAGGCCCCAGAAAGGCAAGCCATCAACTAAGAAATTGACAAACTCCTACGGTAGGAGCGTCGAAAGTAGAATACCTGAATGGCTAGCCAATGTTGTACTTTCGTCAAAGCCCAGAAGCGACAAATGGCGACTGCGTCGACTAGAGGCGTCGACAAAGCATGCCCGAAAGGGCAGTTTCCCTCTGCGAATCGACCTCATCATTAGTACCAGCGAATATGAACTCCTCGAGTTTATGGATGCCTTCTCCGCTACAACCGGATCATTATGGACCCCGGGTGACGAAAGGCGTCGTTCGTCACGGCGAGGGAACTGTGTATCGTGTGATGGATTCGGGCTCAGCAGGGGCCCCACATATCGAGGTTGGTGAATCGGATGTTCGAGAACCCGGTTAGGCCTGACTATGGAGAGTATACATGATGACATCTTTGGTAGAATCCACCTGTTTGGGCTCCATAGCCCGTCTATGAAGCATTCGGATCTTGAGAAACTCTGACATGGCTGAATCAATTTAAGTATTTGCCTTTGGATTATCCCGGTAGGAATTCACGGGTTTCATAGTCAGCCAGTCGAGGTGAAGCGAATCCAGAAGACGAGATAAAAGGTACGTACTCGACATGCCTTCGCGTCGGCTAAAGGAAGTTCGGCACGATGGGAAGGATTCTTTTGCCTTAAAGTAGGTCGTATCGGGGCAAGTGATAAATGCCCGGCCTTTCTTCGAGTCACGAAGAAGCACTGATGGGATCACGAAGTGCGAGGAAGCATTTTGACCTTGAAAACATATTTAAGCTTCCCGTTCTAGTAAGTCCTATTGAAGGAGCTCTCACCTATACAGTCGTATCAGACTTCTCGACGATCTTGTCCTCGTCGAGAGACAAAATGAAGTCACGGCGCGGAGTTTACTGTGCGGTCGAGCTTTGAGAAGAGCGGAGATACGAGGATGGAAACTAATTTTGGCCTTAGTAGCGCGGCTCGGAAACTCGCCCTTACTTCCAGGCTCACAACATAGAAGTCTGACGGAATACGATGAAGCAAGTGTTGCGTAAACCGAAGTCTCCGGAGGTGATGAAGTGGGCCATAGAAGTGAGTGGGTTCGACATCGAATGCAAACCAAAAGCGAGATAAAGGCGGGTCTTAAGCGGAAGCTTCATCATGGAGTTCACCTGGCGGAACACCGCAGAGCGCTCAGCGACAAATGACCTCCCGTGGAAACTCTGTAGATGGAGCCTCGAAGCGCCTGAGAGCGGACGGGTCTAATCTTGACCTCTCCGGAAGGAATAAACATAAAGTCTACGCACTGATTTGGATTCAAGCCTCCCGGCAATGAAGTAAGTATGGCTTGGAGTCATAGCAGGCCTCAACCTCGCTCATTCACTGGAAGTTGACCAGCTAGAGGTCTGCAGCGACTCCCAGCTGGTAGTAAGACAAATAGAAGACACTTATGAAGCTAAAAGTGGAAGGATGATCACTTATGCTCACCAAAGAAAGGTGCAGAGTTATTAAAAAAATTCGGTGCGGGTTCGAGATTCGACGCCCCAAGCGAGAACTCCGGCCAGACGCCTTTGCAAAGCTAGCGTGACCTTCTGAGAAGACCTCGGTAGGTCGCACAGTCGAATACACAGCGAGCCCTCATCTATCTCTGCCCGATGTGGAGGTTGCCCGGTCGGTCAGGCCAGGGTTAGTTGGATGGACCCCATTTGGGGTATATAGGCGTCTACTGGCGACCGAAGGAAGCGACTAAAATAAGGCCGGGTGCGCGGGTTCACTAATCATAAGGCTTTGTACAAAGCGAGGTTTCTACACCAATCCTGAGTGTATCGCGGGAAAAAGCTGTGGCCCCGAGCCAGGGGTCAGTTGGCTACCGTCGACACGGAATCTGAGTGGATGTCGGGTTGCAGGCGGCGCCCGAAAATCGGGCGAGTCTCCTTTGTACGGGGGGAGCCTGCCCACAATTACAAAACTGTATAAACACGCATGTGCACAGTCCCCGAACAGTCGATATATCACGATATATATCAATACGGTCACTTGGGCCCGTAAACTAATACTTATAAAAACCAATATCACGATATTCTCTCGATTGTATCTCGATAATTGATAGTTGATTCTGACTTTTATCTGAGCATATATTAACATCTGAGTCTAATACATGTTATGTAAAAAACCATCGAAATCATGAGCCGAGCTTCTTGAAATGAATTTATGTACCGGCGCTCACTTGTGCACGAAAAATATAATCCTCGACGAGGTGGTAAAGCTCGGTGAATTAGGTCGCCACAAATGGGTTACTCTCCGCCCTAAGTGCGGTCTGTTCTCCAAAATAAACACCCATTTCGAGTAAATCACGATCCTCTTGAGATGTCTACTGTGATCGCGTATGCCTTGGTCATCAGGCTACTCCGCCTAAGCCGTATGAGAAAATAATCATTTGAAAACAAAACACATTGTTCTTGAAAATATCACTAGAATGTGTCGGTAAAAATGTGGGACTACCCTCAGAATTGAATTGGTTGAGTGAGCTTTAAAGCAGTCATAGTCCTCGTAGAAATGATCTGTTGGCCCGTCACCACGACCGGTCTAGGAATGTCGTCGCATGAAATTCGCTTTCCTTGGCCATATAGTTTTACAAAATACCTTGTCATGCACTCACACAATTCTAGGTTGCAGTGCATATGAGAAATGCGTGCCGTTTTCAAAATCATTTACACAATATGTCGATATGCATATTTTCAATCAACTCTGATTCTGCATGTAATTCAACACATCGATCATCACCCGATTTAGCTCGATTGAGCAAATCATAATCATCTCCAGTAACTACAACCTAATTTAATTTCATGTAATTGCGTCATTGTACTAACACATTACAATAATGTCTTAACTTTATCTATTTCATGCATCACAAACGAATTCACGTGAGCAATTATAAATGCCAAAACAAATGGACATTTATGGTCCATTTTCATACAAATTGAATTGTTTTACGATCACGAAAATAAACAGTGGGCTGCCACGAAGCGACCCACACTTCTACGCTCGGTTCCTCTTGGTGGGCGGATTTCCATTCCCATTCAGGGTCTCTACTCGTAAAATAGAATTTAATGCATAAATTCCAACACAACAGCCCACGACAGTTTCTGGAGGTTCACGACTGTCCAAAAAAATCTAAAACAATTCCCTGGTCGGTCCCGTGTTTTGGGGCCGGATCATATAGCCCATTCGGAGCCTTTGTCATATCAATACGCAGTTTATTCAATAAATGATCAAATATGGCACCCAAACAGCCCTTCCCGCGTCACGACTACAGGTTTTGGTTTCGTAAATTCAATAAATTCGGTCCCGAGTTTTGGGGCCAGATCAAGTGCGTTAGTCTGTGCTTAGAAGCATTCGAAAAACCTGCCCCAAATAAGAATAAATGCCAGTAGGGAAAATCCTACCTCAAGGAGTTTGAAAACTCCAGATCCGGGGAGTCCACCCAGCGTGGCACGCCCCGCGTAGAGCGTTTTTCCTTAACTGCCGAAGGCGGGTCGGCCCGGTCGGATCGTCCGCTGTTCCCCAGAGAGAAGTCAGGCTCTCTCACAACCGTAAAATTTTCGTTTTCTTACCTCTGCATCTCCCTCCCTTCATTTCACGTTTGGCCTTCGGCTGGTGGAGAAGAAAGCCTTTATACATTATTTTGTCACTACGACTTAAAATCAAATCCTAAACACCATTTCGGTCCTCTTACCGTGATTCGATATCTCGACACTACCTCGGCCATCCATTTTCGTCATTTCTATACTCATACCACTTATGGTACATGAGTACATGCTATATGTGACTTTCGTCGCATCATAAATCGTTTTACGGCACCCGAAACGCGATGCCTCGAAAAACGTGCCGACTTCAACTGTCTCGGAAAATTACGAAATTTTACATGTTAACTAGATTTCGCGAGATGATTCCAACGGTACAATCCGTTTTGTCATCAGAGATCTAGAGAATTAATTACGGATTTTTTTAACCGAATCAATTCAGAATCTAAATTACGATTTCAGCCTTTATTCCGTAAATCGAATTTCTGCCCACATTCTTTCTTGTGCTGAATTTCGTCTCCAAATTAAACGACTATCAAACACATGTATATGCAACACGACTTACCATGATGAAACCGCCATTCGAATCCTAAACGACCAAACCGCGCACCTCTCATCCCTAAACAAGGGATAGGTGTCTGCATTGTGTCCCGCCTCCCACGACACTCCTCCACTCCAGGCTCTATACACTAAATCCGCTTCTCACAAATTACACAAGAAACATGATCACGGCTTATCAATAATTCATCAGGTCCCTTCTCGAAGGTCCCATTCGTCAATCCTCAATCCGCCCTAATCCACCACATGAGTCGATCCGGAGCATATTTTCTGGCATGGAGACGTGAAACACCCGTGACGCCAATACAGTCAAGAACGCCAACCGCACGCAACGCATGCCCATCCTCTCAAGCATCCTAAAGGTCCAATAAACCCCGCGATAGCTTCATACCGCCGAACCTGACCACTCCTCTCTTAGGCATCACCTTCAAGAAAACGTGATCACCAACCTCGAGCTCTAAGGGTCGACGTCGCACATCCGCATAGCTCTTCTGCCGGCTCTGAGCCGTGAGAAGACGCTGTCGTATCAAGCTCACCTTCTCAAAGGCGTCTAATCGACTGCACCCGTGATTTTCGGCCCACTCCCACCCTGGCCCAATCCCAGACCCACGACCTTCCGCGCTCCCATATAATGCCTCATATGGTGCCATTCAGATACTCGCCCCGATAACTATCACAGCGAATTCCACTAGGCAATGCTCTCACCTTATGACCTAGTAGATTATGCTCACAACATGGTCCTCTAGCACATGTATATAACCGCACAATCGAGAACCCTACACACAACCCTTACTTCATGTAAACGCTGATCTTCCCAAAGGTCACTATCACGATAATCCAATGGACTGGTCACCTACCCATGTCATGAATGACATCCCTATACCGAGCCCTCGTCTACCAACAACACCCACGTAATTTCCAAAATCCAAACCTCGAGTCACCCCCGACTCCTATCACTCAACTCTAAGTCTGCGTGATAACCATGTCCGTGTGTTTTATCTCGAGTCACTCCCGACTCCTATCACTCAACCCTAAGTCTATGTGATACTTGACCGTGCGTTTTCATTTCGGGTAACATAATTCTTCGGCTTACACTTCAAGCCTATTACATTCTCACATAAATTCGATATCTCCCTGGTCTCTACACCCTAACTCCCTTTGATTCCCACCTGTGTGGGATTAATCACCCTTTTCTTTCTCGCTTCAACATACTTTAATTATTCTTCATTTCATCGAATCGAACTATAAGTCTTCATCGACGAGTCCTAAAGACAAACTCACCACACTCACCATGAGCGGTGAATGACCATACCGTGCACCCACACCCGAGGTCCACCAATGAGCGTAACTCTGGCACTTCCTTATTCATAATCCTCGACTATCCGGTCAACTCTCACCCTACACCCTAGTGGAAGAACATCTATACTGGGCTTCTCTAAAGCGCCGAACTCTAAGCCTAAATCCAATGCCGTGGTCGAGTACACAACCCACCAAGGTCTCAATTGTCGACGACTGATGGTCGCCAACTCATCCATGTCTAAATGACATCAACAACCAATATGTCTACCAATTTAAGGTCCACTACGCCTAATCGCAACTCCTCGATACGCCCCGACTTCACTCCACACTCGGCCCCTTCGCTAATCTGCGGCCGCTGAGTGCCTTCAGATAGCACCCCGAAACTCAAACTAAATTCTCCGACCTGTACCAGGTGTGGAGGAATGAACCGTGATACTTCCCTGGCCCTACTTCATTAACCTGGATCGCATTGTCCCAAAGTCTTAGGATCCCCCGTCCCTGGCAATTCCGCCACTCATACCCAACCCGGGCCCGGTCCCTAACCAGCGTGGGTCTCTCGCCTTCCCGAACTGGGGAGAAAGTCGATCCTCCTCTGCTACCAACACCCGTGATCCCGGAAAATTCCATGCATCCCGATTTCTCTCTATGGTCACCGTGGTCACCCAACCACGGAGTCCATGTCCCATGTGTGAAATCTTATATCATGCCCGAATGGACAACTTCGCCCATTCTTGAATCTCCATCTGTACCAATCCCAAGAAACTATGTATCTCAAGATTGACATTCTCGGCCTTCCTAACTCATCACGTCATCCCTTCTAGTCGATTGACACTCGGTGTCGACACCACGTGTCCCAAATCTCCTCGCAAGCTAAACTCGGTACTACCGAACTTAGTGTACAAATTCGATGGTCTCTCAAGAATCGTAACACAATCCTCGCTCGATACTCATGCTCCCACTGACCGAGTAGATCAAAATGTCATCCACGGTTATCATTTAATAACCTGTATCTAGATAGTGGTCGAACACCCTATGCATGAGATCCATGAATGCGCTAGCGCATTCAATCCAAAGGCATCACATGAAACTCAAAGTGCTCATAACGCGTCAGAATGTGCCGGCCTTAGTGGGATATATGTCTCCCTAACCCTCAATTGATGGTAACCAGCATGGTTGTCTATCTCGAATGCACTCGCCCTCTCAACCCGCTTAAACAAATCATCAACTTGCAGAAGGTACCGATTCCTCGATCGTAACTCCTCGGCTCAACCATCGTAGTCAATGCACGCCGAAGGGTCTTGTCCTTCTTCTTAGCAAATGTAACCTGAGCGTCCCATGGTGAAGTGCTCTACCACAACCCTTGTCCAAAGAGTCCCGTAGGCCGGGACTCGAGTTCCCGTAACTCAACCTGCCATCCTATGTGGAGTCATAGTGATGGGTGAAGTACCAAGGTGTAACTCGAATCAGTTCATTAATTCTCCGTGAGGTAGTCCAGTAGTCATCTTGGAAAAACATCCACATACTGCACACTATTCGAGGTAGATCTAAGTCCGATCTCTCCTCGTCCTTCAGGTAAGGCTCACAGCCAACTCCCTAACTCGTCTCCTCGACACTCGACTCGTGATAACGTCTCGGCAAAACGTCATGCTTGTCCCCCTGAAATACCATACGAGTACCATCCTCGCGATAGCAACCCTCCTCCTATGCTCACAATCGATAACCCATCCCGTAGTTATCAACCGGGCCCATCCTAGCGATGACATCGAACTCCGACATGTCCCTTAATCCTCAGTCCACCGTGAGTAGAGTCCCCGAGATCCTAACTCGCAACCTCGACATATCATCCCTATTCTCGCCCAAATTCAGGAGAACTTCATATAACGCTCCTTCAAGGTCTTAAGAGGTCCCCGCCTTATTTCCACCATTTTGGCCCATTCTCAGTAGAACGCAGCCTAGTCTAATCCGGCCGCGCGAGGTGCAACTCGATAAATTTCTAACACTCTTTCTCGATTCCGCATGAACCAATGGTCTACCACCATCTGACTTCTCTTCTCCCCGCGAATGCTCTGAGAATGATGCGCCCTAAACCTCTCGAGGTTACTGCATCTCCGTCACCCGCGATACCGTACCCATGGCGCCAGCTGCACACCATGTTCCTCGCAAAGTCTCCGCTATCAAACACCGTGGTGCCCGACCACTCTCTGCGGACGCCCTCTACGCCTCGCCCTCGCCTAGCCATCATCACAGCTTCAATGGCATGTCTAATTTCAATTCGGGATCTCCAAGGTATAAACACCGCCGGTGACACTCTTCTGGTTATACACATAAATCAAGCAGAGAGTGCATCGCTCCTTGCATTTACAGTAACGCAAGGCAATCAATTATGCATTTAAAATATTTTTATTAACAAAATTTCATTTTCTTTGAAATTTTATTTTCAAAAATTTTCATTCTTTGCTTTTATTTGATTTTATTTGATTTTTATTTTATTTAATTTTTTTTCAAAATTTTGTGATGAACAAGAGATTCATTTAGTGACTCCAGGTGAATAAGACTGAGTCCAAAATCTGAGCTGGTGCACCAAAAAAAGCACACCCCAACCTAGGTCGCACGCACAAGTCAAGGTGTTTCGCTAGGGGTCGCTATATGCCCGCTCGGTCGCTTAAGGTGCCCATTTCAAATTCTTCTATATGCCACAATGACAAATGAGCCTACTATATGCCTAATTAACCTTCTATATGCTGGCTAACACGAGCCTACAGGCTCCTCGTCACTTCTTCTATATGCTACAATACAAATTCGAGCCTCATCAGAGCCCGTCAAATTCTATATGCTACAATACGTTTAAGCTTCACATCAGAGGTTGCTAAGCTTTGAGATGCCAATACGTTTAAATTTACTCAGATAGCCCGCTTCAACCTCTATATGCCACACACGACCTAAATTCTAACAGATAGCCCGTCACCCTTCTATATGCCACAATGCTTAACCCATTGTATGCCCGTCAAACTCTATATGCCACAATACAACCGGCTTCCACTGTGATAGCCCGCTGCTTCGCAGGCGCCACACAAATGCAGCCATCAGAGGCCCGTCATCTTCTATATGCCACAATACAAACAGCCCATCAGATACCACGCCAAATTTCTCTATGCCACACTGAGACTACAAGATGCCTCAGGCTCGCCAGAGGCTTGCTCAGCCGTCAGATGCCCGTCAGACCGTCAGATGGCCCGCTCAGCAATGAGGTGCTCGTCAGCACGCCCCCCCCCCCCGCAGCCGCGCCTCGCGCCAGCGCGCCCATGCCGCAGGCTCCGGCAGCCCCTCTCACAGAGCCTGGGCCGGGCCGTGGTTGTATTGCAACACAAATTCTAAATCTTTTCCTTGCCTGTCACAATTGTATCAGTAAATATAATGCGCCTTGCAATACAACCCATCCTTTCATCTCTATTAATACAACCCAAGGTGGCTGCAACACACTAAACTCATCCTCGAAGTCCCTAATGCAATACAAAACTCGGGACAGCAATACAATTCCCATTCTCTTAAAATACAATCAAGCAAGATTCATTCCAAACTGGGCATCTGTATTTTTTTTCATTATAATTATTTTTTTTCTATTTCCGTAAGCCGGAAAAATCACAAAAAATCATTTTTTCTTTTTTTTTTCATTTTCTTTAACACTCAAATAAATTTATAAAAATTTATTTAATTTTCTTCAATTCCTACACCTTGTAAAACCCTAGAAAATTATTTTCCTCCTCTTAACCATATAAATTTATCAAACTTATTTTCTTGCTTTAAAATTTCTTCATTTTCCAACAACCCAAATAAATTTAGTAAAATTTATTTTATTTAATTTTCTTCTGCTTACACTCCAAAACCTGTACCAAATTCTTCACTTAAACCAAATAAATTTATAAAATTCATTTTCTTTTTCCAGCTTTTTCACTAAAATTTTTTTCTTCTTAATTTTAATAAATTTATAAAAATTTATTTCCTTCCATTTTCTTCAATTCTCATCCAATAAATTTATTAAAATTTATTTATTTATTTTTTTCATTTTCATTTCCAGTTTTGTACACTGTACCACTCAAAATATTTTCTAACATATTTTCTACACATTCATGTGCTAATCACCAAGCACACATACAATCTCAACACATAAAACATGGCATACACACCATCATACAATAATTCACCAAATCACACAAAACACACAAACACGTACGGGAAGGTCCTGGGGCTTTGTCTCGTTATTTTCCTAGCACTCATACCACTTATTGATCGAACCACACCCAGTGGTGATGTTCTTAATCGTCATGGCCTAAGCCCAAATCCTCAATCTATGCGCTTCCATATACCTATACTCCATCAAACCACCTAGCAGGATGGTCTGAGCTCCCTAGGTATTCGTGATACCTAAGCTCGATACTAAGTCAGACGCCCCTCAAACCCGGTAGTCCGACTAATTCACAACCCGCGGAATATGATGTCAAGCACCTCGATCGCCACTTCAGTGGCACCCAGCAGAAATTTTCAGATTTTGTTCTACCCAATTACAAAACTTGTATAAACTCACATCTACTCGTGGTCCCAAACAAATTCAATATATATGCAATATATATCCAATACGGTCACTTGGGCCCATAAACTAATACTTATAAAAACCAATATCACAACTATTCTCCAATTATCTCCCAATAATTCAATAGTTGATTACACTTTTATACAAACATATATTAACATCTACAAGTCTAATACATGTTATGTCCAAAAACCATCAAAAATCAGCGAATCGTTTCTTCAAAACGAATTGTTTCCTCGAAGTATTCTCAGACCGAAAAATATAATCCTCGATTGCATGGGAATAAAGCCTCAAGAGTTTAATCACCCTAAATGGTTACTCCACCCAAGTGCTGCAATGTCTAAAAACAAACACACACTCAAAGAACACGATCCTACTAACGCCTACACGATCACCCCACGCCACGAGTCCACTGACCTCACCACACTTTAAGCCACAGATGAGAAAATAATCACTCAAAACAAACCGTTGTTCTGAAAATATACTACCGAATGCCAGAAAATATGACTTAATTCTCCCCGAGGCGACTGCCAGAGCTTTCCGAAATGCCATGGTCCTCATCCGAAATGATCCATTGGCCCATCTCCCAACCCAATTCTCCCATCATCAGTGTGAAATTCTTCGCGAACCATATCCGCTTTACAAAATAATTGGCCACGCACTCACACCTAATTCTAGTTATCACAGACATGAAAACGTGATACTACTTTCAAAATCATTTACACAAATATGTCAATATGCATATTTTCAATCAACTAAGTAATTACACGCATGTAATTCAACACATCAATCATCACCCACTAGCCTCAATTGAGCAAATCATAATCATCTCCAATGGCTTACAACACACTTAATCCATGCATCAAGGCTATCAGACTAACACATTACAATAATGCCTTAACCTATCTATATTTCCACACATACCAAGCCATTCACATCAAACAATTTCATACAAAACAAATGACATTTATATCCATTTCATACAAATCGGGACTGCTTACGCCCCAAAATAGAGTGCGGGTCATCTACCTAGCAAAATTGATGACACTTCCTACATCTGCCTCTCTGTGGAACCGATTTCCATTCCCATTCATTCCTATTTCACCAAAATAGAATTTAATGCATACCTCCAACACAACAAACACTTACGCTTCGGAGGTTCACACAGCCCAAAAAATCTAAAACACTTCACAATCTGTCCTTATGTTTCAGATTCCACCATACTACCGACCCCTACTTTCACATATCAATACATGATTTATTCAATAAACGATTAAACACTAAGACCTAAACAAACTCTTCACGCCACTACACATGGTGTTTTGGGTTTCACAACTAATAAATTCGGTCCCAAGTTTAAATCACTTCAACGCTGTTCTGCCTCTGCAAACCAACTCAACATCAAAATACTTTAAAATATAATAATCCTCAAAGAGTGAGAGTGTCCACTTGTTGAGCGCCAATAAACTCCTTATCCCCAGTCTGACGCAGAATGCTCTGCCAGAACGCTTCTTCTCTGCCTAAAGAACTCACGCCTGATCGCCCAGATTTCTGCAGGTCGCAGACTTCTCTCAAAAAACCACTATCTCGCCTTCTCCCCATCGCATCTCCTCCTCATTTCTCTCTCATTTTATCTTTCCTTTAATTGGAGAAGAAAAGTATCATAGATTATTTTGTCACTTCAGTGACTTAAAATCAAACTTGGAATGACTCCATTTTCTATTCCTCTTTTACTGTGATTTGTGATGGTCGACACTACCGACCATCCATTTTCATTTCATACTCACTTGCACTTTACAGACACGGAAGATATCGCTTATACGCGACTTTCGTCAAAGATCGTAAAATCGCTTTACGATTAACTAAACGCGACGCTCGAAAAACGTGCCGACTCCAACCCGTCTCTAAAATTACGCAATTTACATGTTAGCTAGATTTCGCGAGACGATTCCAACTAAGATAATCCGTTTCACATCAGAGATCTAGATAATTAATTGGCGTATTTTTTTAACCCGGAATCACACTTTCAGAATTCAAATTACGATTTGGCTCTTTCTGGTCCGTGGGAAATCGAATTTCGGCCTTACAAAAACATCACGAAGCATGAAGTTCAACAGTGGTATATGCAAAATCACATCGGAGCTCGAGCCTTGGTAGGAAAGGTCTCTGATAAGGATTACCACTACCATACATTCAGTACGAATCGATCTAACAAGAACGCAAGATCCGCCAGAGCACGCCAAGATCTCACGCTCCCATCAGAGCTCCTCGACGCCAATCACAAGCCCCCGACCTTCTAACAATTGGGGCCTGACATACTGGACCTCTCGCCCTCGGGAAGGGTCAACAAGTTCATCATCGTCGCAGCAGACATTTCACCAAATCTGCCGAGGTTTGAGCCTACCACAATCACACGTAAGATACGCAATTTTGTGTGGCGAGCTATCATATGCGTGTGTTTGTATCCCCAAGAGCCCTAAGTGTCGGCTACAACTAAAACAATTCGACAACGCCTAAATTCAGATTTCTCGTGCCAAGCCTTCTAATTAAGAATTACTACTGTCGCCAAGACATCCGCAGCCTAAAGGTCGCCAAGTCACCATCGTAACCTTTAAGGCCGCTTTGAAGACCAAATTGAAGATCTCAAAGGAAAGTGCAGAATACCTCCTCGAGGCGCATGGCTTACAAGGGATAAATTACGTAAGCTCAAATGCACCTGAGAAACCCTGTTTCGCCCCAGCTTTCTGCAGACATGGGGCGATAGCCCCTGCCGAGACTGGAACAGTCCCTAAGGATCGGTGCTACAAAGAAGTGAGCACAAATGACGAGGCTCATTAAATTTGATCTTTAGATGAAAACGAGCAAGTTATAAGACGCATGCAAGAATACTAAAGGAAGACAAAGAAGGTACTACAAACTTAAAAAAGTAAAACCCAGGAGTTATATGTCGGTGATTTGTTCAAAAGTTACTTCCAAAGACTAAGAATCCTTAAATTTATGGTGGCCCCAGCCGGGAAGGCCCCTACATCATATCTCGAGTCATTACCAGTAATTACGAGCTCCAAATGCAGGAGGGAAAAATTTTACAACATGCCCGAATGCGAGCATCTTAAACGCTTTACCGTGACCTTGGTTTGTAATCTTAAATGGAGATTTATCAATTTTCTATATGCTGTTTCACTCACATCAAAATGATATGTGGTTAAAGATGAGTAGATAATCGATTCACCACATCAAGTTATTCTCAGACGCCAGCAAACAACTGCATATATAATGCTTTAAAATTATATGCAATAGAATGAGAAAGTTTCATAGACATAAGAGGGAATTTTCTTATTCCTAATCGTGCATTTAATACAATCGTAGGGCAACACCATTACATCTTGGAAGCACTCGCATGCTGCCTCAAAAAAAAAAAAAAAAAACTCAGAAGAAAATAAAAATGAAAATGCCAAAGGTGGAAAAGAGAGGAAGAAAGTGATGAATAGAGGCTCAGGCGAAAGTGAGAAACAGATGGGAAGAAGAGGAAAAACAAGAAAAAGGGATGGAAGGATGGCAGTAAGAAACAAAAAGTGGAGAATGAGATGGAAGAAAAGATGAAAAAAAAGGAGAAGGAGAAAGGAGAGTTACAGAAGGAGTTAACATCGTAAATAAGGCGCGACGCAAGAAATGACCGGGCCTTCTCGCGCATCTCTAAAGACTTGTTAGGGAATAACATGACTTAAGGAAACTAGGGAAAAAACATAAACTCCCACAAGCATAACCATCGGGAACCGAACTGCACCTTCGTGGATCCCCCAAAGAAAGACAAACTGCATTTAATTTCGCCCATCTCGCCCCGCAGTTTCTACACGACCAAAAGAAGGTAATATTCAAGAGTGCAAACTTATACAATGAAGCCGCCATTTATAAGAAGGCCAGCATTCAAAAAGGTCACCCGAACGCTCCAAATTTCCAGTAACCGCACAGCTGCGGCCTCCGATCTTTCCAAAATCGGTCGAATACGCAGACGCACAGATCACTTCGACAGTTCGTCTACTCCGCGACAGTCATGCTACCCGAGGAGTCACATCACCAGCCACGACGCTTACTCAGCCACGAGCCACGGAGCCTAGCGTACCACTTTGACGAGTCTGGTCTACTCCGCACAGGTCACACTACCCGAGGAGTCGATCACCAGCCATCGCCACTGCGCCTCACAGCGCCCTGAGCCCAAAGAACACTTTCATGAGTTCGTTTCCACCCATTACGCGCCACGCTACCCGAGGAGTTGATCACCAGTTACATCGCCACTCTACCACGCCTCGTGAGCCCGCAGCCAATTTCAAGAGTTCAGTTTACTCCACGTGCCACGCACTGAGAGGAGCCAGATCGGGCCAGCAGATCGCACTCATTGATAAACGAGCCAAAGAGCCTCATTTTCATGAAGCCACACAGACAGCAGACGCTGCACTTCTACCACATAGTCTTGAGCCCAAGAAGCCACTTCAGAACAATACAGACAGGGCCACGCACTTAGGAGTCGACGCTGCGCTACATCACTACTCTGGGCCATGCGCCCAGAGCCCAAAGAAAGCCACTTTGACGAAGCCTCGGTTTACTCTACACAGTCACGCTTACCCCGAGGAGTCGATCACCAGCCATATCGCCACTGCACACAAATACCTCGAGCTCCAAAGAGTCAACAGACAGTCACCGCACGGTGTCACGCCATCTCGAGGAGCCTAAGCTCAACTCAAGCAAGTCACTGACTTGAGCCCAACAACTCACTTTGACGAGCTCAACCATTCTACAGCCACGCCAAATTCTAGAAATCAGCCTCGAATTCAAGTCGTACCGACCTGATCAACAAATTTCACTTTGACTAGCTCCAACTCATTCCACACAGCCATGCAACCTAGAAACTTAATTCGACCAAACAAGCTACCGACGGCGGATATCTAACAAACAGATTGACGAAATTAATTATTCCACATTGTGCCATACAAACTTGGGAACCGCTCGACTCAAGCAATTCGGGACTGAGTCTAATGTACCACTTTGACGAGCTCAATCATTCTACACAGCCATGCAATTAGTCGCAATTAACTCAGTAACCCAAATTGACAGCCTCTTAAAGAAACAGATCGACGAGCTCAACTATTCTATTAAGCCATGCAAATTTGGGAGCCGGGCCTAACTCAAAGGACCACCGGGACGGAGCTCAAGAGAAACAGACGACGAGTCTAACTATTCTACACTGTGCCATGCAAAATTTAGAACCGCCTTGACTCGCTAAGTCACCCGATGGAGCCCAACACCACTTCGACGAAATGCCTAACGATCTACGTGCCATACAACTTAGAAATCACTTTGACTCAGCGCAAGTTTCCACCGACGGAGTCTAACAAATCACTTCTGACGAGCCCAATCATTCTAATACAGCCATGCAAACTTAGATCGCCAGAACCCAGTGAACCGCCAGATGTAGTACCCCACCAAATTTCGAGATCGACGAGTTCAACCATTCTACACAAGCCATGCGCTTTAAGTCACTCTAACAAAGGCGACCACCCGACCGAGCCCAAGAGTCATCGACGAATTCAACTTCACCCAAGCGCTGTGATCCCAGCCACCCGCTCAAATTTTCGCTTTCACCAGCCTGTGAGCCGAAAGCCTCAAAGGACCCGGGCCTTGATCAGCCCCAACACCTCAACTCAGCGCCTAACTCGCACCATGACAAGAAGTCGATTCAAATTAAGAAGAGCCAAGAAGAGCACAAGTAGAGGCAAAGAAATGAGGTGCAAAAAGGTATTCATCAAGGACAAGGCCAAGATATGCTTGGGGCCCAGCCCAACAAAAAAAAAAAAAAAAAAAGCATAAAAAGCCAACATCATGCAGCGAAGACGCACGTGAGATTAGGCACCGATGAGACGCAGACTATGAAGAAGGAGGGCCCTCACGGTGCCCTATTTCCAGATAATCACAGAGAAGGACCCTTCCATCCTCCTCGCCACCGGGAAGGTCAAAGTTAAAGTCCAGCCATCAGCAAGAATGTCTCTCTTCCGAAAGGCGAGCCACCCGAACCCATCGATTAGAAGCCTCGCCTCGCCTTCCAATAACTTCGTCCTACCGAGCCACCAAAGCATTTGGTCGATGGAGATCCCCACGCTGAACCCGCGACACTCCCCATTTCCAGCGCTCCACCGAGTCGACCGCCTCGCAATTTCGCGACGAGCCCCGGCTCAACAAATACCGCCTTATCACGAAGATCGCCTGACGCACGCGAATTCTTCCTGACTGAAGCTCGCTCGACGCGGAGAAGCCCGTCCCTAACCATCCGGGTCTCACCGGGCGGATCGCAACCCATCCCTGTACTTCATCAAGTCGCTCGCACAACCTCAAATCAATTCCCAGCTTCCCTGGCTCGCTCAGCCTGCCCTCAAGCTATTACGGCCCGTCTTTTCTACCCTCGGCCCGAGCACGAGCCGGCGGTATAAGCCTCAGGATCGACTCGAGCTTCACGGCTCCCACACGCTTGCACCCGACCGCAGCTCAAATTTCACAGATGTGAGGGAAGCCACCCTTGCCTTATAAGCCCGGGCCGCTTTAGCATGACCTTCGTTAGAATCAACATCCAACGCAAGCTCGAAACTCATCTCAAAATGGAGTCAAATATGACAAGGTACGGGAACTTACGGAGGCGAATTTCCTGAGAGATAGTGGTCAAAGCCCTCATCAATCTGCAACAGAACCGACCTCTTAAGATCAACTTAAGAATAGACGATCAAGGCCACGCGAGTTCGGGCATCGGTGGAAGTAAAGAATCCCCATCTCCTTCAATTGGGGGTCCCCGTGATCTTCCTCCTCTACTCCCTTCCGCCCTCTCAGAAGACGACTTAACCTTCTTCAAGTGTGGGTTCCAGACAAATGGGCGTGGATTCTGCACTAATCTGGGCTCAATCCGCCCACCCGAGGGACCTCATCTTCCGCAGCACTGCACGGGGACCGCGAATCAAAATCCATAGGAGCCATAACTCGTCCC
The DNA here is from genome assembly GCA_016808115.1 of Tetrastigma voinierianum. Taxonomy (NCBI): domain Eukaryota; kingdom Viridiplantae; phylum Streptophyta; class Magnoliopsida; order Vitales; family Vitaceae; genus Tetrastigma; species Tetrastigma voinierianum. The sequence goes on from JAEQBH010003733.1 coordinate 899,676, forward strand.
GATTTATGGATATGAGAGGATCGAAGATGAAGATGCCCCCAACTTCTAACTTCGACTAAAGCCTACTTATCTTTCTCTCAACATCCGAGCTTTTCGCTTTCCCATTGCATGGCGGTCTTGTGACACTGGCCCCACCTACAATAATTCCCAGCTGGTTTGCAATGAGGGGCCCAATGGAGGAATCGCGGCGTGAAGGAGGTGAAGGCCCCCAGAGCGCAGAATCGAGTGTAATTCTCGAACTCGGGCGCCCGGAACATCCGACTTAATCAATCTCGGCGTAAGGACGAGAAGGCGACTCTCAACCAACGCCAACGCTATGGTTTTTATCTTCGCCAATAGATCAATTCGGCACTCGAGAAGTATGTAGATAGTGGCAATGTGCGAACGTGGTGATACCAATGCACCGCATACGTTATAACTAAAAACATAACTAACACTCACGGCGATTCTCGGTGGTTAAGCCACCTAACGCCTGCAAAGTTGCCCTTGCTGAGGGTCATACTTCCCAATTACGGCCGCTAACGAAGAAGAAGGCCCTTCCACAGCCTGCGGAGGAAAGGATCGAACACGGAGGAGCGCCGAACGCTTGTGGCCAAAGAAAGCTCCTCGAATGCCTCTTCAAGCAGTGGCAAGAAGTAAGGTTATGTCAGACACATCGAGCCCCGCCTAAATAAAACTAAAGAAGTAACTAAATAATTCTTAAACTGGGTTGCCAGTTGAGAAGGGATAATATACATTGAATGTTGCAAAACCCTTTATGGGATGGATGATAGGGAAGCGACATCAAGTGGTTTAAGGCCACTTCACATACGATCATCTAAAGTACGAGGCCACATAGAGGGTCAAACGCAGTGGACCACACCCGAACGCCAGCATATGCCAGCCTTCCGCAAAGATGGCCCCATACGAAGGACCGACCTTGCCAGTCCCACGCTAAAGATCGAATCTGCCAGATTCAGATATTTCGACCTCCCGGTGGTATTTAAATCGATTCACTTTCCCTTAACACCCCTTGTCCATGGAAGAGTGAGGCACCTCCTGGGTATCTAAGTTCGACCGCCAAACGGTCGGAGACACCGCTAGTTCGTCCAGAACCAGCAATAGCCGAAGAGTCACCATCGATAAGCAGAGAAGAAGAGCGACCCGGACCCATGATGAAAGTAAATAATAAAATAAAATTCGGGCCAACCTTAACCCTAACGCCATCGTAGATGTCTCGAAAGAGACCAAGAAGACAAAGACGCAGCGACCCGTAAATACGCATTTAAAAGACTATCCCAAGAAAGACAACAGAGAAAGACTCTGCACAAAAAGGCTCAAACAGAAGAGTAAGAGAGAAGGAAGCCCGAACTCGCTAAAGGCAAAGAAAAGGTCCCAAAGCAGTGGCACACAAGATAGAGGATGTATGCGAAAGAAACAAAGGAAAACCGAAAGGGAGGAGAAATGAGCGCGGAACCAAGAGTCATCATTATCATAAGACAAACGACAAATGATCAAGCCCTAACTAATCCAAATTTCGAGTAGACACGTGAAATTGCACCCGGCGAGACACTACGCCTCGCCCCACGCACGCCGCACACAAGGGCCGCCGTAAGAACCGACAGTGCTCAAAATGCGCCATGTTCCACTTTCGCGCCCCAAGAAAGAGGCCACTCTTAACGAAACACTGAGCCCATCCGCTTAACCCCAAAGGAGAGACATACCCATTTGCATTTAGGCCTTCGCGCCAACATTCAAGCCTTTCTGTGCGCCTCACTGTGGCCCCAACCTGACGCCTGAAGACCCGATTATAGTCTCCACAGATGTAAAATGTATCAATTCCTAATAATATATTATTCTCAAGCCCAACCAAATCTCACCAATACGGAAAAGAAAAGACACACAAAGACATCATCAAACCCGATCCTCAAAGGATCCCCCCCACAGCGGCGAAGATTATTCCAAATAAACTGCTCTTTCTATATCCCTTACCAAATTCGATATCAATAATAACAAAAAATATCTCATCCAATGGGAGCAAATCCTAATCACCATCCAACTGTTGAACATCTACTATAAATACAAAGTCACCCCATCGCGAAAACAGAGCCGCCATCACTGCCAGCCCAAGGATTCTCTTTTTCTCTGCAGTTAAACCGACAAGATCGGCGCCACTTCGTGCCCCTCGGGCCGAAATTTCCTTCTTTCCCCGTCTTGTAGAGTGAGTTGCTCACGCCTGCAGCCCCATGCTGCACTGAAGATCGCAAATGATCCTACTTCCTCAAATTTCAGACGATCCGTGGCTCGTATCCCAAACTACACTCAAAGAATCCAGTCCCCACTTAACGACTTCTTGCCACACTTCACCCCGGGCCCGATTAAAAAGATCATTATATATAATAAACATGTAGAGATATTACTAAATTCATAATTTTAATATTTACTTAAAATAAAAATTAAAAAAAAAAAAGGGGTGGGATAATTAAAAATGAAAGAGGGTAAAAAATGAAAAAACTAGAGGGGGTAGCAATGATTGGAGGAAGGAATAGGTGGCGGTGGAGGAAAGAGCACACCAAATGTAAACTCTGGATAGGGATGAACGTCAGCAACCTCCCGAGCTCAAAACCCTAACTGAATCTCGCCTAACCACTGACCGCCACGTGTCAGTCTCCCCACTTCTCTCTCTTCTCATTTCCCCTTAAAATAGCCTCTGCGTTTCCGGTTGCCCATACCCCGTCTTCCACTCTCCATCTCCCACTGTATATACCTTTCTTTCTCTCTTTAGCGCTCTCTCTCTCTAGGATTTTCTCTAACTATAGGTGTATGGATGGATGTATATATATGAATAGATAATTTTGATTCTTTTTTTTTTTAGTTTAGGTAATCCGGCGAGGTTTTCCGGTCGTCGCTCGGAGATCAAAGGGTCTGCGACGACGATGATCGTGTCCGGTTCGGGATGTCCTGTGAGAATCGAGAAATGTTAGATCCGTTCGCTGTGGTCCACGTTCGATCGAAAATCTGGCTTCGCAAGAGGAAAAAAGGCCCTGATAGTCGTTGATTATTGTAGTTTTTTTGTGTAGGATTCTTCTTGGTTGTTGTACAGTTGGGGGAATTAGGGTTAGGGTTTCGGTGGGTTGTATAGGTGGGTAGGTGTTTTGGAGTGAGTCGTTGAAGGTGGCGAAGATGAGTTTGGGTGCGGCCGAAGAGGATTCGGCACAAGAGATTCATTTACCGGCTGATATCGACTGGGAAATGCTTGATAAGTCGAAGTTCTTCTTCCTCGGCGCCGCGCTTTTTTCCGGTGTATCGGCGACGCTCTATCCGGTTGTGGTGTTGAAGACGAGGCAGCAGATAGCTCAATCTCAAGTTTCTTCCATCAAAACGGCGATTTCGATCGTTAGGCACGAGGGTTTCGAGCTCTGTATAGAGGATTCGGGACTTCTTTAATGGGTACGATCCCAGCTCGAGCACTATACATGACTGCGCTTGAGGTTACGAAAAGTAATGTTGGAACAGCGACGGTTAAATTAGGTTATCCGGAACCGACTGCGGCGGCCATCGCTAATGCAGCGGCGGGGTTGAGCGCTGCCATGGCGGCACAGCTTGTTTGGACCCCAATTGATGTGGTGAGCCAGAGACTTATGGTGCAAGGCGGTGATGTTGGTTGTTCTGGACCTGGATCAGAAAAATCGAAAGCCCTAAATGCATCTTCTTCGTGTAAATACCAAGGTGGGATTGATGCATTTAGGAAGATTCTGAACACGGATGGCCCAAGGGGTTTGTACAGAGGATTTGGGATATCGATATTAACCTATGCTCCATCAAACGCTGTTTGGTGGGCATCTTACTCTGTTTCTCAAAGACTCATATGGAGTGGAATTGGTTGTTACTTTTGCAAGAAAGATTGTGAGATGGGTGAAAATGGTGTAAGCACTTTCAGACCTGATTCGAAGACGGTTATGGCGGTTCAGGGGGTTAGCGCAGCCTTGGCAGGTGGTGTATCGGCATTAATCACAATGCCCCTCGACACAATCAAGACGCGATTACAGGTTCTCGACGGGGAAGAGAATGGGCGGCGAGGACCGACCATTGGACAGACGGTTAGGAATTTGGTTAGGGAAGGTGGATGGATGGCTTGTTACAGAGGTTTGGGACCTCGGTGGGCTTCAATGTCCATGTCTGCAACAACAATGATCACTACATATGAGTTTCTGAAACGCCTCTCTGCCAAGAATCAAGAGGCCTTGACATGATGATGAACAGAGGAGGAGAAACAATGACACAACCCGTAAGGACAAAAAAAAAAAAAAAACTGGGGTTTTTCTTCAATCCCTTTTTAACTTCTTCTTCAATCCTTTACTTCTTGTTCATCTCCTTTTTACATTTTCTTTGTTTGCTTGCCTACTTGATCTTATATATATATATATATATAAATACCTTTCTTTTTCCACTACATATTGTCTATGTTATCTTCATCTGATAAATTGATATAAAGTCATGTGCTATCCTATCCACAACATATGGGTTTATTTAATGTTTAAAACATAAGGTTTTATAAAGGGGTCCCTGAGTGTTTGGATCATCATCTTCAAGCAATAGAATTTTCAAGATTCCTTGTATTGAGAATTGAATAGTGAATTCCATCTTAGCCTTGAAGTGAATGGGTCATGGAATCTTGTCTTGCATAGACTTTAAGATAATGCACTAAGTTTTGTTGGACTAATCTTAGCCGTCCATCATGGTGGGGTCATGTCAACTTTTTATTTTTTTGGTTAAATCTTCCTGATATATTGATTAATAATTTAATACCCACATGGTGGTGGGTGAATGGAAAGTTTAGGTAATTCCGTTTTGGGTGTATTATGGTATCAAACATCATTTCCAATAACTTGAAAAATATAAAAATTAAATGATATAAATACTCGTAATAAATAACAAAAATTACTATCTTTATAAAATTATGATAATTTTCTTTTGTTATTGACACGAGTGGTGTCATGTAACATCACCTTTTATTTATTTTGTACAACTTTAGGCAAGTGGTGGTGGGGGCTACCAAGTAGGATGGATTTGGATGTTTGGGGGAGGCATGATTTGAGGACTTATATTCCGAAGTGGGGGCAGTAGTACTCTCTCTATATGATCCACCTTTATTTGTCTTAGAATTTACTCTATAGCTGCCATTAGACAGCCATTTAATGACTGATAGCCACCTTGTCCTATATGCTGCTCCCATCGTGTTTTCATTATCAAACCCATGAATTATTGTCTTTTATCCATTTTTTTACCCATTATAAAAAATTATATATATATATATATATATATATATGAGGTAGAGAAAAGAGATGGATATGGTATATATATATATATATTCACTTTTTAGTCAGACTTTTGTTCACAATAACCCTAGCTTAGATTTTTTTTTATTTTTTAAATTTAATTGAAAAGCCGTTTTTACAAACAGAGGTTTTAGGTTAAAAAATGAAACCCTAGTTAATATTAAAAAATTTTAAAAAAAAATTGAACATTTTTTCCATGCTGTATAAAAGAGTTATATTGAACAATAGTTTTAAACTCCATTTTTTTTTTTTGCTATTAATTATGTAGTCATGTAATTAATCTTCATTCTCCTAAGAATCGGTTTTTTTCAAAATATTGATAATTTGGATAATTTTTTTGAGTATTATTTCTAATTTCAATGATAATTTATTTATTTTTTCAAAATATCCTAAATACGTTGCAAACTCAAGTTTGTACTTTGTGTATTGACCTTGAATTGACAAGCATTATCTGAATGGTCTCAAAGTTCTAGATGTTTAATCAAGTGATATTTCTTTGTACTTTAATTTAATTTAATCATTCGAATGTCTTTATAACCTATTTGCATAATTCAGAGTTTTTGTTTAATATGATACCTTTTGCCTCTCCTATTTTAGGCCTATTTGTTTAGTGTTTGAAAATTGTTTTCAATCGGTTTTTAAAAACACTGTGAACATCATTTTTGTATTCTTTGAAATTTTTTCTTGTTTTTTAAATTTAATATTTTTTGTGGAACAGAAAATCATTCTCGAATAGAATCAAACAAGCACTTAAAGGCCTATTTGGTTTCTATTTTTTAAATCAGTTATTCATAACAGTTTTTGAAATCTTTTCTTGTTTTTTAAATTTAATATTTTTTGTAAAAAAAAAAAAAAGAATCAAATAGGTCTTATCTTATCTTTTTTTTTTGTGAACAAAATGGTTGTTCTTAATCTTGGCCAATCTATATCTGAAACCATTTAAATTAAAGGGTGCAAATCTATTCAAAAACTGGATATTTAATATTTAACATTTATACAGGGCGGGATATGTAGGTAAGTGGGGGAGTAGGTAGCTTTTTTGCAGGTGGTTGTTTTTACTTTTTAAGAAGTATTAAATAATAGCATGTGGGCGAGATCCCTTTTGCCGGGGTTTAAATTTAATGCAGGGTGGTTATTATATAGGGTGTTGTTACACTGTATAAGGAAGTAATAAGTATTTATATCATTTCACTTTTATACTTTTCAAATTTATCCTTAAAAACCTTTTATTTTTTGAAATGACGTCTGACATAATGTTGTTAGTGTCAGAAAACATTTTCCTATTAAATAATAGAGGTAAGAAGGAGAGAGATAAAAAAAAATTATTAAGTATTAACATTTTGTATTGGGTTTTCCAAATTCATGGATGGATCCATCAATGTGTTTTGTGGGTTTTGGTAGCAATGGGGATAAGGAGGAGGTTTATTTGGGGAGAGATTCTATTTACACCCCATCCATTTCTCTATACATCCCATTAGAGAGATGAGTATAAAAATGGGTTGTGTATGATATGGGATGTATAAAGAAATTCTTGGGGTGTAAATAAAATCTCTTTTATTTGGGTGACATGATCTGAAATGGATCAAGGATTCAACTGGGGTCCCTCAACATTCAAGAAGACTACTTGTTTCCTTTTTACTGATAATTTTCTTTTCTTTTATATGTATCTTTCAGTTTCCCTTTCTTACTTACTTCTTACGCCGCTTTCTAGTCTTTAATACTTAATACTTAAAAAAAAAATATACTTAATACTTAATCCTGCGGTTGGTATTATTATGATTAAAGGAGGGAATCAAGCTGAATCTTAATACTCCCTTTTTGAAAACTGTTCTCGAGAATAATTTTTAAAAACATAAAAGAACATAGTTTTAATATTTTCTGTTTTTTATGAATAAGAAAATTAGAACTAAAAGTGTTTTTCTTATTTCTTAAAAAGAAACCAATTTTTAAAAACAAAAACCAATTAAGCCATTAGAAAACTATTTCTTGTTTATAGTTTTCAAAAACAAAAAAACACATTTAGTTATTATTATTTTTTTGTTTAAAAAATACAAAAAAAATAAACTAATACCAAAAAACAAGAACAGTTTTTAAAAACAAAAACCAATCGGATCAAGCCCTTAATAATATTCAATTTAATTAGATTCCCAATCAACATGCCTTCCTCAATTGATAAAACATTCAAAGTTTAAAAAAATAAGACATCCATAAAGTAAAAGGGTCCCAAGTTATAGATTACTATATTATTACAAAGTGCTTAATTATCCAACAAAAAAAATTAATTAGATTCCCACAGCAATATTCATTTATTATTATTATTATTATTATTATTTTGTTTAAAAAGCATGGTATCTCTCCGTGCTCCCATATATAACTGAATCTTTAGTTCATTGAATGAGTCCATTCTTCTGGCAATGAATAAGACCATCACTAATTATTCTTTAATAAATAAAAACTCACATCATTGACTACTGATTAGGTATAGGGAAATGGAAAATTTGTCTTCACTGCGAAGATACCTATCTATAAGAAAAAGATACTGTTATTGGGTTTTTCAAGAAATTGGATCAACAACTATCAATGCTGTCTACCAAGTGGAAACACTATGCATGCACATCATCTAAATAGCCATGAAACCATATATAGCTGCTCAATGCCATTCCTATTTTGTTTTTTTTTTTTTTCTTTTGATGATTTTTTAATAAGCAAGCAAAAGGGATTAACAGCACCTGTAAATTAAGACAATGTATAGGTGGGTGGAATACAAGCGACCAACAAAAGCCCAGATAAAACCAAAGTCAAAAATAAAAGTAAAATCAATAATCCTTCCCACCCAACCAATAGAACATTATAATTGCTTCGTTCAACCTCTCACCTCAACCACTTCAACTCAAAGAAATAAAAGGCCATTGCATAGCCACGAAAATAAGAAGATCTGAGACCAAAGACCGCTGACCCATCAGAAGCATTAATCTGTTGATTCTTTGTTTTCCAAGCTGTGCGATGCGAGTTTTTTGAAATATGAATAACCACACATTTTCAATGTTCTCTGAAAATACTTGTTTTTTAAATTTAGTCCTTTCTGAGTTCTTTGTGTTTTTCAGAAAAACAAAAAAATAAAACAAAACAGGAAACAAAGCATGTTTATCCTGTTTTTCTTGTTCTTCTTGTTTTTTAGAACAGAAAACCGTTCGTTTGTAAACAAACAGGGGAAAAGTATAGTAATAGTTCCAACTTCGATGATCATATGAATGGAACTCCGAGGAAATGTTGGGTCCCACTGAGTAGAAAATAGATCATAACATCAACTAACCATATCCATATGGGAAAGAAAGTATGTGCCTATTCTTGTTCAGGGAAAGGCTAAGGTTTAGTAAGAAAGTAAGAGAGAATAAGATGTTTGAGATTAAACAGAAGCAAATTTAGACCACAAAGTACAGACAAATAGTGTACTATATGGATTGAGATCACTGAAACTAAAGTAGCAATTCAATTCATTCACAGGTCACGCTAAATACAGCACCAAGGAAAGAAAGAAAGAAAGAAAGAAAGAAAGAACCTGACTGGCAATGGCGGTTAAAGACGATATCCGCTGAGAAATTACCGCACCCCATATATATTCAGGAGTAGTTTTTACATGTCAGGGGCGAGATCTCTTGTTACTGCATGATGGGCACTTATACTGCTTGATATGCTCAGCCCTAGCTGGGGTGATCTTCACACATTTTCCATGGAACCACTTCTCGCAGATGTCGCAGCAAATCCAAAACTCGTCTGATGCGTAGTTCTCGCCACATGCTCCGCACAAGGTTTCACCGTGTTCGTCTTCCTCCTCTCCCTCTTCTTCCTCTTCCAAGCCCTCGTCTTCCTCCTTCTGTGGCGGCTTGGAATACTTTCCCTGAGGTTCGGGTCCCCGCAGCTGCTGTGGCTGTCCGATGAAACAAACAACCAAATGATATCCTAAGGCTCTGTTTGGAACCCGAAGAGTATTAAGGAAAGAAAATAGAGGGGAAAAGTGGAAGGAAACAAAATTTTGAGGAAAATAAAAAATAGGTTTAGGCTTAATAAAAAAAATGATAAAATCATTTTCCTTAGTTTTTTTTTTTCTTTCCTTAATACTTTCCGGGTTCAAAACATGGCCCCAAGGGCATGCTATTCATCTGATGCTTTTGGAAATGAGGCCTATGTATTCAGAATGAATGCCATGCTCCTCGAGCAAGCATTTGGAAAGACACCAGTGATTTTGCATGACTATTGAACAAGCAAAACCAACTTAAGGGGCCAATTACAGGTATGCTGATAATTGGCAGCCAAGAACAAGGCATGCATGCTCATGATACCGGGAAATTCAGCCGGTAATTTTCTTCAGCTCCTTAAACAAATTGTACGATAATTAGTCATGAAACCATTTAAGCAGATCGATTTTAAGGATAAATGCACATAGCCTAACCTAGATTAGGACAAGCATTAAACCACCAAACCAGCTAAATGATACAGATTTTCTTTTGCAGCCAGGGGTTTAGCCCTGTGGTCTTTTATTAAGAGCCTAAGATATGTGTGTTATATTAAAACACAGTCCTCTGTCAATTACAAACTTATTTAACCCACCACACCGAGTTTAAATTGACAGATTCATTATGGAAGAAAATAGCTGCAGAATCCTCCTCTAAGTAAGTCACTCCAAACCATAACCGATACCCAAACATCTATTCAACTTTTTTAAGTCTAAAATGAAAGATGAAAGATGAAAGACAAAAGATAAAAAATAGAAGAATTCTCTTTACCACCACTTTAGAGTTCGATTTGGATTTGTTGCTGCTGTGGTTGGACACTGCCGACTTCTCCTTTACTTGCTTCTTTGCAGTACCAGTCACAACTTCGAATATTGTTGGGAGTTCATTTATCATATTAAAGAGCCGCTTCCTGCACCACAGAAGATAAGATATCGGGATGCAGCATCATATTGTAAAGCTACTTCAAGTTACAGACAATTTTGACAACAGACAAATTATTTATTGCTTGAATAAATAAAATTGACTTCATTTTCCACATAAGTTGAGAGGCTCCAGTAGGTTTCTCCAGTATCAACATACTTGCAACTGCATCTGCATATAATTTTTTTTATAAGTATATTTAATTTTTTTTTTATAATATGCAACTGCATCTGCATAAAACAAATCAAGATACTTGTTCTACTCTAATTGAGCCCAAGATTTAGATTTGAAACCAGGCCCAGTGCACTCACATAAAAGCATCAGAACATTATGTGATAAGGTACAACAAGAGGGATGAAACACCACATGCAGTTTTCAAACCGGTGTATGGTCTTTATTTATAATCAGCAAAGCCCAAGAAACTTGGAGGAAAACCAAGTAGTTCATTTGCTGAACTAACTAGATCTTCCCATGTGAGCATGTCTATCAGTCTATGCATGCCCACTAAAAATACGATGCCTAGGAAATAAGGGTAGGACAGTCACTCCAAACCAAACCAAAATCATATCAAACTAAAGAGCATACATTTGATAAAATCTTGTTCTGGTGGCACACTTGATTGAATTCCCCATAGACAGAGAGACTCCTTCTAGCATGAGTAGTGAAGAGCCACAAAGCACAGTGAAATGAGTGCAACTTGAAGAGCAGCTCTGTAGTGTTTTTTAATTTCTTTGGAAGGTTTGGAAGGAAAGATGTCTCAAGACGTTTGATAATTAGGCGCATTCTGCTCAGTTCCTGAAAATGTTCTTACTTAGGAATTTGTTATTATGGGTAAAGCAATACATAAAGATCAATTCTTTGTCTTTCTTTGATTTTATGCTAGTGATTGGTTCTGTAGGTCAGATTCTTTTCAGGTGTGCTATTGACTATTTCCATACTTCTTGTCTTTTTGGTGTGTCCGTATTGCATTCCTTTATTTCTAATGAATTTTCTTTTTATTTATCATAAAAAAGCTCATCCTAATTAAGATTTAAGAACTTAGAGCCATCTGGTGCCCAGACGTTCTCTTAAGTAAATATACACCCTAGAAGTAACCTAAACATTTCCAGAAATTTCGTAAGAACTCCTCCCAAATAGCTATCAATTCAAGAAGAGAGAGATTCTGGTTTTCATTTAAGACTTCCAAAGGTTTCCCCTAGATTTTCAAAAGGGCATGGAAATAGATTCTCTTTAAAGCATGGTTTCTCCACCAAGTTTCACTTCCCAAATATCCTGGCCTAGCCAATCGAGCATTGAACAAACAGGATAGTACTAAATCTAAACTATCAAAAGATGTGTGAGACGATTAGCAATAACACGCAGCTCAAAGTTATCAGAAGTTCTAGGCCTAGCTAACATAACCAACTCCACCCCCACCTCACCAAATGAAAAAAAGGAAGGGTAACAAAAAATGGGGCAATAAATAAATCTGTATCAAGCTATGAAAAGAGTCATTAAGCAAGAGCCAACAACAAAAAGTAGAAAAGAAAATGACACCAAAAAGGATGGCTGAGCTAGACACGAAAAATAGAGATATAAAAATGTAAGAAAAAAAATGATATCATAATAAACAAGAGGAATTTATTCGAAGCCTACTTAATATCTTTAAAAAAAAAAAAAAAGAAAGGAAATTAGAAAAACAGAATAACAAAAGTAAACCGTCTACACCCACAAATAAAAAATGCACTACCCAAAAATTTATATCGATTCAGATTGGAATGAAGCAAGTAGAAAGAACCTCCCCATCCCCAAAACAAACAAATTCATGATAGGTGAGTTTCTAAAAATTCATTAAAACAAAATCAACATAAAATACATACAATAAATTCAGTGAGTAAATCACTCAGAGATTAGCAAAAATTTTATTTGTCATCAACCTAATCATCAAACCTTAAAAACGTAAAATCTTGTTGTATACATATAGAAGGGAAGAAAAAGAAAAAGATAAATGAAAGACCTGTCAGCTTTATCAAATCCAAATCTGGCTCCAAAATAGAAGCCAACAGCAAGCAACCATGCATCACTGTGGACAGCAACTAAAGATAACCAGTCTTTTTCTTGCATTCCATCTCTTGCAAAGTTGATCCCTAGTGCGGGCTCTGGGAGTTCTGGAGGCACCTCTTCTGCAGGTAAATTGACTTCCCATTGCTCATTTGGAAATCCATAAAGGCACAGATTCTCTTTCTCTGTAAGGTGTAAAATGCATGTAGCCAAGTTAAAACCGTACAAGGCAGGCCTTCTAGGAATAAGAACTGGTACATCCATACCCAAACCAAGATTCTGTATTAACTGGACAAATTTCCCTCAACTTGCTCCCCAAACTCTAACCAAATCACGCCTCCAGCCACACTCCTTCAAATGCATCATTCAGCAAATAATATGCAAGAACAATCATAGAAATTACATATTGTCTACTACAGTATCATAATATCTGGGAATCTGTTTTCTGCTGTAACCGAAAAATACATGATTAAATAATGGTAAAATAGTAACATGAAGTGGCTATGTTAGCAGACAACCTCTGACCAACAATTTGAAATTAGTAAGAATCTTAAAGCATATCAATGAATGGAACAAGCATAGAACCCCAAAGCCCGTGTAATAATAGAAGTTGCAAAAAAACTGGTTAGTAAATTTCCAAACCAACAATCTCATATCAATAATTTCAAATGGATGAGGGCAGATTAAGGCTCTTAAATAATCCCAGAGTTGTATGCACTCAAACACACTTAAAGATACATGCAAGTGGCATTTCCTCCTCAACATGACTCAGCCGGCAAAAAAATAACTACAGATACAGTTCAGGTTACATCAAAAGTTTTGAAATGACAACAGCAACATATTCTTCCAATAAGTAAGAAACGGAGAAGTGCCAACCTTAGATTAATCAATGCAGAGGAGGATTCAGCATTCAAGATACCAACAAAATGATAACCATATTACTCACTTTATAACAAGACCCCATGTTGTCCCAAGAAGCAGGATTCTTCGGTACACCATTGCACAGGTAAAATCCAAGAAAACAAAACCACAAGCAGCTTGGCTGAATGCCAATAAATGTTAGATTCATAGAGGGGCAAATTCAAGCACCCGTAATACTTTCACTTGCTCTTCATTGATTAAAAAAGAAGTTGGACCCTAAATCTTCTTGCATATTATATATTAAACCCAATCAATATCTAGGACATAAACTGCTTAGAACAGAAATCCACCTCCCTGATGAAATCCAGTCTTCCAAAAGATTTCAAATATAAATAGAAGTCTAATAATTCAATTTCCTTCACCAGTACTTAACTGAATACTTTGTTAACACTTATGCATGCACCCAAATCACTGTGGCAAATGAAATCGCAAAATACAACACTGCGCTAGAATTTAACTTGTATTCACAATGCACCCAATTTGAGTGTGTGTGTAAATATATATACACTTTATTGTTATAGAATTTTTTTTAAAACACGGTTCTCTTAAACAGACTGCAGCACTAAACACTTCTGTTATCACATTCTTTCTGCATAAACTTCTTTTATTCTGAAAAATACTCAAAAGAAAGCATTTAATTGAAAGAATCTGAGAACAAAAACAACAGTATCAAAAGCATTACTCCATAAATTCCTTCAACTAATCCTAATCTTTTAACGGAACCATAAAAAAAATAGCAAATTAGCCGTTTCTACCTAATTCTCAAACACATGCAAACATGGAAAGGCGTTAAAAAAATTTAATACTACTATCATTCACAGTACTTTTATAGAACACAAAAAAGAGCGCTAAGAACCCTTACCGGGATCACACTGCTGATAAAATTCGTCCACATCTGCAAGACCAAAACAAAAACACTCAAAACAAAACCATTCCAGAAACAAAATCAAACTCAAATTAAAAAAATCAAAAACAAAAGAAAACCTGTAGTTAGGGCTTTGATCATGCCGGCTCTCCGGCCTTTAAAATCTCTGAAAACCTCTTCGACGGTGCGGGGATTGTAGTTCGCGCCTCCGTCCATGGCTGAATGGTATGGACTGAGAGGAAACAACTGTGCGTGAAGTTAATGGAGGAGAAAGGATATATATGGAAATTTGAGATTTTTTGGGGGGCGTTTATGGGTATTTGAAAGCTCAAGAAGAAAATTAAAATAATATAAAAATAAAAAGAATGCAGACTGAGAAGTGGAGAAGAGAACGGACTTGAATCTATTGCGGGTTAATTATATTTGAGAGAACGGTGTCGAGTCCGAAATCCAAATGGAGCAGAAGAGAAATGCTAACGTGAGCCGGAGGTATACGGTAGTAAGGCAGCGTTTGGTCCTTTGCACAAGAACGTATTTCCCCCTTTTCGAAAATTGACTATTTTTTATGAAATATTTGGATAAAATACATCAAATAATGCAAGGTTTATGAATCTAGCCTATCCCATATTTTTTTGGTGAAAAATAACAATTTTTGGACAAAAATGTCCCTTTCTATTTCACGTATTTACTTTATATTTTAAAAGAAGTTGTTACTTTTACAATAAAACAATAAAGGTTTTTTTGTTAAAATCACATCAAAAATTGACAGGGTTCATATTTCATAAATTGGATTTTAAAAAATCTTTTAATCAAATCACCCTTTTTTTTATCCTATATTTCTCTAAACAGTAATTCTTTGTAGGCTGCATTAAATGTAAAAATTAACAAATAGAACATAATTAAGAACTTTGAGTTTAGCGTACGATCGATCCGGTTTAAGAAGGGTTGGATTCTGAGAACTTTATTTTGGAGCCCTGGCCCATATGTATAGTACTTATAAAACCTGTCCTATTCTTATGTTATTTTTTTTTAATTTTTTAAAACTAAATATTTTAATTCTACAAATATAATGTAAATTATGCACAATTATCTTTATGTTATTTCTTATGATTATTTATAATATATTTTATCGTAGTTTATTATATAAGTCAAATAAATGTGTCACTTAGTTTGTGCATTAAATTTTAAGCTAGAAAGGGGTTTGGGTTCATAATAAAAAATTTTGGTTATAATTATTGGGCCTACCCAATCTTGGGCCTGTCAATATAAGACCCGTGGCTAGGCTGCAAACCTCAAAAATATGTAAACTACTAAAATCCAACATCGATCAATCATGGGTTTTATTGGATCGTCACGATAATAGCATCTGTTCTTTGGAGTTAGTCGATTCGAGCTATTGGAGATCTTTGAATACATGTCGTCTTCAGCGATGTAAAAGGCTATCTTGTAATTGTTCCAAAAATGGTTTCAAACATGACTTTAGGTTTAACTTTTTGTGATTGCTTCGGAATTTCATTTCAATTTTGTGTTTACTGTTTGGTAACAAGGAAACTGTATGGCTGGACTCCCGACCCGACCCGACCCGGAATGTGGGCTCTGATCGTGTGCGGTCGGCACAAAGAAAAAACTAGTGAGCCAGTGAATCAGTCCAACCGAGGAGGAAAACAGACCGCTCATCATGATGAAAAGCCGCAATGGCAAATCATGTGGTGATGTTTGTGGCTGTGAGGCTCACTTTGTGACAGCTGGGTGTTGGTAATGGCTCCTTTGGCTTGAACTTTTGGAATTTTATTAAAATTATTTCTTGACTGTAACGATAACTATTCTACTAGGTATAAACTTTAAAACATACATTTTTCAATGACTAAAATATTTTTCGTTTTCAAGAACGAAAAACAATACATAGGTACCGTTTTTTAAAACTGTTTTTTTTTTTTAGGAAATAAAGAAAACAAGAAAAACATATAAGACATATTTGGTTTCTGTTTATTTGTTCTAAAAAATTCAAAGAATACAAAAAACATAAATAATGTTATCATTGTTTTCAAAGAAAACATTAACTAAAAAGGGTCTATGTTTCTATAAAATATTTTTATTTTTAATTATTTATTCAATGTTTTTGCTTATGTAATTAAAAAGTAAAATATTAAATATAAAAATTATTTTTAAAACTATAAATAGTATATTAAAAATATTTTAGATTTCCAAATAAATTTTATTCTACAATAATCAGAAAACGGTTTCTAGGAACTGTTCCGAGAAAATGTTTTTCAGTATTATTTTTTAAAATCAAATAAAATCTTGTTTAGAAGTTGAGTAAAGCTTACATTAGTTAAGACAATATAACTAAAAATTGCTTAATATTATAGATAATAAATCAAACTTATGAAAGAATAATCCAACAGGTGATAGCTGGTCCTTTATGCTAAAATGATTAATTCAAGGGTCATTTGATTTGATTAAAAGAACTTTTTGGAAACCCAATTTCATAAATTTGATCCCTTATTAATTTTTTATTCAAATGTATTGATCAATTTTTAGGTGGCCTTTGTTTTTTAGTTTTTTGCTAAAAGCAATTTGCTTTTAGCATTTTATTTGTTTTTTAACTTTTTTTTATGACTTATCACTTAATTTTTGAAATTTTTTTGTTGAACAGAAAAGGCTAAAACTTTTTGTTTTTTTTACTTTTTCTTAATGTTTTTTGAATTTTTTTTTCTTTTAAGAAAAAACTAGATATTCAAATATGAGAAAATTATATACTTTATGATCAAATTAAAACTCTTATTATCATTTTCATGCTAATTAAATAAGCATATATGTTTTTAAATTATTATTTAAAATTTTATTGTTTCAAAATTTAGATAAAAATTAAAGGATTGAATTTTTTTCTTTTTAAAAACAAGCAACTAAATACTTAATATAACACAATTCAAAACAAAAGTTATATTCAACAATTAAAATAAAACGTCAACTTATATTTTCATTCTAGTACATTCTATTCTATCCTCCCCTTTATGGTAAGGACTAATCAAAAGGAACGATTTTTTTCTTGAGACTTGCTTCTGTAGTCCTATGTTACAAAATTCATTCATAAGCATGTGTTTAATAAATACTGAATAAGGCTTAATAGTATTAATTATTAAATTATTTATATTTTAATCTTCATTTATCCTTACCATCCAATTTTTTCCCCTATTTCCAATTTTAGTCTCAAAAATGTTTAAGCAACCAGAGTGCCAAATCTTCCTCAAATTCGTTTCCAAAACACCACCTTCATTTAAGCAATCGTACCACTACACAATCTCATATGGAGCTCATGTAAGATCGTATCATTGTTCAACCCTAGAGAAGTCAATAACCATAGATAACTCATATTCTGAATAGCTTTTACTTTGCACTCACTTTTGGGGTATCGGATAGTTACGTATCTGCTTTTAACATAAGTATCAATGATAAATATCCAAATTCAATAGGAAAGTCTAATCCAAAAGACTGGTATGATATATGGAAGACTTATTAAATTTAAATACTATTTCATAACCTTAGGTAAATACGATGTGAGATTATATGAGTCTCCCTCGTCTAATCGCAAATTTCATCCACTTTTTTTAAAGTCTCATCTACCCATAAAGTTTTCACCGGCTGTATCTTTTTTTCCTCATCTGCCCAATCCAACTCTTTTAAAATTTCCATCTCTCTCTATTTTACTTACCATCGTCACCATGCATTTTTTGACAAAGTTGAGTTGCATTCTCTTCCCTCACCAAAAACTAAAGGGAATTAATAACAACACACTTATAAATTAACCTATTATTAATCATACTGCTGAACCCAATCCAATTGCCTTACCTTTAATATTTAGGTGATTTCATTTAAAAACATTTTGAAAACAAAAATTCCGAAATCTAACATTTCATAAATTTTTATCTTTCATTTTAATAAGAATACTCTCATTATTTTCTTGTAAAAATAAAAATTTCTTCTCAAAAGTACATACAAATACATGAAGTGAAATTCCAATAGGAAGGACCGGTTCCACTCTCTCTTTAACCAAACATGTTTTAACTGATTTTTTGTATTAGAGTTTCTTACATAATCAATATGGGATATGACATATCAATTGGTTTTGAGATGAGATGGTAAAATCCCCGATGTGAGATGTGAGATGTGATTTTGTGATCAAATGGTCAAACCCGATCCTATAATTAATGTTGTAAATGTCAAAACGAGAGAAAGGATGTTTCCAACCTTGTAATTCTACAACAAATGTCATTAGTTAAGACAATCCAACCTAAAATATTGGATCCCATTGAAGGTTGAATAAATTGTTCAACCAAGTATCCGAGACAAACTCATCAATCCATATATATATAAAATCACAGACAGAACAATCATAAGTTGAAGAAGCTGTCACTACGAATTAACCCACTCTAGAGAAAAGAAAAAAAATGGCAAGCTTAGCCCTAACAGCTTCCCTTCCAAAGATCCGCCAATCTGGTTCACTAGTTGTAAGGAACAACCGTTGGAACTCTAGGGCTTTTCTCCACTGTACACCAACATATTGTCAGGTGGGAAGTCTCCTTACCAACCAAATTGGTTTCTGTTTTTTAAAAGGGTTCTTGAAAACAATTTTTAAAAACACAAAAAATAGGAATCAAACAAGTTTTTAGGGTGTGTTTGATTTCTGTTTTAGAAAACGATTTTTGAAAACACAAAAGATAAGAACAAAACAAATTTTTAAGGCTTGTTTGATACATGTTTTTGAAAACATAGAAAATATCATTTTGGTTTTTTTTAAAAACTGTTATTGTTTTCTGAATCTAGCGTTTTTTCTGTATTCTTTTGAGAACATAAAACATTTTTTAAAAACAGTAACCAAACATGCATTATTAGTCTTCTCCAAGTGTTTTCTGAAATCTAAATTGATTTAATTTATGGAAGGCGAGTGGGAGGGATAAGGGCTCAGATGCAGTTGACAAAGCCGTAGACGCTGCAAAACAAGGTGCGGATGCAGCCAAGCAGACCGGCCAGGACATTAAAGACAAGGCTGCTTCTGCTGCTGAAGATGTAAGTAACTACTGAATTTGAATTCATTATCATTATTATGTTTATGGATTTTTGTTTATTCTTTCTTTTTTTCGAAACATTGTTTATTCTTTCTTATTTTCTTTTGTTTTTTTAAATATGTATGAAATTATTTTTAAGAAAATAAATTATAAATATAATGTTTATTTGTTAGTAAATTCTATTTATTTTAATAAATTTTAAATTGAAAAAAAAATGGACTTTTTTGAAAAATTATTAAGAAAAATCAAGGGATGGATATGAGAATTTATTTTTTAAATATTTTGTTAAAAAACCTCAATGACCCAAAATCTGTAAATCTAACACTTTCTATGTTCCTTTTTTTTTAAAATATATAATCTACATTGAAAAAAAATGTCATTCGTTCTTTAATGTATTGACATGTATCTTTTAAAAAATATTATTTTTATAAAAAAATAATGATGATACTTTTGTCAGAACTCAGAAGTAAAAAAATTAATTGAATGTTATATTTACGAAATTAAGTTTTCAAAGGGTATTTCAATCGAATCTCCATTTATTATTTTCAAACTGGATCAGTTGTCATCATCTCTACTCTAGTCTCTACCAAACACAAAAATATAATACTTGTTTACTTTTTTATGGCCTTAACCCAGTGACATAAAAAACCACGTTAATCTTCATAACTAATATTTATAACATCCAAAAATTTTGAATCTAAAATACCTATACCTTTTAGTAGATAATTTATAATTCTATTTACTTATGTATAAACTCATTAATATTTAGACCCAAGACAACATGGAAATAATTTGTGGTGGTTTACTGTTTTAATGGATGTGTAGATGACCCAGAAAACCAAAGAGGTGGCCGGAAAGGTGTCGGAGACGGTCCAAGACATGACGGAGAAAGCAAAGCAAACAGTTCAAGGCGCATGGGGAACGGTTAAGGAGACGGTGGCAGGGAAGGCTGATGATGCCAAGGATTGTGTCAAGGATAATGCTGAGGCCGTCAAGCGTGATATGGACTCCAAGAATTGATTTTATTCTTAATTTCTCTTCTTCTTTTTTTTTTGAAAAAAAATTCTCTTTTTAATTATTCTCTCTTCATTCATGCATGCATCAACATTTTCTCGGGAAAATTAAAATGCTGTGTCTTGTTTGCTTCTCTTTTTTTCTGACAACAGATGTGTGAGGCTTGTACTAGGAGCAATCATCTTTGTTCTCTTCTACTTTATCGGAATTTTTAGGCTTCATTATTTCACCAGGTTTTCTAAAATTTGTTTTTCAGAAGTTGTTTTTAAGTTAAAAGTGTTTCTAGAAATATTTGGTTAAAAATGGATCAAATAACCCTAAATTTGTAAAACTAACATTTCCCATGTTAATACTCATTTTGACCAAAAATGTCTTTATGCACTCCAAAAAATGTCAGCCTAAAATTTCCAAAATTGGGTTTTTTAAAGGTTTTTTAATCAAATCACCATTTATATAAAATATGCTAATTAGCATTTTTTTTTAATTATTTGATTTTGTAAAAATATAGCAAATCCAATTTATAAAATATAAATTTAATTAAATATTTTTAAAATAACAATTTATATGATCCTTCCAAAGAAATGCCTTTGACTTAAAATAAAAGTTGTTTTCAAAGTGCATTGATAGTTAGGACCAAATGGAGTATTAGTTCCTCAATCACTTCTACAATATTCCTTAAAGGGGCAACAATAAAATAAAACAACTCCTTTAAATCAAAGGAAAGGAACATGGGTAATTGTGTAAATTAATGTGTTATTTATGGTATAGATAATCTTTTTCTCTTCAAACCCTAAGATTTCTATTTGTTCACCAAATAACCTAATTTCTATATGTTGGAAGCATGTGGTATGTTTAGAGGTGATAAAATCTTTGAGAGAAGAAAAAGAGTTTTGTAATGTTTTTGGAGATTTATGATTTCTGCTTATTCAACAGTTGGATTGCTTTATATTTTGGATATGTATGATATACGAGAATTATCTACAATCTAAATGGTGGAGATCGTGTTTTAGGTTTGAGTTGAGAGTAATACTCGTTTGAAGCAAATAGTTTTGGAAATTGGTTTTAGTTTCGGTAAGTTCAGTGTAAGTCTTTGTTCCTTATTCAACCGTTGGATTGATTTTAATTTTTTCTATATACGATAGTGATCTACGATTTGAATGTTGTATATCATGTTTAGATATTTCAGTTAAGAGTTATACTCATTTGGAACAAATAATTCCTAAAATCGGTTTCGATGTTGGCAAGTTCAATGTAAGCTTTCTTTCTTTTTATTCAACCATTGGATTGTTTTGAATTTTGGATACCTAACATATGAATGGTGGATATCGGAATTTATGACTCGAGGAATAAATTAGTTTAGAAAAGGGAAAGTAATAATTGAGGACAAATTATTCAAAGAGTAATAATAATAATAATAATAATAATAATAGGTTTAAGATAATAAATACATAAATTTAAATAACCTTGAATAAAAAAAATATAATAGTTTGGATGATTAATGAGTTTTTCTCTATTATTTGTTTCGGTGAAGTACTCTTAGTTGAGTATATTTGTGGACTTGCACCATGAAGGACTCTTGAGTTGCTTTGATGCAAGGGAAAATTAATGGAGTCTTTTTTTTAAATGTTTTATATGTACAATTCGAAAATTGTTACTATGTTATTTTTGTAAAATATTGATCAAATATATTTTGCATAAAAAGTATATTAGACTTTATGTTTTGTTATGATATGAATTATGGAGATATTATGTTTGTGAATGAAATTATTGACACAATGTTTTTTACTGTGGTAGTTTTGTTAATATGAATAATAATTGACCTTTACATTCCTTAATGGATGAATGTAATTAACTTCTAGGGGTTTCAGTTAAAGGTCATTAGTACTAAAAGTGTTTTGTTTCGTCCATCTTAAAATGAACAATTTAAGGTTAACTGCCCATTTGAAAGGCTCACATGTCTGGGTACCATTCGATAATTGTGACTAGAGTAAAAGTTTTTGATTTGAATGTTTTGAATGAATTTGATATGGAAATGTTTGGATCCGAAAAAGAGTAAATTCGCTTAAATATTTGATTGTAATAAAAAAGCAATTTATGATAATATCTCCTATTTTGCAAATCAATCGAAAATGTTTGATCATGAACTGTATTATTATACCTTATTGGATTTCAAGCTTATCCCCTTTTGTTGTCTATGTTTCACTTCTTATTTCTCATGTTAGTTTGAAGTTAGGATGAGGAAATCTTAAACATTTTTTTTTTTTTATATTTTAAACAACTCATATTGGATATTCGTATTTTGGAAATTGGAGATTTAGAAAATGTTTATTAGTATGAAATTTGGAGAATTGGTGATTTTAACATGTCCCTTTTTTACTATGAACAAGTTTTTAGTAATTTTGAATCAATCTAATTAGAAGAAAGAAAAGTTTGTATTGTTTTATATTTCAAGTTTTAGAGTTTGAGGTGTGAATTGACAATCATACCCTTGAATAATGTTTCGGGACATGACATTATTGGTAGTACAAGTGTTTCCTAGATATTCTATCTTTGTCTGCTTCTAATAGAATTTTAATTCATGTCTAATGAACTTTTACCGTTTGGAGATTTAATAGTGATTTTGATCAATGGGTAAGTTGCTTCTATTTTTTATTTTCCATCTATTTAAATGTTCTCATTTAAATATAAACACACCTAAAAATAAGTTATATTCTCATTTTTCACTCTCTTTAAAAATATATACAAACTTAAAATCACCATTTTACCTATAATTTTTTCATAAAGCCTCTCATAATACAGTCAAGTCAAACATTTACATTTATATGTGGGTGGCACTCAATTTTACCCTTCTTATTAATTTGCTTCCAAATATATTTACCAATTTCAATCTTGATTTTGTATATTAGTCAAATTACTTAATAAAGATTATTATTTTTTTACCAAGAAAATACTTCATCAATTTTAATAATTTTTTAGTTATTTTTTAAAATGACTTTTTACGTCATAATATCAAACAAGGTTACACAAAAATAATTTATTTTTTTTCATTCCTTACAAACTAAATACAAAATAAATTTATATTTTTTTATTGAAAATATAAAATCCTAAAGTTTCAATTTGCTTAATATTATTATTTATTAAAAAATATAGAAGTTTACTATTGAAAATAAAATAAAAATTACTTAAAACCATGTAACATGTTATTCTTGTCAATTTATTTCCTCTTTTATTCTAATTCCTAATATTACCAAACATTAAAATGGAAATAAACAATCATTCCAGTATGAGATTCCTAAACTAATCCAAACACTGGAGATGCAATCAAATTATTGATTTCATTCCATTATAATAAAAATGAAAAGGGATTATTTATTCAAATTCATCATTCCAATGTTCCAAACATCCTTTTAGGGATATACTAGAAATGTACTCTTAAGTTGTTTCTTTGTTTTTTTTTTTTTCCACGAGTAACGTGAAGCATGGTGGGTCTTTTGGCAGACAATAAGAGTGGTAGAAAGCTTTCGACTGTTCTCCACAATATGAAGTTTTAAACGGGCATAGTTGTTTACGGTTTTTTAAATTTGTTTTTTGTTCTCAAAAACAAGGAGAATAAGGAAAGATGGGCTTGGGGTGTTAGGTTTGTTTGTTGGTGATTTTGTCAGTGGAATTCACTGGTTTGCGGCACAAAAGCACGAGAAATTGGTGAATGTGCGGGTGTGCCAAGAAATTATAGTATTTCCAAACTGAAATGTGCCGAAATCTAATTTCTGCTCATACGAAAAATGGATTCCTTAGTTCTTGACAGTTCCCGAGATTCTAAGTGAAACAATGTCTTGAAAATTAGATTGCATGGACTGAATTGAAAGGTAAGAGAAAACTTAACGGACTAGCTTGAAAAATAACAGATTTCATTATAAAATTGGACTTAAAATCAACCGTTGAAGCAAGAAAGCTTTGAAGTAATAAATGTTTGTAAGGAAAAACATTTAACTAAACTAAGAATCTGGAAAATACGGCTAATGAACTTGTAGAAACAAAAGAGAAATGTTGAAATGCTTTGTTTTGAGTGTTGGTTGATGATCGATTCTTTTGTCTGATGTTGAGTCTTCCTTTTATAGGCATTCCTGAATAACTACCTTAGCCACTTTTTCCAATAACTGCTCACATCTCTAATAGAGTCTTGTTTTTCAAGTAACTTATCCACTAAAGTCTTGTTCCTCAAGTGGCTTTTCCCACTTATAACAACCGTCCACATACTATGTCATGTCATGACTTGAGAAAAAAATTCATCTATATTCTCCTTCTGAGACAAATTAAAAAATTCTATAAATGTTTCTAAACCTTTTCATTGGCTGATTCTCATGGGTTTGAACTTTCTCGGATTGGGTTGGGCTCATACGGTTTGGGCTTGCCATATTTATTCGGCTCATTCCACTATCCTTAGGACCGAAAAATTAATTAAATACCATTTGGGCCCAAGAAATTTATTTTTAGTGTAAATAGGTTTCCAGTTTTTTTTAATCTAAAAAGCACAAAAAACACAAAAATCAAATAATAAAAACAGTTTTTAAAAAAACACATTAAAATTGTGTTCTTTGTGTTTTCAAAAATCGTTTTTAAGAACATTTTTTAAAAACAAGAACCAAATAGCCCCTATATTTCAAAGAAAACCTTTAAAAAAATTTTTTAATGAAGAATGGGACATCCATTAGACCAACCACAAAAAGAAAATAGCAGACCAACCATAGAAAGAAATTAGCCTATACTTTTTTTTCTTAAAAATCATCCGATTATATCAGACTCTATTTTTGGAAGTAAACTCAAATGATTTTTCATGTTACGGGCAAATTAGCTAGTTCGATTTGTTTTTTTTTTTCTTTCAATGTTTTAAAAATTAGATCGATGACTGAATAAAAAAGTTATCGATTCATAATTTAGGGATCAAACCGATGATCGAATCAGAACCAGGAGGGTCATCGATCGACAATCTGATTGATTGGACTAACAGATTCGATCCAATTTTTAAAACACTTATTTTAATAGCCAGTAAGATTTTGGGAGGAAAAAACTAATCCATTGAAGAATGAAAATAAAAAATTACTTTCCATTATTATTATTAAAGGAATGGATTTAAGAATTTGGAATGATTGTTGGATTTCATTGCATTATTCGGTGATACTAGAAATTTGAATAAAAATAAATAAATTGACAATAATACTTTATCACAATATTTTAAGTACTTTTTATTTTATTTTAAATAATGAACTTATATAGTTTTGTACTGAATAATAAGATTAAACAAACAATATATAATTTTAAAATAACCATAAAAATCATATAAATATTTAACCATTCATTTCATAAAAAAAATTATACATATACTAAATTTAAATTAGTAAAAAAATGTCAAATTATGAAAAGTATAAATTAAAAAAATTAATAAATTTAATCTATTATTTAATAAACATCATATTCAATAAAATCTATATCCCTATTTTATGTTAAAAAAATATCAATAAAAACATTACCTTGAAGTAGAGCTAGAAAAAAAAATGGTTAAACTCATGGGTCAATCTATTTTAACCAATATTTTGAAGAATCGGACTAAAAAAATGAAAAAGTGAATAAAATCCGAGACTCACAAGTCCACAGCCTATTCAGGTTAGGGTCGAGCCAGCCCACTTAGGCCCATGTTATTTTTAATGATTATATATGATAGAAAATTTAGCCGGACTAGCTAACAGCCTAACTCCAACAAAAGAAAAGGACAGTATCTAAGTACAATCATTGCATTTTGAAAATAATAGATTTGGTATTATTTTATATTTATAAAATGATAACAAAGGAAAAAGGCAAGTGAAATGAATTTGAATATGTAAAATTAATTTATTGAATTTAATATTTAATATTTGAATGCTTTCAAATGAAGCTTCAATGGACACCTCAACTTCTCTCCTATGCAAAAGCAAACTTTCACTAAGCCAAATAGGCCAATACAATAATATATGAAAATGATTATCTTTTTCTGAAAAATACAATAATATATAATGGCATAAATAAAGAGATGGATGAGGAAATATTATGACTATCCTAATACAACCTTTTGATCAAAATAACATAAATTCAACAACATATAATAATATATAACTATATATAAATGTTTCTGACTCCTCCCATGCCATTGTACTTCCCATTTGAAAGCAAATCTGAAAAGGGTTAAAAAGGAAAAACAAACTATCACTTAATAATCCTATTTATAATAAGAGACTTAGAAATGAAAGATCACTTTAACCCTATTTGGCAATGGAATTTAAGAAAACAGTTTTATAAACAATTTTCTTTCAGCATCGGATGTCTCAGATAATCAGTTTTATTTAAAAACATTCAGACAGTCTCAGATCATGGCTTTATTGGCTATGAAATACACATTTGAGACTCCGTTAAATATAGTCAGTGCAAGACTCGCCATCCGCTCTACATCGAGACTTATGGAATATTATGTGTTTGTGAATGAGTGTGAAGCGATGTTTTTTACTCTGGTAGTTCTATCAATATATATAATAGTTTACCTTTACATTCCTTAATGAGGGAATGTAATTGATTTGAACCCTAACTTTTAGGGGTTTCGGTTAAGGTCGCGTCTTGTAGTGTTTTGTTTAGGTAATGCCCAAAATGAAAATTTGAAGTAGCTCTCGTTTGAAAGACTCACATGGCTAGGCATCATTCGATGTTGTGACCCAGTGAGTTTTGATTTGAATGTTTGAATGGAACATTATATGGAAGTGTTGGGATCCGAAAAGGAATAAATTTGCTTGAATATTTGAATGTATTAAAAAAAAAAAGCAATTTATGAAAATGACTTATGATAATATCTCCTATTTTTCAAATAAATTGAAAATGTTTGAAGTTAGGATGAGGAGATCTTAAACATTCTTTTTTTATATTTTAAACAACTCATATTGGATATTGATATTTTGGAAATTGGAGATTTAGAAAATGTTTATTAGTATGAAATTTTGAGAATTGGTGATTTTAACATGCCCCTCTTTTACTCTGAACAAGTTTTTAGTAATTTTGAATCGATCTAATTAGAAGAAAGAAAAGTTTGTATCGTTTTGTATTTCGAGATTTTGAGTTTGAGGTGTGAATTAATAGTCATGCCCCTGAATCATGTTTCGGGACATGACATTGTTAATGTAGTCTGATGTTCCTAGAGTTTCTATCCGCATTGCTCATGTCCTAATGAACTTTTGGTTTCAGAGTTTTAGTAGTGATTTTGATCATTGGGTAAATTTAGCTATTTTTATTTTCCATCTATTAAATATTTCTCATTTAGAAATATAAACACAAAATAAGTTATATTCTCATTTTCATTCTCTTTAAAAATATATACAAACTTAAAATCACCATTTTACCTATAATTTTTTCATAAAGCCTCTCATAGTACAATCATGTCACATATTTACATTTATATGTGGGTCGTACTCAAGTTTTACCATTCTTATTAATTTGCTTTCAAATATATTTACCAATTTCAATCTTTATTTTTTATATAAGTGGAATTACTTAATAACATTTTTTTTAACCAAAACAGTACTTCATCAATTTTAATCATTTTTTAGTTATTTTCTAAAATGACTTTTTACGTCATAATATCAGACAAGATTACACAAAAATAATTTATTTTTTCATTTCTTACGAACTAAATACAAAATAATTTTATATTTTTGAATTAAAAATATAAAATCCTAAAGTTTCAAAAATCAAATCTTACTATTTAAAAAATGAGAACTAATCATGTAACTTATTGTTTGATCAATATATATATATATATTCTTTTTTTTTTTTCTTTTTGAAACTCCAACTTATAAAATTTTTAGATATTTTTAAATGGAAAAAAGTAAAAGCAATTTGTTTTTTATGGTTATTTTTCAATTATATATTGTTTGCTTAATATTATTATTTATTAAAAAATATAGAAGTTTATTATAGAAAATAAAATAAAAATTACTTAAAACCATGTGACATGGCATTCTTGTCAATTTATTTACTCTTTCATTCTAATTCCTAATATTATCAAACATTAAAATGAAAACAAACAATCATTCCAATCACTAGAGATGCAATCAAATTATTGATTTCATTCTATTATAATAAGAATGGAAAGTGATTCTTTATTCAAATTCCCCATTCCAATGTTCCAAACACCCTTTTAGTGATATACTAGAAACGTACTCTTAAGTTGTTTCTTTGTTTTTTTTACCGAGGTAACGAAGCATGGTGGGTCTTTTAGTAAAAGCGAACAAGATGATGGGTCTAGATCTTATGGCCTTTGAAGCCTGCACCCTCGCCAAAAGAGCACAGACCGGATCGACCCTACGAGACGGACCGAAACACTATGCCAAAATGTCACTGTGTAATCTGGTCAGGCAGTAGCCCAAATCCCATTTCGTGGACCTTATAGTCATCAGGCTACTGGGGTTGTACTGGTTCACATCTCCACAGCAGGATCGGCCCTAAGAAGATGGTCGACCCGATAATTTAGTGATCGCCATGTTTGAAAATCACGTCACTCCCATGAATCACGTCACGTGCTTAGCCTTAGGATGATCGAAAGCGGTCTTGAGGCGGAATTTGAGATAACAGCTATCAAAAGGAAGAACATACCATGTGGCATAAATGAAGCGCCCCCGCCGATTCGTAAACCCGATCGCGCTATAAAGTGGACCATCCTCCTCCATAAATAAGGAGAGATTAACAGGGGACCCCCTAGGAAAAACGGATGTGTTTCTCTATATCATTTGTCTTACTTAAGCATCGGAGGCCCGGTAGGCACACCAAGTCGATGCCTTGTTTAAGCTAGGTTAATGCCACAGATGATCTGATGACTTTGAAAATCGAGGCGCAATTGACACCATTTGTAGAACGACCAAGCGAAAAATCTCATCGACGGCGTGTGAGGCTTGGTTGCCAATTTAACCATCACTTTACCACCGAAGCCGATGGTTCAGCTCACTCATACGGTTCGTCGGGATCCCTGCTCGTTATGGCTAGCAACCCGTAATCAGGTCCATGAGGACCAGTCTCTTTGCCCGGCGTCGGGGATATGGAAACTTGAAGCGAGAAGAAGCGAGCGGTATATGGTTAATTGAAGCCAGGTAAATGTCTGATGAAAACGGTGCCTATGGGCTCGTTTGAAAGAGGATGGGTGAAAACCTGCGAGGCATTATTTGCACCTTCGGTAAAACAAAATAGAGCGAGGACACTATCTACCCGGTGACAGTGATAAGCAATGAGCCAAATGATTTATCCTCTAGCTCTCCTTTACTTGATCTCACCCCCAGAAGAACAAAGTGGTGAATCAAGAAAGAGGCCGTCGTTCAGCCAGTCATCGATGGCATGCATCACTAGTCTGAAGAAATCAACCTATAAGTAGCGAGCGGTCGGAGGCGGACCCCGAAAATGCCCGCGTGCGCAGGTGTAACTTTCGCCAGTTCATATCTGCCTTAATTTTGCCACTTTATGCCCACATCTACCACTTTCGGGGCACGAACCTCTTCGCTCTCCATACAGGAATGACGCACATCTTGAGCTAGAGCACGCCCCATGGCTTTGTCGTACCGTTTTACTATATCTTGATGGCTCCTCCAATCCGTCGATCCACGTCTTGCATTGTCGAACTGATGATACTAAATACGAGAGCTGACGCTTACTAACTGCAGGGTGTTCCCGACCAACTTGAAGGGGCCATACGGCAGTTCCCGCAAATTCCCCGCAGTCTATCAACTCGTTCAGCAAGTTGTGAAGTGCACTTTTGTTTGTGCATTGCTTCAGTTCGGCGGGAAATATCAGTTCTATGATGTGTTAACCAGGAAGTGGGAGAGAGGACTGAATCTATTCGCTATTTCACTAGAAGATTTGGACGGGCCGTCCAACAGATTGATTCGTACACTATGGATGCGGTCCTCCAGAATTTCCGAAGAAGCTTTGGTAAGAGCCACCCCATTCTTCCGCTCGTTATCTACGGATTATGACACGACAATGAAGGTACAGACAGGCGAATAAATATTCAACAGCGAAGGACAATATCAGGGCGACCTCTCAAATCGTGATCCGCATTTCAGTAACGAAAAAGCGACCACTAGGGACATTAGAAAAAAAGGGGTAAGAATAAGAACCGAGAAAGCGCTCGGGACTGGATTAAAGAAAAGAGAACCCATGGTTTACCCCTACGAACATCTCTTACGGCGATTCCTTCTCTCATCCAGGGATCTTGGAGCTTGAAATGGCCCACACAAATTCAATCAAATCCCGCTTCGCGCCAACCAGGTCTCGATATGTGATTACCCGCGAGACCATAGGCATCAGAACCAACCGTCGCGGGCTTTGGTGCCCAGTGGAAAGGATTGTCGGGGCCAGCCACCTTAGGAATATGTTCGGGAGGCGGATCCTCAATTTGAGGCCACCAGCGGTTTAAAAAATAACGGCCATTCATGAAACTTCACTTGAACCTCAACCCACCATAAATTATATTAAGACATTGATTGATGGTAGTATCTGATCTAAAGCGCTAAAGGAGGTTGTTGTGAAGCGTACGATTCGAGGCGGTGAAAACCATCCACATCTGGGTCGCGTGACGATCCAGCCCGATTGTGACTATATACGCTTTCCATGTTAACCGTCGAGTCATTGCCGCACCACGATGCACTCGTACTTACTCTATGTATTAGCATTTTAGATGTGCCCGCAGGCTGCTGGACAGCCTTTGGCATTACGGTCGGCTATTCTGACTACAGCCTTGACGAATAGACATCTTTTGGCCGGCTGGATTCGGTTGGCGAGATCCATTTCGATTGCTTAGGGCGACCACGGTAGCGATGGGGGACGTGCTGCTGCAGTCAAGCGGTAGGTAGTTCGGCGTGTCTTATTTTAGGTTGTCGAGGACTTGGGCTTGTCTGATGCCATTGTTGGCAGCTTTGTTTTTATCATTGAGAAAAATTAAGACCTTTCGACCTACCATCAAATGATCAACTACGACGATCTTAGGGCAAATTGACCTCCTGAACAACCAACTAGGAGCTCGGCAATGCTACCAACTGTCAGTACAGGAGCATGAAAAAGCGAAACTCTTTCTGAATCCCAGAGCCACCGAGACCGGACCTCGGAATAGCAATTCTGACTAGTACGCTGACAAGAGGCGGAGGGCGGGGAAAGCAATTTAGTGAAGATCCTAGGAATCAGATAATTCACGATCATGGCCGGACCAAACCACATATGTTAGTTCCTCATCCGGTGGGAAAGACAAATATAGCGGAGTTACAATAAAGTAATATGAATGTATTACTTTGGACTCATAGGCCTTATTTAGCATTAACCCACCATGCCTCTCTGGCCCAGATGTCATCCCTTTGCCGGGCGGTTGAAGCCCAGAGAAAGTAGGCGTTTTCCACCCTAGACCTTCATCATTATTCGAAACATAAATGGATAATCTTTTACTTGAAATTCATGAGGGGAAATAAAGTACACAGGAGTGGGTATGCAAATGTAGTAGTAGTCCCAATAAAAGCGACTTAAATGGAAGTGCTTCTTAACATCCGAAATATACCTAGTTTCGGACTTGTTTTCTAGGAATTGTATTAAAAGTTAAATAAATTTTCGGGAAATAAAATAAGGGACCAGGAAAAAAATAATAATGGAGTCGAGGGTAAATTAGTCATTTACCATAAGGATTTAATTGTCATAAATGAAAAGATGGATCTGAAAGTAGAAATTTAATAAGTTGTAGTTCAAGACAATTAGAAAAAGATAGAGAATAAGAAATAATAAAAAATGGAGGGCTTAAGTGCAAAAATTGGGAAAAGCTAAGAATGGATTTTATTGTTTGGCCAAACATAAACCAACAAAATATGAACAAGACCATTAGATTCCTCAATTGGGGAGAGAAAAGCGTAGAGAGAGGGAAAAATGCAAAGGAGAAGAAGGGAAGAGAGGAAGAGGAGAGAAAGAGAAGAGGAGAGGAAGAAGAAGAGGGAAGAAGTAGCTCAGAAAAGGTATGGAAACTTGAATTTTTGGTATTAGACTGTGAAACTTAAGCTTGGAATTGTTTCCCGCCACAATTATAGTTATTAGTTGGTTCCAAAAACCACAGTTTGTTGGATTCTTCCTAACCTAGAGATTCTTAAAAGTAATCTTGTGGCTTGAATAGAGATAGCACATGAAATCTAACTGAGGTTGGATTCCATAGATTAAATGGCAAGTAATGAGTTGGAGTTTAGAATAAACTATAACTATTTACATGTTAGGGTTATGCTAGATCTAACCATGACCAAGTGAGTTAAAGTAATTCTTGAAGGATTTTGAAATAAAGTATTGAAAGAAAGGTTAAGTAAAATTGAGGTTATAGGATGAATTTGGAATAGCTTTGAAGTGTTTATAAAGTATATAGGGTTATGATTTAGGTAACAAAATATGGAAATATGGAACAAAAATGCATTAAGGCATTTTTACAGTTCTATCATGCCATTCTAACGAACATAACATTTCAAACATATTACAAATTGTCCTGTCATACCCAGGTACCTGTTCTATTTTCAGTTTTGACTAGTTTTTCGTATTTTGGCCACTAACACTCTGTTTCTTGTAATTTGGTGATTCATTAGCCGAATTAAAATGAACTTCAAGGCATCGCATATAAATAGACATCGTCAAATTATGACTCTAAGTGGCCAAAAATTCTCTCAGTGGGGACATTGTACCGACCAAATTCTGGTTTAGGTGTTGAACATAGAGAAGTCCACGGGTTGTTTCGACGTAACTTGAGTTCAGATGCTCGAATTGGGTGATTGGTGAATAGAACCATAGCACCTTATCTTTAAATTATTACTTAAGGAAATAGTGTCAAATATAAAGTTAAGACCCCGGGAAAAATGAGTGGCCTAAACGTACTGAAAAATCGGTAAAATGACTAGTTGGCATGAAAATGCCATAACTTTAGTTTTGGATGATCCGATTGGTTGATTCCAATTTCTAAATAAGTAGATTCATGAAGAAGAATAAGAATACGCCAGGTTGCATAATGTACAAGTATAGAAAGGTATAGATATGTCATAAGATATGACAGTCTCAGTCCTTAAATATGATAAGGTATATTGAGAACATATCATAGATATGATAGTCTAAAGTACGAATATTGACATATATAAGATTAATAGATATATGAATATAAGCGTGGTGGATATATGATAGATATACTTAAATGAATAGATAGAACACATGCTAAGAACAAATTATAGGAATACGTAAAAGATATGAGTATAGATAGACATACGAAGAAAGAATAGATGGAACACGCCCGGGGAATATATGATAGACAAAACTAATGATGAAAGATATGAATATATGTATTATATAAGATATATGAGAACCGAGAAATGTGAAACACTACAGGTTACGAATAATAGTAAATGTGATAGTATCATCAACCATGGCTTAATTATGATAACAAGCAGGTTATTCATGCTTGGTATATCTTGAAAGAAATCATGGCATCAAAACTGATTGTTTTGCTTA
Source organism: Tetrastigma voinierianum (assembly GCA_016808115.1). NCBI lineage: Eukaryota > Viridiplantae > Streptophyta > Magnoliopsida > Vitales > Vitaceae > Tetrastigma > Tetrastigma voinierianum. Next base: position 933,403 of record JAEQBH010003733.1, read on the forward strand.
GAACACCCAGGTAGAGAGGATAGATAGGCATGCCTACTGGGAGATCTGGTTGCTGCCGACATATTCATAGGCAGATATTGAGGTAGTTTGGGTGGGTATTATAAGATCAGTTTGGATTAGGTGGCCACTGCGGATCACCCCTGATAGAGCAGAGATCAGCGCGCAAATGCGGTGATAGTACCTTCAGTCTTAGATAGCATATGACATGAGTCCTTGTCTCGTGCGATGATGATACCTTCGGGTATTAATCGGCGAGATCAGCACTTTCGTCGATGATGGCTGTGGGTACCACAGTTTCCGTATCCCGACTTCTAAGGTATATGCGGACATGAGCAAGGAAAATGATATGTATAGAAGATGACTGATATAGGAAGCATAGCTACATATCACGATGAAATCTGGAACAATTACAAGAACAAGTAGTATAGTATAAATTGATATGAAAATAAGTATATGAACACACAAGAAAAGTAATAAAAGTATACAAAAAAGCACAAAGTATAGGATAGATAGAATAAGAAAGAGTAAAAAATGTATATAGTATAGAATGATGGATAGGGATATGAAAAGTACAAGATGAACACTACGCTAGGAAAGTATGCAATAGTACAAGTATGAAAGTGAAGAATGCGATAAATCATGTGAAAGATGAAAAAAGACATAGACTAGAGACATGTATGTAACTTGACGAAAAGAATAGGAACATTGAAAAGACATAACAAGCGTGAAAGATGAACGGGATAAGTATAGGAATATATAAAGTACTCAAATAGGAATCTGAGAAAAAGTATAAATAAGGAGATGCTAGACATAGAACATATAATAGAAAAGATTGACATGCGATAGGAATATCAGATGATAAGGAATTCGTTATAGAAAAATGTTTAGATATATATATAATGCGTATGTATAAGCTTGACGGGTCGCCATTGGTGGTTGTCCATGCTTATGTTCCCACTAAGCGTAAAAACACTTGCGGATTATTCCAATCAGGTGTGGAATGCAGAAACTGAAGACAAGGATAGAAGACGGGACATTCCCATCCAACAAGCCAGGCCCGACTCGAGAGATGGGGTGCTCACCAGTATTACGCCATGATCTGCAGATGTTTGTAATAGAAATTGTACATATAGAGTAAGATGGGACTGCAGCTATATGTGTATAGATTGTGAGCGGGACACCCTCGATTAGGTAGTTCTTTTAATATATGTACAAATGATTTTGTTGTGCGAAATTGTTTGTGCACCAATAAGAGATGCAGTGGAAACTCGAGGAAAGAAACGGTCATTGATCGTCTGATAGAGTATAATATATAGTATAGATAGTATGGCGCCGGACCGGTTGGATCCGCCCGAGCCAGGTGGGCCGGGATCGGCGTGACGATGTGCATAGTTCCCATATCTTAATGAGGCATGCCCGAAAGACAGCTTCTCTCTACCTTGGATAGACCATATTGTCGATGCATCGGCTAAGCATGGGATGTTGTCATTCCTGGATGCCTTCTCGGGATATCATCAAATACCTATGCATCCGCCAGACACGGAAAAAATAGCATTCATCACCCATGCAGATATTTTTAATGTGATGGGTTGGCTCAAAAAAGAATCAGACAGCAGGTGGGGTTAGTGACGAATGTTAGGCCGTATGGAAAACCATGAGGTTTATTGATGATATGTTGGTAAGTCAAGAAGCCCGGGACCTCTTTGAACACTGAAGGCTTTTGAACTCCCTGGACATAGCGTAAGCTCAATCCTCAAAGTGCGCCTTTGGAGTCAATGCGAGCCGATTCTTGGGTTTCATGATGACTCAAAAAGGGTTCAAGCCCGACCACTATTAACTTAAATCTATTTTGAGTCCTCGGCTCCGGCAAGTACTAATGGGTTCTTATTTGGCGGATTCAGATAAGGGGAATGTGATAAAGCCATCCTGACCTCAAACGATATCTTGTGGAACCTGGGATTGTATGCCTGTTTTATGGTGGCGTGAAACCTTATCAGTGTCTTGGCAGTTTTGATGTCTTTAATAGGTCTTGTTCGAGGAAAGGTAGAATGAAGCGAAGGCCGATATTTTTGGTTTAGCAGGTGCCAAGCGAAGCATAAAACTATCTGACCACATAGGCATATGGCATTAGCTCTCAGGAATTGCTTATTAAGCTCACGCACGCTTCCAAACATACCCCATGTTTGGCTGTTGAGTATCCCTCTTGGGGCACAGTTCATAAGCTTGACTTATCTGGGAGGATGGCTCAATGGGTAATTGAATTGAGTGAATTCGGTATTCAATATAAGCCAAGATTGGCTACAAATGACAGATTATGTAAATTTTCTGGCCTTTGATCCCCAGTCAGACCAAACTGCGCGACGAGGCGTTGGACCCATAATGTAGATGGGGCATCTCGGAAAACTAGTGCCTTCAGTTTTAACTTAAATATCAGGAGGGAAGGTTGACGAGCTTGATCGTTTAGGCTTGGTGCTCGGCATGAATCGGTATGAGGCCATCTGTTTGGAATTGAGCGCGGCTGATTGTGGTAGCAAGCTTAAAGTTCAGGCGATTCTTAGTTGGTGGTAGTGACCAAATCACGAATATGGTCGAGACCCCGGAGCTAAATCATATCCTTGGTTAAGCAACGCTTGGTATTTCAGCTTAGGCTGAACATCACTAGGAATTCTGATGAAAGCCCACGTGGGCGATCTGCCAGTTCTTTGTAGTGCAGCTCTCTTCCAGTGGCGAAAAAGTGTTCACCTTATCCCATTATCGATTAGTTCTTGATTATCACTACTGATACAGTCAGGTGGGGCGAGGTCTCCCTTCTTGGATGGACCTCCCTGTAAATATGAAACACGAGAGAACTCCTAAGCGAAAGGGACAAAGCTCACAAGATCCGATCCGGTTGGCGGTTCTCTTTGGTTAATGGGCAGGTGTTTTAAGCGATCCTAGGCAATGGCACCTAAAGAGTGCCTTCTTGTTGAGACTGATATGTGAGTGGATACATGAAGGATCATCCGGCGTGAGCTGCTTGGCACCACAAGGCCACACTTAAAGATGTGTGCTTAGCTTCACTGGATCATTTCATAAGATTATGTGCAAAAGTGTGATCGATGTCGTGACAAGCCCTGTCTTAAAAATCAGCTGGAGAAGCGAATTTTCATCTGAGCCATAACTGCTTAGCTCAATGGGAATTGACATGAGTTGGGCAGCTCCCTTCCTACTAGCTGGAAAAAGTGTTGATGGTAGTCACTGATTGGCTTTTAAGCAAGTGGATGAGGCGAGCTTTAAGATTAATTAAAGATAAGGATGTCTGAGTTCATCTAGAAGAATATTGTTTCACTCATTTGGTATACCCGAATAATTGTGAACAAGCCAAACCTCAATTTGATATAGGGCATACAAAATGCGGGAATTGAAAATAAGAATCTACTCTCCACAGAAAGTGATATCTGCTGAGCAATGGCCAGCAAGGAGCTTCTAATAAACCTATTAGTACACCAAAGAAAACATTGATATTAAGAGGCACGCAGTGATTGATTGACTCCAGAGTACTTTGTTATGAATCAGCAATCTCAGACCAGCGGTATATCCCCATAGCATCACTTATGGGATGAGTTATAGTCCCAAATGGTATGCCAACCTAGCCCGATGCTGCAGGCGGGTCGAATCTGAATCATTGATTAAGACTAAAATGCAAATGGCTAAGTAAGGAAACAGCGAACATGCGAATAGCATCGTACCACCGTAGGCTAGCAAACCTATACAATATCTGCGTGATGGCAGCCTAAAATACCTAACGGTTTTAGAACATCTTTATTCTGTCAAAATGTTCAATTTTCATTAAAATCTAAGAAACGAAAAAAATACACAACTTGGAGAATTTACAAGAGAGCCAAATAAATTTGGTAAAAATGCAGAAATAAAGATTCATGGTCTAATGAAAAATAGACTCAAATGCTAAAATGAAAATTGAGAGAATAGAAATAATGAGAAAAGCCTTGAACAAGGCATAGGAAAATGGGGATTTAAGGGTCATTTGAGACTAAGTTATATGTCTAGTGTGATTGTGAGATTTGAAGTGCAAATAGCTTGAAATATGCAGCAATATAATGAGAATTGAGGAGAACTTAACCCAAAAATGGTTTTGGTGGAGCCAAACAAGGCTATGAGAAATAGGGTTTAAAGGCCAAATTTTGGTCTAGGAAGCTCTTCAAGGCAAAACAATTTTATGGAAAAGGGGAGAGAAAAGGAAGCAGGCGAAGAGAAGTCAAGATTTTAGTAACGTCTTTCCCATTTCTTGCCTTCTAAGAGATTAAACAACTAGAAGGATTGAAGAGATTCAAGGTAAGAAATCAAACTGTAACTTCATCTTTTTGTGATTTTGGTACAGGAAAAGTCTTGCACCAAAGTAAAGGGTTTTGCTGTTGGTACTTCAGCCACTTTTGGGGTTTGATTTTAGGTGAGTTTTGAAAGAGTATTGTTGGTTGGATTGGTTTATGTAATGTTTGTAAAAATATTGGGTTTTCAAAGTAAATATAAAAAATTTAGTAAACACTGTTCTTGTTTAGCTAAAGTTAAGTTATAATCATCAAATGATGATTCAGTGATAAAAGAACCATAAGAGATAGGGCTACAAATGTATAGAAGGGACCAGGAGCAGAATTGTAGCTCTAAGGCTACGAATATGGGCTTAAGGGTGAGTTCGGGTAGCTCATGTTATACTCTGTTTTAGGGTGTTATTCACGGTCATTTTGCCTGAAGTTTGACAGCATTCACTCATCCAGTTTAGGTGATTAAGAGATTTTAGGTAAAATAGGCTTACAGGAAATGGTACCTGAAGGAAGTGTATGAAATTATTTTAAAGTGCCCATGAAACTCATAAAATTTGAGCTATGTGTAGAGCATCATAGATTCGGCTTTGCAAATTCAGAGTAGTTTGGATGTAAAAATGCAATAACTTGAGTTTTGGTGATCGAGTGGATGATTCCTAATTGGATAGAAACCTTATAACCATAGCTTCAAATTCATAGAGGAAACATTACCAATGCCGGAGTTAAGACCCCAAGTCGAAATAAGCAATTGGGTGATCGGTGAAATTTGAGCATATCGACTAATTTGACATTAAAATGCCGTAATTTGAGTTTGGGTGATCCAAATTGGATGATTCTAATTGGAGAAGAAACCTTAGAGCCACAGCTTCAAATGAGTGAAGGAACCATTACCAATTTATGGAGTTAAGACCCTAGAAAAAAAAAAAAAACGATTGGGTGATCAATGAGTGGGCATATATGGTAATTTGGCATTCAAATGTAAGTAACTTGAGTTGGGTTTTTCCAAATGAGATGATTTGTTCAATTCCCACTTAAAATGAATCTAGAATAACCAAGCTAATATGTGATTTTCATTGAATTTAAATAGATGCCGCGAGGAGGAAGCCCACGTGAAGTCGGGTGAATGTGAATCATGACGATTTTGGTTTTGTTCTAAACTCTCTCTATTTCTACAATATTTGGAATAATTTCTGAAATGATTTGAATTTTGAAATGATTGACAAGTACATATTGATTTGTGTTTGAAATGATTTGTTTTAAGTGATTTGAGACTGAACTCCTTGACTAAATGGTTGCATAGAAAATTGCATGAATGTGAAAATGTTTTATTTGCATACAAATGTATATATATACTATTGTAAATTGTGTTGAATGATTTTATGCCACAAGAATGTTAATCGTTAGAATTCGAGAGTTAAGGATAGGGTGGTATACCAATAAGGGTTGAACAAATGTACTATTACAGGCATCTCTGAGTCCATATTGTGGACGATATCGATAGTATTTACAGTAAGTACATATTTTTTTATAGCCATATATCGACCTGCAGCCCGGTGGGACGTCTGGGTGAGTTATTCCTCCTCATCCCCACAGAAAGCATGGGGTGGTCGATAAAGAACCCAAAATGGTAATAGGATTAGAAAACTGCATGATTTGTGATTTTGAATGATTTAATTATAGAAGCGTAATGGGTAGCAATTGAATGTAAATGGAAATGGAACATATATGTATATATATGTATATATGTATATATATATGTATTATCTTTACATTGTCATTGAAAAAAATGGACAAAAGCATTGTTTATAAACATTGCATGGTTGATTTAAACTGAAATGAAGAGAATTGTATAGAACCACTAAGCATGAAAATGCTTAGACGTCATTCTTTTTATCATGTGTGAGTCACAAAATTAGAAGTAAGCAGGGATTGAAGATCGTTGAGCGAGGAGTCACCGTCAAACAACGCGGAGTATAAGTAAATGCTCCGGCCCATGCATATCATTCCATTCATACGAATAGTTCTTTTTTTCTCGAGATCTTAAGAAAAAGTTTTAGAACCACTGACCGATTCACATCAGCCGGAAAGTTCCAACAGCCCCGGGAGGGGCCAGAGTATATTATGTATGACCATGAATCTAGATCGTATGCATTAGATACACTAGGCGGGACACACATTACCTAGAATGTGAATGTTATGCCTCAAAGGTACTATCAATAAATAATGATTGATCTCTAACCATGTTCTAGTCTCGATTTCTCATTCTGGCTTAGGAGTAAGGGTTGATGTCTCTAGGTGATGGATTCAAGTCACAGTGGTTCATTGCAAAGCCGAGGTAGGTTGATGTCCCTCTGACTCGTATGGTTGATGCCATGGATTCATTCCAAAGCCCGGGTAAAGGTTGATATCCTACCCAGGCGACCATGGTTGATCTTACGGTTGGTTCATTGCAAAAGCACAGGTAATGTTTGATGTCCTAAAGGCCTAGTATAGTTTGATACTCGGTGGTTCATTACAAAGTTCGGGTAAGGTTGATGTCCTATCGGTCCAGTATGGTTGATGCCTTCGGTTTCATTACAGCTTGGGTAAGGTTGATGTCTACCCAGGCCAGTATGTGGTTGATGCCGAATTTGGTTCATTGCGGCTTGGGTAAGGAGGTCTTTAGAGGAGGGCAGTAGACCTTGTCTACCGAGTGTTCATCAGGACTTGGTCTGCTGTCTCTCAAAGATACATCTTTGCCTGCAGGCTAAATGAAATGGTCGTGATTCGACAAAGAAAGCAACAATCAGTTATGAGCAACACATGCTTTATTATGGAACTTAAGTTCTGAGAATACCATAGCAAAGGATTAGAACATAGATTTGGAGGAACAGGCTCAGACGTGGAAAAATACAACCCTAACTCCAGCGGGAGACATCAGGTTCTCCCACTCTGGTTACTCTAAGCGAGAATCGGGCTCATTACCCGGCCCTAACCTCGTGAGCTAGAGATGTAGCCCACCTCGCTAATATCAGCCTCGGGGCTGCGGCGGGAACCTCCTCTCGACACAATCATGTCGCTTCCCCAGGCAAACATCGATGGTGCTGACATGTGAGGACATCACCCGGGGGGGCATCGAGGGTTGATAAGGAGGACTTCCGGGATAATGAAGCCCAGGCGTGTCTAGCATCTTGTCTGGAACCACGGGTTGACTTCCACAAATATTATGTGTGAAAGCACAACAACCATAACCATAGTTGAAAATCACGTCAAAGCCCTCCTCGTAAGCCTCCTCCAGGGCCTTTTTATCTTTAAGGGCTTGTGCCTGGAGAGCGGACACTTCATCGTTACTAGTCCCGAGCTCTAGAAGCAGAGAGACTCGCTTGACGACCAGATGGCTATCCTCGTCTTCCACGCTTTCGCTGGCCTCATACGAAATCGCGGGCATTTGGACCCTATGTGACTCGGACTTTGTAAGCCCGGTACTCCAGCCGCATTGGCATCCATGCGGACCATAGAGGAAGCCGTGACGGCGGCATCTCTCTCTTTGCCTCTGCCGAGCCACCTTCTCAGCGCCTTCAATAGCCTCCTTACTCCCGGCCCGGGTTGACTCCGGCCGACTAAAGAAGCACTCGGCATGTGGTCGAAACAGCAGATTGGCGTGCGTACCTCTTAGCATCCCTCCAGCGAGACTTGAATTCTCAATCTTTGTAAGTCATATTCCGATGGTAGTAATGGCTGTGAAACCAACGATTTAGAATAGAATACTTCGAAGTAATACTAAACCGAATACACCACTTGATTGTAAACATAAACTTTGTCGATTGGGTAAATTCGATTACATATCGCATTTTGTCTTAACCACCTTCAGTTTCAGTCCGCCACAAGCATAAAGCGGGGACAAAGGCTAGCCCCCTCCCTTGTCCATGACTACAAGCATCAGAAGTGATGAAATCACGATTTGGTGAATAGGCGGCCAGGGATTCGCCTGGGATCGCGGCCTCCAAGCGATTGACCGTCTTTTTGTTTATACAGCCACGGGAACCCAGCTCTTCCTCCATGGGGGAGCTTGGCTATGAGTGACTAACAGTGACGGTCGGGGAGCAACGACTGCGTGCCAGCTTAGTGGGTTAAGCCTTATCAAGCCAGCCCAAACAATGCGCTTTCGAAGGAATGTCCTCCTGGACCTGCAGTATGAGATTTGGGGAGACCTCTCAATCCACCAGTGATGCTTTTTTGCACCTTTTTGATCTAGTTGGCCATAAGAATCAATCTTAGGCGAATAAAATGGTTAGTAACTTTGCCCCATCCAGACTCTGGCGGGATGGTTTGTTGACAACCTCAGGCCACCTCGGGGTAACCTTGTCGCCAGCAAGTGGCGCCTCGTTTTAACGCTTAGTGTGCTGAAGTTGAACAAGATCGCCATCTCTTCTACTGGCGCCTTCCTCTTCCCTAGCAAGGGGCGGCTAGATATTAGGGAAACCTAAGGGACAAAATCTTCCACCCTCGCTCCATGCGTTTTTAGCCGTTCGGGCACCCGCCCTCCCTTCTTAGATACTTGGGGGGCAAGACGAGAACCCGTTTTCGCAAGAGGGAGATGCTCGAGACGGCTACCCCTATTGTCCTTCTTAGATGCTTGGGGGATAAGGTCGGAATCCTCCCTAGCCAAAAAAGGATGCCCGAACTAGGTACTAATCACCAGTTCTCGACCAACCACCTCGATCTCAGAATTCTTGACTAAAGACGAGCTGCCCAGGGCTCAATTTAGGAGATCAACAATAACGTAATGCTCTCCCTCCATTATTTCTAAGGGAAGAGGGCGTGGAATAACTGGAATGATATAGGGAGATGAACTGCGACTTAACTCACGAAGATTCTTCGCAGTTAAAAGAATTTCATGATGTCGTTCCCGCTCAGAAATCTCTAGCAACCTCTGAATTTTCTTAAAGCTAGCTTTCTCCACCCAGTTTACTAGTTTTGTAACACCCCAAATTATACCCTGACAGTTTTATAACATGTTTTGGGTATAATAAAAGTAAAAGTATATTTTTTTGAAATAAAATAATGCTAAAAATAAAATAAGCAAAACCCAGAATTTATACAAAAGACAAAGGTAAATTGGTAATTTACCAATTTAGGACCTAAGGGTCATAATCTCATAGGTGTATTCCAAAGTAGAATAATATAGGTGAAATACAAAATGAAATGAAGATGAGGACCGAGAAATAAATAAAGGAAAGTAAATCAATAAATAAGGATGAGATAGGAGCCAAAATAGCTCATTTCAGTGTAAGAAAGAGGAGAGCAAAAACGTAGAGAAAGAGAGAGAAGAAGAAGAAGAAGAAGAGAGGAAGAAGAGAAGAGAGAAGAAGAAGGCCAAGGTATGGAATTCCTAAAGTTTTTGTATGAGTTTCCATGGAATTGTATGGATAAGCGTCCCCGAACTTACGGTTTGTTGAGGATTTCATCATACTCTAGATTTCACCAAAGAGAGTAAGGTTGGTAAAACCACTAGAAATTGTCTGAAGAGTATGAAATCCTTCATTTGAGAGTTGGATTCATAGGTTTACAATTACCAAACTAATTCAGGTTTGGGTTTAGAATAAACCCTAACTAATCTTGTCATTTGGTTTATGTGGGTTATGACCCATTTTAGAGTTGTTTTGAGGAGAATTCTAGTGGGTTTTGGTAAGATGGAATAGAGGAAGAGTATGGAAGAAAAGAGTGAGTGAAAGGGAAAAGCGCCTTTTGGGTTTACTGCCAGTTAGTGCGGAGATAGGTGAATGCTTGGTACCTTATCTGAGACCAAATGGTACCAGTACCATCCAAAGTGGTACCAATACCATACTGGAGGCAGGGAGTTGGTACCCGATCCTCTGGAGTCTGATAGTACCAGTGCCGCACCCATAACCTTTGATTTCTTATATTTTGACATTATTAAGCCCAAATTCATGCAGATGAGTATGGAACCTAGTAAATGATTAAAGGGGTTTCAAATAAAGGTGAAAAACATCGTACTAGCCTCGTGAGTTTGTGATAGACGAACTTAATGCCACTAGAATGCGAGACAAAAATAAAGTATATGTATAAGTTTAACATATGAAAGCTAAAGAGAATATATGTATGATTTTGTTACATGAAAAAGTATAGTTAAATGCTTATAAAAGATTATGTGATAATGAATATCTCATAAGTATAAATGATATCTATAGTTATTCATGTATATGAGATATAAAGATTTATAAAAAAACATAATAAAATTGATTATGACTGAGTAGTTGGATAGATAGGCATGCCTATAGGGAAGATACAATTAGCTGCGGTATATAGTTCTGAATGTCAGGGAGACTGGTTGGTCAGATATTATCGAATCCGTTTTGAATCACATAATACGGGCATAGGTCATTTGTCATACGGTGATACCTTAAGTTATATCGGCCCAGTTGGTCATACAAATCCTTGTCTCGTCGGTGTGGTACCTTGGTATTTATACGAGATAAGAATCTTGTCACCATTACCGGTGATGGTACGCTCCGAAAGTGCAATGCGGTTATTTCAGTATCAGCTTCTAAGGTATTTGCGGGCATGTCGCGCCACGAGATCCTTGTCTCGTGCCGGTGATGGTACCTTCGGGTACATACGGATGAGATCTTGTCGTCTGATGATGGTACCTTCGGGTACATACAGTTATTTCCCGTATCCGCTTCTAAGGTATTTGCAGGCATGAACATAAAGGAAAATGAAAAGTATATGTAAAGGAAATGTATAAAGTATATGATATGATATGATATGAGAAGCATATCTTTGCTATCGATAATTATCAGTTTACAAAGACAAAAATACAGAGGTATAAGATGACACTAAAAATTTTGGAAGCCATGATAGAAAAAGAAACATGTTATGAAAAGTAGATATAAAAAATGGATAAGTATATGTAAAAGTATTATGCGTTATAAAATATGCATGTGTTTAAAGTGGGATGACCCCTTGTTAGAGGTCGTCCATATGTGTAAATTCTCACTAAGCTATAAGCTTATACGGATATTTCATCAGGTGTAGGTGAAGAAACAAGAGGGCAAGGCAGTCATGACAGCAAGGTCAACACATCACTAGGGGTCCACTGGATATTTTGGTATAATGTAAATAACTTTTTGTTTCTTTTGTAAACAATGTAATTAATGTAAATATTGTAAATGTTAAACAATTTCATATATGGAGCTTGTATATATTTTGTAATCCGCTGCTACAGAATATAATACAAGTTAAAAGTTTGATAGTATATGAATGAACAAGCTTAAAGTGTAAACGTTATAGTAAATAAAAGTTAATGGTATCAGAGTCTGGCCAGGGGCGCTCCTTGATTTAGTGGCGTCGAGTTGGTTCGGACCGCGACGAGGTCGAACGAGGAGAGGGTGACCTGAATTAGTGTGTCAAAGCTTGGCCCAGGGCATCACAGAGTTGTTGGCATCCGGATCTGATTTGGACCCGGCCCGGTCGGGTCGAACTTGAAATGGGGCGTTACAAGTTTACCCCTCGACTTTTCCACCCTTGCAAAAAAATATAATAATAATAAAATCTGTGAAGCATAAAGGATAGATGCGTAAAATGCACGACTTGAGATCCTGACTTAGACACACCTAGATTATATTGATTGGTTTAAAACAAAGCGGGAGAGTCGAGGAGCTCGGGGTCTCATATCGAGTCCTCCCAACGAGATCCATGCTTCGCCTCGGGGTGCTGCTCTTTGTCGGAAGTCCGTAACAAATTACTTGTTCGGGAGCTTTGGGTAGGCATGGATAAAGAAAGTCGGCCTCCATGTCCCGACTTCAAGGTATACGACAATGGGACCCTCTACCCAGCGAAATGTCTAGTTAGCTGTAAAGGGGTTCAACACATGCACCGTAGGATCAGTGTTCCAGAATGGATGGGGAGCTTTCTAGAAGTGGAGCTTTTGCTACGAGAGACGAATGAAACTGGCTTGGTTGCTAGCTATTCAGGAGAAGCCACACTGCTGTCTTCTTCGTCAATAGTGGATTCGGCTAGACCGTCCAACAACTCAATATCGATATTGTTAGGAATTTGATAGTAAGACCTTAACTCCTCCATGGACAGAGAGGAGATGAGGCTACTTGTAAAAGGCATATCCCGACTAAGGCCTCTTCTGCGCCCAACTTGACTAGTGGAAGTCTCTTCTTGACCTCATTTATCACGCAGCGATAACAACAAAGGGGAGAGGAAAAGGGGAATCGAGTTCAGCTCCGTAATACCCGGCCCCATTAAAGGCGAGAATGCACATGAACCTACCAAACCTGGGAAAAAAAACCCCTAAGTTCTAGCGTGCCCTAAAAACACCCTCCTACGATCTTACATTCAGAGCATAAGCTACTTGGAATCTAAAGAGCTTACGGAAGATAAAAGAAAGAAAACAAATGCACGGAAAAAACAATTTGAAACACCTTGGCGCTACGCGAGTTTAATTAAAGCCCTTTGCAGCGGAGGAAATAAGATATTGGCGTCTGGCGTCTACGGGTGCATTAAATCGCGGCTGCCAAATCATTGCCCCTCAAGTTTGAATGGGCGGCAACACTTCATTTACTAGGGCGGTAAATAAGTGTGGAGCCCTTTCATCGACCCTTAGGCTGGGCCCTTGTGCCTCGTAAGACCGAGCTTAGGTGAGCAACCAAGCTAAGTCCGGTGAGGAATCGTAAGAGACGATCCATTCTAGAATCAGTCAACGCCACAACCTTGTCCTAAGAGTCATTCCCGCGTTATTGGCCAGTTGTGACGAGAAAAATGGTGAGCAAAAGCGCTGAAATTCGAAATACAATTTCATTAATTACGCAGGCATTCTGAGGTACGACAACACTTATAACGGCGATCATACTTCTACAATTACATAGCCCAGCTGGGGCTGAGAGACTAGAAAGCAGGCTTAAGAAAGAGGAAAAGTGGAAGAAAAAATTGGAAGAAAAAGAAAAGATCCACAAAAGCGAATATGACAAAAGAAAAAAGCCCCGTACGAGATGGCCCTTTTGTAGTATCTGATCTGCTTTACTCGATACGAAGTGAAGGGACATATAAGGGGCATAAAGCTCAATATCCTCGAAAGCAGGTTGCGAGCTCAAGCCGTTCCTTAGCCTCTGGCCTTTATCAAAATCACCTCGGCCCGGGGTATTCGAAAAGCACGATCACAAACGGCGCCTGCGATCTAATATACATACTATCGAAAACTCAAAACCGACCGATGCTTTAAAGAACCCATTACCACAAGTGACTGTTATAGGGGTTTCGAACACCGTGAAACCCCGGCGGCTTGTCAAATGTGTTATCAAAAATAGAAAGCGCTCGATAGCAGCGCGTGTTGGAACACACATAAGCGTGCGGTCCTCCGTTCCCGGCGACAAGCAAGTGAATGGTTTGTTTTCCAGCGGGAAGAGGCGGATTACTGATTTAAGAAGAAGGCGTGATCTGCAGCTGACACCCTTATTGAGTCCATATATCTAGCGGGCGGGCCCCGAGGTCGAGCGAGTATCCTTGCGAACACGGATCGAACCATGGCTTGAATCCGGCTCGTGGACTATCAAATCGTGAAGGCTGTAGGATTTGTGCTCGCCACATCCTCCTATTGGTGCCATCTGAAGATGGCGGTAAAAACTCAGTTGTGCGCGGTGCAATCGTCGTCCACGCCAGATCGCGTCCTTAAAACATACCGGATGATCAAGGGCGGAAGATTCGGATAAACTTGCATTTATCGAAAGGAAAAACGAGGCCCTAACGCTCAAATGAAGCGCCCGCCGCCCGTTTGCCAGACAGTGTCCCAGCGCATTTCGGCAAAAGTGGATCGTTCTCATCCTTCGCCGTGGGAGGTGCGAAGACTTAAAAGCGGACATATTTACTTTGCTATAACTCCTATACGACTTAGCATGGAGGCGAAGCCTTTTCTCGTCGGTGCCTTGTTTGTTTCTGGGTCATACCCATTAGGTTAATAGATGATCAGGCAACTCGAGAATCGAGAAGGCGGCCAGTGAAAACTTCGATTGTTCTCCGATACCAAGGTTTAAATGGCGTATTTTGTTTACGATTTTTAAGAATTTGTTTCTTCCTAGCTCAAGGAGAACAAAGGAAAAGAGGAGAAACGGCTGATGGTTTTGTTTTTATGATGATTTTATGTGGAATTATGAAACATCTAGCCAGAAATTGGGTAGATCGTGGGCATACCGAGAAATTATAGTATTCGGCCCAAATGTGCGGTGCTTCCACTTATGCAAAAAAAGTTCTACAGTTACTTACTTGGTTCGCAGGTCTAAGTGACAATGCCTTATGAAATTAGGTCATTGGTGATTAAGTGAAAGGAAACTTAAGTTCAATTTGAAAAATCTTAATTTCATTATAGGTGGTGAAAATCAATGACCCGAGAAAGTTTTGAGAAGCAATAAGCCTTTATAAGGAAAATATGTAACTAAACTAAGAATCTAGAAAATATAATTTAATGAACTTGTAGAAGCAATAGAGAAATGTTGAAATTCTTTATTTTGAATGTTGGTTGATGATCCATCCCTTTCTTTGATGTTGAGTCTTCCTTTTAATAAGCATTCCTGAATAATTGCCCCGTTTCACTTTCTCCAATAACTGTTCATGTCTCTAGTAGAGTCTTACGACCTTCCAAATAGCACTATTTAAAAAGTCTTATTTTGAATAGTTCTCCCAGCCCCTACAATAATTGCTTCATGCTTTGTATCTTTCGTGACTTTGAGAAAAAGTATGTCCATCTTCTCAAAACTTGGAATGATGCTACTTATCTGTGCTGGCTGACAAATTAAAAAATTCATAATGTCTAGACCTTTAGTGAAATTTTGGTCTAATGGTTGAAACTTCTCGGATTGAGTTGGCTGAAATCACGGTTTCAGGTTTTAGCATGCTCCCTGATGGCTATTCAGCATTCTGCTTCAGAATCTAAAAATTATTTAAATACCATTTGGGCACAAAAAATTTATTTTTAGTGTAAACAGGTTCCTAGTTTTTAATCACGAAAAACACAGGAGAAAACATAGGTAAAAAATAGGCTGGTTTTGAATAAGCATTAAAGTGTGTTCTTTATATTTTCAAAAATTGTTTTCAAAAACATTTTTCAAAAACAAGAACCAAATAGGTCCTATATATCAAAGATTTTTTATTTTTATTTTAATGAAGAATGGGACATTCATCAGACCAACCATAGAAAGAAATTAGCCTATACTTTTTTTTTTCCGCAAAAATCATTCGATTATATCCGACTATTTTTTTTGGAAGGAAACTCAGATGATTTTTCATGTTATGGACAAATTAGCTAATTCGGTTGTTTTTTTAAATGTTTTAAAAATTAAGGCGGAGTAATTGAATCAGAAAAAGTTATTGAACCAGCGATTTAGGGATAGCCCGATAATCGAGCAGGATTAAGCCCAGGACTAAAAAGGAGTCCTTAGGTCGACAATCAGAAGTAGATATAAGCGATAAATTAGTCAATTTTGGCATTTTTGTCTGCTTAGCATTAAGATTTTGGAAGGGAAAAAACTGCCATTGTCTAACACATCTTGCAGGCTATGTTGGTATATTGTAATGGAGAATGAAGAATAAGAAATTAAAACCATTGTATTTATTAAGAATGGAATAGTATTTGAATAAGTTTAAGAATTTGGAATGATTGTTTGTTTTCATTACATTATTTGGTAATACTAGAAATTAAAATAAAAATAAATAAATTGACAATAATATTCTATCACAAGATTTTAAGTAATTTTTATTTTATTTTAAATAATGAACTTATATAGTTTTGTACTGAATAATAAACAAACAATATATAATTTTAAAATAACCATAAAAAAATCATATAAATATTTAACCATTCATTTCATAAAAAATTATACATATACTATATTTAAATTAGTAAAAAAATGTCAAATTATAGAAAGAAGTATAAATTAAAAATAATATATTTAATCTATTATTTAATAAACATCATATTCAATACGTCCTTATCCCTAAAAATATACCTCTAATTTGTGTTAAAAAATATATATAAGCATTACTTTGAAATGAAATTTAGAAAAAAATTGACTTTAAGCGCGATGAGTCAACTAGGCACAGTACCTCATTTTAAAGATCAGACGCTGAAATGATGATGTGAATACGGGTCTCGCAGTCAACGGCCCATTTGGGTTTAGATTAGTATGAGTTCTTAACTGTCTACTTGACGAGTTTCGAAATATCTGATCGTGGTCGGAATGGCGTTTATGAATTGAAGGTGTGTCAATTTATATAATCCAGGTTGGCTAGAATTAATAAGTCTTCGAATCATTCATTTGAAAAAACAAAAACTCTTCACCGTGAGTCCAAACTAATAGCCCATGAGACATGTTTTTAAAATTTTTTAATGATTATATACTAATGAAAATTAGCCCGACCAACGAACAGCTGCTCAACAAAAGAAAAGGGCAGAAACGTGATTTCATAATACAAGCCACCGTCAAATAAGTTATTTTTTCTTCTTTTATTCTTCTATTTATTGGCGAGAGTAAAGATAAATATTAAGAACATGAAGGTAATTCTCCTACAAATATATAAACTTTTTCTGTTTAATAAGATATAGATAATAATCTTGTATTTGGTAAGATTGGAAGAGTTGAAGAAGAGAAAAAACAATTTACTCAGGCTGTATCTAAGTACAATCATTGCATTTTGAAATAATAGATTTGGTATTATTTTATTTTTATAAAGCCAGTAACAAAGGAAAAAGGCAAGTGAAATGAATTTGGATATGTAAAATTAATTTATTGAATTTAATATTTAATATATATATATTTTTTTTCTAATTCTCTTTAAAGAATGCTTTCAAATGAAGCTTCAATAGACACCTCAACTTCTCTTCTATGCAAAAGCAAACTTTCACTAAGCCAAATAGGACAATACAATAATATATGAAAATGATTATCTTTCTCTGAAAAATACAATAATGTATAATGGCATAAATAAAGAGATGGACTGAGGAAATATCATGTTATCCCAATACAACCCTTTAAATCAAAAATAACATAAATTCAACAACATATAATAATATAGAATATATAAATCTTTCAGCTCCTCTCATGCCATTATACTTCCCATTTGAAAGTAAATCTGAAAAGGTTAAAGGGAAAATCCAACTATCATAATAATCTTATTTATAATAAAGACTTATAAATGAAAAGTCACTTTAACTATTGACCATAGATTTAAAGAAACAACTTTATTTAAAAGCATCGGACAGTCCGACCATAGCTTTATTAAAAAGCATTGGGCGATGCGAATGCAAATTTATTAAAATAAATGCACTGTGAGACTCAAGATTTGGATGTAGTCGAAGTGCCAGGCTAGCCTTTACTCGCTAAGAATGATGAATTATTATGACCATTATCTGCTCATTTAATCGGTAATAAGTATACAAGAAATCTGAAATTTATCTTAGTTTAAATGCATATCTGTATCACGTATATGTGATGAGTGCTATAGACATTGTAAACCATGTATAATACTCATGCATCATTTAGACAATCATATCGATTAAAATACAATTTCCAAATAAACCACACAATATATGTCAACATATTATACACACATATATTGACATCTACAAGTAATTTCCAATCAAGCAATGACTTACATTATACTCTAGGCTTGGTGGCGGCCATATGTCTACAAATAGCCTCTGACCGCTCATGCAATGACCTTGTTCTACATATACCAAACCGTCTAAGCCAAACCATTAGAACACACAATTTTACTTCCATACAATTTCAACCAACTATATCACTCAATTCAAGCAATGATATACTACAATCATACACCAATTGTGGCAAAAATCTGGACATAATCATTAAACAGCCTAAACTGTAGCAGTCCCGAAAAAAGGACCATAACTTGAGTTATAGAGGTCCAATTTGGGTGATTCAAATACCTAACATCAAGTTCTCGGATAGAGCTACAATTTCCTTGAGGGATACTAGTCCAAATTCTGACTTTTTTCCAACCGAAAATCAGTCCCAAAAATCTAGACAGTAGGTTCGGCCAAAACAAGACAACTTGTGGTAGTCCCGGAAAACGGACCATAACTTGGGTTATAGAGATCTAATTTGAGTGATTCAAAAGCCTAACATCAAGTTCTCAGATAGGGCTACAATTTCCTTGAAGGATACTAGTCCAAATTCTCCATTTTTCTAACCGAAAATCAGCCCCAAAAAGCTGGACATCATGTAGGGTCAAAACAAGCCACTATTCCCATAACCCATTAATTTTCCAAACGGCCCCTTAGGGCATTAAAACTCAACCAAACAGCCCCTAGAATGAAAAATAAACCAAATTAGAAAGAATCCCTACCTGTTGGAGCGTCAAAGAAAATCTAGGAAGTCCCGTGGACACTTCCTAAGCCCGAAACCTTTGATTTCCCGAACTCTTCGCTTGAATCCTCGGCGAAATCCCGTGTTTTCGGTACCCACACGTAGCCCTCGTTGAGTAGATGAACTTTTTCGTTCTTAGCCCAACGAATTCCAACCGATAAGAACTCCGTTGATCGATGAGAGAAGTTTTGATTTTTCATTTCTCTTCTCTCCCTCTCACTCAATGATTTTCTTCTTTCCCCCTAGCAGAAAATCCCTTCATTTTCTACCCCAAAACTGATTTTATTTATTGATTTTTTTTCTAACTTAATTCTTAAGTTTGGAGACATGGCCCACATCAAGTCATGTGTCAATTACTCATTCGGATCTGTTTCTGCCCCAAAATAATTTATTTCGTTTGAGTTGATTACGATTTATTTTAAACCAAGACTTTTACTTGAGGATATTTCCTAATACGATATTCTCATAAAAATCTCATCATTGGGAGTCACTAGACGCTTGTTACCCTAAAAATCATGAAAATATCCGACTGTCTCAGAATTCGACAAAATTTTCTAGAATGGCTTCAGTTAGCGAGGCGAATCAATGGTGAAGTTTGTTTAAAATCATCATTGAGCTTACAGATCATTTAAACCAATTTTCTGCATTTTTTGCCACTTTTCAAAAAAATTAAATTTTTCCCGGGATTTACATTCTTCCCCCCTTAACAAAATTTTGTCTCAAAATGCTACCTTTTAACTGTCCACATGCATATCTTTCTGAATCAAATAATACTCTTGCCCGTAGGCGCGAGAGTAGAAACATACCCTGAATAATCGATTGATCTGTCGACTCGGAGTCCCTGGAGTGTATTGTGGCGTAGACATGCCCCTAGGTCCCCAGAGTCCCGGCTGTGGGACCTGGGATCCACAACTAGAGATCCCACTGCCTCTTGCTGGCAATCCCGTCTCTGTATCAGTGGTGTGGTGATATTAGCATGTCATACACTTACAAACCATTGAATTACCCAGACAGCCTTGTACTGAAACCTATGGGGTAGAGTCCTCACTTCTTCCAGTCATTAGAAGAAAGTGACTCTCCTTCCTCTTGCCACTGTGATCGCATCGGGATGCTCTTTTCCATCATCAATCTCTCTCCAATAAGGTCATAGCTAATAGACCACCAGTCAATATCTGCGAAAGGGAGAAATCTTGGCCTGACAGCGGAAGAGCAGTGTAGGTACTCTTGGTTTCAAAGTATTTTCAAACATTTTAATTCTCACAGCATCCCCACAATTAGATTCAAAATCCATAGCTGTAATATAAAATTTATAAATGGAGCCTGATTGACTTGCATAAAACACAGGTCGTTTTCATGAACAAACTCTATTCGAAAATAGGAAAACTAGAGACTAAACATCAACGGTATGACACCTATTGAAACTAGTTAAGGGTTCAATTCAAACTCAAATTCCAAATCAAAAAAGGGCAAGGTTTACAGCAATCCTTTCATAAATGAAGTCAATAAACAGAATTTCAATTTTCAAGCGTATTAATAGTATTTGTCGAGGAAAAGTATATACATGCAGCAAAATAAATTCCATTATGTAATAACAGCTCAGATTGAATCACTTGGTTCCGTCGAATGTCCCAACATATGCTAGTTTTTCATAATATAGATAAGCTCCTCATACCATAAACCTAAATGCATTTTCCAATGGCCATGCTAGGGTGGGAAAACTGTTATTTTAGCTTCTTTTTACCTCTATTTGGGGCAACTCAAGCCGGATGAACACAAAAACACGGTGCAGGTGTTCATGCTGTCGTAAGGGATGTGCACTCCCCCAAGAATTTCACACTATAAGAAACCAAAGCGGCGGCGGTATGTAGATATCGAAAGGAATCTATTTGTCTCACGCCAACCAAGTCGAGAGATAAAAATCATTCACTACCTAATGATTCTCTCGTACACACTGGAATCAAATATTCCCGAAGATAATAGAGTCAAAACCCCAGAAATCAAAGTTGTAACCCGAGTTCGAGACGGGTTCCTCACGAATTGACATTTTACGTTACGAGCAAAAATCAAGCTTAGCGTCCTCCTTTTCTATCATCCGCACAAAACTTCCTTCCATAAAGTTATCAAAATTAAGCTCCTAAGCAGGCTCTCATTAAAAGAAGCCCTTTAACCAGAAAACTGAAATGATCCTTGAAGATAATAGATCAACTGCTTGACTACCATTTCCGAGATCGAGAAAATGAAATGAAAGCATTATAAGATTAAGATTTATGTTCACAAAAAAAAGAATCAAGGAGAAAAAGAATTCGAAGCAAGTGATAGCACTAGGCCAGAGAATATCACGTATATATCGATAGAGGAGAAGCCAAATAAAGGAAGAGGATCATTACCACGGATCAGAAAGAAGGAGAACAAGAAAATGTGGAGGATGTCGTGGGCGTCGCGAGGCCCCTACGGCTAGGGCAAGAAGTGAGAACTAAGAAGGAGAAGAGCTCGGGATTTTGCAAACACCAAAAGGAAATTAGGGTTTGGAAATAGGAATCTTTGGATAAGTAAAGTAGAAAAGGTTTTTTTTTTTTTAAATTTGCAAACAGGTTAACTCAAAAAAATCAGGCCATCAATCAAGTGTCTTAACCCAGCTAGGCCATTAGGGCGAGACAAAATTTGACCCGATTTTTTGGTGTATAATTAGAGCCCAGCAGGCCACTAATTTGGGTTGGTTGAAGCATTTGCAGCCCGGCCACGACTCTAGTTATCCATCTGCAGTATCAGAATAGTATTTGTGCGGTCACACAACATTCAAAGTGCTGCCTTGTACCTGAGTTGAAATGCCCCCTATAGGAACCGATGTCTGTTATGGTCTTACTCTATATACAGTAGCAGAACTATATCTTGGTTCAGCAATTTCTCTAGCTCTTTTACTTGAGAGGACTACCTGAGAACTTTCTCACAGTTTGCTTTCAGACTCATCCATTTTAAGATTTCTAAATCTTTGCTTGCTTGCACCAATGATAGAAAATTCACTGTTCTGATGATGTAGCGGTTGAAATTGCCTTTTATAGACTCCTTTAGGCCATCCTCAAACAGCCGCCGGGTTTCGGTAAGAACTAGTTCTGGGTATAAGTATTGGGAGATAAACTCTTTTCGCGCTCTTGCCACTATCAAATACCTTTGTTCAGTTTGATTGCTTCCATTCGGTATCTTTGTAATCATCGGTGACATACTTCATCTGAAACTCTTGGACAAAGAAGTCTCATGTAATTAGGTCTGGAAGCAATATATTATAATAATATGCTATTATATCTAGGTTCCTCATTTTCCTTCTTGAATAGTTGAACAACTACCTCTCGATAATGTACATTTTACGCAATTCTTATCATCCTTTTGGGCATCAACTATCATTTGCTTCCAAAACGAGGTTGAGCCTTAATTGAGCTAATAACCTCCATCTAGCGTTATTCTCCATCCTCTTTGAATTGCACAATGCTAGTGACCGTCTTTTACGCAAGGCATCTACCACCACATTAGCTTTTCTTGGGTGGTAATCTATGATGCAATCATAATCTTTAAACAATTCTAGCCACTGACATTGCCTCAAATTAAACTCCTTCAGTGTTAACAAATACTTTAGACTTTTATGATCCGTATAAATTCTGCATTTTTCACCATATAAGTAGTGTCAGCATATCTTCAAAGCGAATACTATCGCAACCAATTTCAAATCATGTGTAGGATAATTGTTCAGTGACACCAGCTATGTTCATATGCACTACTTTACCCTCTTGCATTAATACACAGGACCGATTCTTGAGCGTGTTATCACGGGGTCATACTCTTTTACTCGGGTAGGCTGCGTCGATAAGTTGCTTGACCCGACCATTTCCTTTCAGGTCGTTACAGTTTGGAAACACTCAATTTGGATGAGTAAAAACTCAACTTATAACCCCAGACACCCAGACTATACCAAGGCTCCCGGAGGATAAACCCAGAAGCTTACTTTTAAGCTCATATTCGGGTTCCAGAATTTTCTAGGCACCATAGGGGCCGAATTTGATTATACTTCCTTCTTGAGAGTTATTCTACAAGAAGTCTAGATTACACAGAAATTTGAATCACTCAATTTGGAGGTCTAATGGCCAAGTTATGGCCAAAACACAAAACAAGACATAACCTAAAAATTTCCTGCTTTCGACTCTGTTTTGGTCCATCTCAAAACACGAGTGCCTTTGGACTAATTTAGAAGTACTCTAATTCTTCTAGACATTTCAGCCATGAGTCCTTCTTGCACCATCTCAGTGGAATCATCATTTAGAGATATATAAAGCCAGAATTATGGCCAAAACACAAGCATAGGTTTTAGAAAAACTTTTGACAACAAATCCCATAAAGCCTATGTCTTCTTTTTTCACTTCTTGGTCTTTAACCATAATATGGCTCTTAAGTACACCATCAACCAACCAAAAATCAAAGATGTGGAGAGTTAGGGTTTTTCCTAACACTAACATAGACAAAGAATGAGTTAGGATAGTTTCCTAACCTTGATTCTTCTTCTTCACTTCTTCTTCACTTTACTTGAACAAGTGGAACCTTGAAATGGAGAACAAGCATACCAAAAAAAAAAAAAAAGGCCTTCTTCTCCTCCAATGGATGCCCTAGATCTCACTTTGCCCAAAATCAAATCCTCCCTCATTCAAAAGACAAGTTTTGGTCTTATCTCATTGTTATAAGGTCATGTTTGACTTTACCTCTTTTAACTGTTTTTTTTTTTTTTGATAAGTCTTTTAACTCATATTTTGGCCATTGCATTTTAGTCCTCCAACTCCCATTAATTTGCAAGTCAATTTATTCAAATTCTATAATAACACATAATCTTTTAGCTGAATGACTCTTAAGTCTGTTTGACATTTTTACTAAATATGCCTTCTTCTTTAAGAAATCCACAGTTTATGTCCTTTTTCACATTTAGCACTTAAATTTTTGAAAAATAAAAATTTTACTTTTATTATACCTCTAAAGTATAATAACTACTAGGATATAATTTGGGGTGTTACATGCTAAATAGCATGGAACAGACGTGCTGATTAACACAAAATAGAAGTGTTGAATAGCACTAGTCCCTATTAATTCACTATCCTGTATTAAGTAGGCATTCAATTATATATGATTTAGAGCATTTGATACTAGTCTTAATAACAATCATGTTATACTCTTAGCCAATTCTTATGACTATATTTCCCTCATGCATACTAAAATGTTCATGTCACATTCATTTTATTTAGTAATTAATAACATATATTTTGTATACATATACGGATCCTTTATTCACTTACTAGGATCGTCAATTTGCCCAATTTTATGCCTATCACCCCTTAACATTTATTGACCGAATATCGGGGGTGTAATCTAAGCAAATTCAAACGAAATAGAGCCAGTTTCTTTTTACTTTGAAAAAGTTTCGTGTCTTCAAGGCTAATGTGGGCCAATTCTAGGCGAACACGCTAAACATAAGACGATCCAGTCACCCCATTAGGAGTCCTAAACAAAGAGAGATGGCCTTTAGAAATAAAGAAGGGTTTCTAAGACACCACATGCAGCACCACTTCAGCTGATTGTGCATTTTTCAATCTATCTAAAGCACTAATGAATCTAGCATCATGACATCACCAATGTCATGACTCTAGAATGTTATTAACACATTCCAAGCTCATTTCCAACTACAATTTTGACCCAGTAAACAAGGTTTTTAGACAAAGTGATCTTCTAACAAAATGTTCACCTATCTCTTAAGTTTCCAAAAGCTCACAAATCAAGTCATTTTGACCTTTAAATGAGGAGATATGGCCAAAACATTCTGGACTGTTCCTGAACAATTTCCAAGGACAATATTGTGTTCTCAATTGGACGGATTATGGGAACAATAGAGACATTATGTGACCATACTTTCTTCATGAAAGTTACTCTCATAGGTGTCTAGTTTCAGTAAGATTTTGATTCACCTCATTTGGATCATTATGACCCAATATATGGTGTAAACAACATGAACTACTCCCGTAAAGGGAACAGAATCCGCATCTTACTACAAAACTCTTTTTCAAGGTTTTTAAAGCAGGATTTAAATCTGCAAGTTCTTCTGAACTCATTTTAGCTCTTGTTTCTTAGGTTTTATCTAGTGAATTATTAAGAGTTTGATCTACCTCATCACATTTAGGATTCTTTTCCTTCTCTCTTGTCTCCTAATTAGACTCTAACTATGTTTCCTTTTTGCCCTCACACTAGAGTATAAATATGCATGTTTCCTACTTTTGTAAATTAATGAGGATCAATATATTTCTTTTCTCTCAACATGGTATCAGAGCCACAAAAGAGTTTGAGAATACTAGAGTTAGGGTTTTGCCGTGTGGTCAATTCTAACAACCCATTCAAAGACCGAGTCACAATTCGGTCGTGCTATAGTCTTCACGAAGCTTCACATAAGCCAAACCATTGTCAAAGTACCTTGCCGCAACTTTTACCAGTGAGATTTTCTGGCGACCTCCATTTTGGCCGAAGAGCACACTAACATGAGTGCCTCCCTCCGATCTACCTTCCGGTGGAAGCCTCACCGAAAAATACCTTCACACACACTCACACATACCGATCCCGATTGGATTCAAAATTCACGCCAGTACGTGGTGGCCGCATGTGACCACTTGTTGTACACTCCTCGGAAAGGTAAATCACACTTGGCAAACAAGCCCATCCATCAGGAGTGGTTATTTCTGGAAGTATACACTTGGATATATTAGCGGACAACGGGTATGTTGAATTTATCGCACGTAGACACTCTTATGGATCGAATGTCAAACTTGTACTGCAAATTCGGAGCCTCTGAAGATCTAAGGAGATATCGATGACTTGTAGGTAAACTGAACTATCTCACTATCACTCGGTCTGACATTTCTTTTCCTATGAGCGTAGTTAGTTAGTTCCTACAATCACCTTGTGATATCCATTGGGATGTTGTAGTTCATATTCTCAATTATATCAAAAGAACCAGGTCAAAGGATGTTATATGAGAACAGAGGTCATACCCAGGTTGTTGGCTACAGTGATGCAAACTAGACAGACTCACCCACATATAGACGTTCTACATCAGGGTATTGTGTGTTCATTGGAGGTAACTTAATATCCTAGAAGAGTAAGAAACAAGATGTAGTAGCCAGATCCAATGCTGAAGTTGAGTACCAAGCTATGGCCTTAGCAACATGTGAACTCATATGGTTGAAGCATCTTATCTAAGAGCTAAGATTTGGGAAGGATGAACAAATGAAGTTTATATGTGATAATCAAGTCGCCTTGCATATTTCATCTAACCCAGTTTTCCATGAGAGGGTCAAACACATCGAAGTGGATTGCCACTTTATCAGAGAAAAGATCGCATTGGAATGCATGACCACTAGTTTTGTCAACTCTAATGATCAACTATCAGATATCTTTACTAAGTTTCTTAAAGGTCCTAGGATAAAGTATATATGCAACAAGCTTAGTGCTTTTGACCTATATGCTCCAGCTTGAGGGGGAGTGTTAAGGTTTAGTCTCCTAATCCATTTAAGATTCTTTTCCTTCTCTCTTTAGTCTCCTAATTAGACTCTAACTTTGTTTCCTTTTTGCCCTAACACTAGAGTATAAATATGTATGTTTCTCCTTTGTAAATTATTGAGAATCAATGTATGCATGCCCTTAAAAATACCCTAAAATTTTTATAATAAAAATTATTATATATTTCGGGTATAATTGAGCCAACTTGGGTGTTTTTTTAGGAATTATTAGATGAATATTTATTAAATGATTATATGCTAAAATAAGAAATTTATTGAATCCGAAAATAAACCCAAGTGAAAAATAGTAAATATGGAAATTGTAAAATGGGGACCTAAGGGTCAATTGTAAATAAGTTTATATGTCTAAGTGAAATTAGGAGAAATAAATGAGCAAGGGGAAAATAATAGGAGACTTAAATGAAGAATAATAGAGAAATGGAGGACCTAAATACAAAAAGAAATAAATAAAAAATAAAGAAAAAAATCAAGGAAATGGCATGTGGCATGTAGGAAAGAGGGAGGAAGTTTCCTCCTTTTAAAATACAATTAAGGGTGATCCATAAAAAAAGAAAGGGGGAGAAAAAGAGGAGAGATTTTAGAGTGAGAAGCTCTCGCTTATCTCTAGATTTCTCGGCGATCGGACTGGTGATTTTAGGCGAAGCAAGAGGAAGAGTTCATCCTCACGACAAGGGCTAATCATAGAGACCGGAGTTGGGGAGTTTCGACAAATTCAAAGAGGTAGGTCTTCTCCTACTTTGGTTATTTTCTACCCTAAGGGTTATGTGGTGGTTGTCTACCCTAAGGGGAATGTTTGGTGGTATTTGAACCATAGGAAGCTGCCATATTGTGATAGTACGCATTAACCGGACCTTAGAACTGGTTTTTGGGTATGGAATAAAGGGAATTTGGTAGTGAGTCCTTCTGGTAAATTGTAGTCACATCAATGAACTTGATGTTAGGATTTTGAATTTCTCAATTCGGACCTCTGTAGACCAAGTTATGGTCCTTTTACCGAGGTCAGCTCAGCTCGGCCAGTTCAAGTCAACTCGGTTGGGTGTGACTACGTATGACCTCCAACTTCGGAAGGTCATAACTCCTTCGTTCGAACTCCGTTTCAGGTGTTTTTGAACTCTATGGAAAACCCATTGAGTCAAGATTCCATTGATATTCCTGGGGAAGACAGTCGGTGTCAGGCCGAGCTCGGACAGGTCAGATCAGCTAGGCCAAGTCAGGTTAGCTCGGCTGGGTTTGACCACGTATGACCTCCAACTTCGGAAGGTCATAACTCTTTAGTCCGAACTCCGTTTCGGGTGTTCTTGGACTCTATGGAAAGCCCATTGAGTCAAGAAGACATTCATGCCTGTGAGGATTGTGCAGGCGGTTCAGCCAGGTCATCCGAGCTCGGACAGGTCAGGACACCTCGCTGCCAGCCGGCCTGGTCATTGACATTTCGTGACCTCCAACTTCGAGCGTCATAATCTCTTCGTCCGAACTCCGTTTCGGTGTTCTGGGGACTTGCGGAAAGCCCATTGAGTCAAGAAGACATTAATGTGCCTGTGGAGGGCAGTAGGCGAGCTCAGCCAGGTCAGCCGATCTCGGACAGGTCAGGACACCTCGGCTAAGTCAGTCACTGGTTGGGCTTGATTACGGTGACCAAACTCTAAGGTCATAATCTCTTCGGCCCAAACTCGCTGGGTGTTCTTGAACTCTGCGGAAATCCCATTGAGTCAAGATTCCATTCGCATACCCGCGGAGGACAAGGTGTCAACTTGAGCTCGTACAGGTCAGGGACACCCCAGCAAAAAGCCAGTCACTTGGTCAGGGTTTGATTACGTGCAGACTCCAACTCTAGTTGATAACTTCTTCGTCCGAACTCCGTTCGTTTTGACTCTGTTAAAGCCCATTGAAGAATCCATATGTATATAGGTTGTTGAAATTGAACTCAAATTAAACTCCAAAAAATCATCTCTAACTAAAACCATTAGCACAATACAAATACTATCGTTTTTTAATGTTTTTGGGAATAGGGGTCGACGAGGAGGAAAAGCCAACCGAGATTGAGATTCCGAGGATCGAATCAAAGTGCAAATATTTTGCATGTTTGTTCTTCGACTCTATTCTTATTTTTCAATGTTTGGTAGATTACCAATAACCTAAATGATTATATGATTTGAGCATATCTTTGAAATGATATTACGAAAGTTAATATGGAATTGAAATGATATTTGGAAACGCTTGAAACCTAATGAATATGAATGATAAATCGGATTGTAAATGAACTGCCATCTTTGACATCTTGAATTGAATCGAGCAACCAAATGAACCGCTCGACGAGGCACTAATCGCATATGTCGCAAAGGCAATCCCGAAATTGTCCAATGTCCCACTCGAGGGATGCAATTAATCGCATCCGGCCATGATGGTGGCATTTGGCGATACCACATGTCGGTACTTAACGCATCCGCATGATGAGAGATCAATTGTTAAATGTAAGCACATTATCAATGATGGGCATGACGGATTCATCAAACGAAATCCGTTTAAATGTGACCGATTCAGTCAAAGTGAAATAAATCAACATTGATGAGTGTAAATGAGACTTTATATACTACTAAATCTCATAAATTGAATTGTGAATTGAATTGTTGCATTGAAAATGTATACAGATATAATAAAATGATTGTAAAATGAAAGCATGCGAAAAGAATATGTGTATATGCTGAATAGGTATGGTTTAATGTTAAATGCATGTCGTTAAACACATTGAATAATCAGATAGAACCACTAAGCATGAAAAATGCTTAATGCAGTTTTATCTATGCGCAGGTTTCGAGGTACGTGAAGGAAGACAAGATCGTGGAAGCGCAGAGTCATAGATGCAAGTTGGCGCGATAAGTATACATACCCCACATATACATATCATTTTTAAACATGGGATATTTTGTGAACAAATAGTCGAACTCTAAATTAATGCTTTGTTTTGTATATCATTTTAAAAGGCATAGAATGACTTCATTGTAATTGCATTTATGAAATGTAATGTTTATGGCCTCTATTTGAAATAAGCTCACAGAATTAAAACCTTAAAACGAAATGACATAAATAATTACTTGATACAAGATACATGAAAGTCGGAGTAAACCCAGTCTGATTCGGACCTGGCCCTTCGGTCGCCTGGGATCTCGGTTATGGCTAATCTCTTTTGAAAAAGAAAACTTAATAAAATGTAAAATAAAATAATTAAATCCGAGTCCCCGGTTTCGTTCCTGGACCCGCCTAACCGGTCGGGTCGGCCTGCCTGGGTCGCACAAAGGTAAATGGTCTATTGGGAGGTGGAAGAGGTTGAAAGGTTCCTACATTTCCTTCACAACAAGAAAATTAGGCCCTTTCAAGAGTATCGGTTGTTATAAAGGAGACAATGACTAATGGTTTCTCAGTAAGACTCATGTACCGTAAGCTGATGCATTCTCCCTCTACATATTTCCCTTATCGATCCGTCTGGAACCCAATTGTTCCCCCTGAGCTGGGTTTTTTTGCTTAGGAAACATCCTAGGGCAAGGTGCTTACACTTGACCAGCTAAAGAGGAGAGGGATCCCTCTAGCAAACAGGTGTTTTTTATGTGAAGATGATGAGGATACAATAGACCATTTGCTTATCCATTGTTCGAGAGCTATGATGTTATGGGATCTTTTTTTGGCCATTACTGATTCTAACTGGGTGTTCCCTCTAACGGTTCACCAATTTCTCCTTGCTCGCAAAGGCAATGTCGGCAAAAACTAAGAGAGTCTGACGCTCTCTTTGTCAGGCATGGATGCTTGAAGGAAAGGAATAGGGCGGCTTTGAGAATGAGGCCACTTCGCTTCAAAGGATGAAATCTACTTTTGTTTACTCATACATGGCTAGTCAGATAGTGTTGATAACTTAGACCCTTCTTATGGGAGTTTCGACTTACTGTGCATGTGTGAGCGCTGAAGCTTTTTTTGAGGGTCTGTACCTCTCTTGTGTACTCTTTGGGAGCCTTGTGCTCGTTTTTCATCTATATATTGCTCTTTACCAATCAAAAAAAAAAAATTGTGTTTCTTTTCTCTCAATAGGAATTATTCAAATTGGAGGTTTGTTGGCCAAGTTATAGTCAAAACAAAAACACAGGTTTTAAGGAAATTTGGACAACATTTCCCCTAAAATACCTACATGTCTCTTTACACATTTTTTGTCCTTATCACTTAACAATTCCAACCCAAACCAAAACAAAATCTAAGTCAACCTCAAACCCAACTCAAACAAAAAAAAAACACAAATAATGGGAGAGTTACGATGTTTTTCCTAACCTTGATGTCTTGAAACTTTCAAACCGAGCTTTCTTTCTCTTCCTTCTTCCTTTCCTTTCCTTTCCTCCTCTTTGCTTGAACTAAAAGAGCCAAGAACAATGGATTGAGCAAACCAATTTAGTCTCCACCCACACGGCTTCGATGCCCTAGCTCCAAGCCCGAAATGGAACAAATTCTAGAACAAGTTCTTGTCTCATGCCTCCTTTTGACTTAAGTTTTTGGCCCTTGCAATTTAGTCCTCATACTTCATTAAATTTGACAATCAACTTATCACAATTCTACAATGGCATATAATGTTCTTGTTTTATGTCTTTTAAGTCCTTAATTGACAATTTACCAATTTACCTTTTGACACTTTAATAATTTTGGTTATATCATTTTTCACACTTAACTATTAAATTTCCAAAAAATACCAATTTGACTTCCATTATACCCTACACATGTCGTAAAACTATTATGATATAATTTGGGGTGTTACAAAGCTAATACAATGATCACATACCATTAGTTCCAAAATGACCATTTTTCCAGATAAAATAAATTACAAGCATAAATCAAAGTGTTTTTCCTCTAAGTCGACGAAAGAGACATGAGAAAGCTTTCCCGTGTCATCCTATAAAACATTGTCAAAGAATGGAGTTCTATCCGCTCTTATCTTAAGAAAAAAAATTTCCACAAACTGTTTTCCGTCCAAACAAAGGATCATGGACTTTTTGTTTGTACGAAAATTAATCCCCAAAACCATCTTTGCGAAGAACTATTTTGAGTTTTGTACGGAAATGCTTCGTTTGAGAAAAAAAGAAGATAATATTAGTTTGCATAGCAAACTCGTATTAAAAAATGATCTGTGATGCTAGAGCAAGCTCAAGCGTGATTGATTCACGATGAAGCCAGGCTGAGACAAGACAGTTTGGTGGAAAACAAATGTGGTCAGCCAAACCTTATAATGGCATTTTAACTTTCATTGCCACTCGGCAGCGTAGTTTTGAATAACTTCACAATTGCCAGTGTCATGTTGGTACGGTTAAAATCCTGTGCTAGGCTTTTTCACGTTTCCTCTTCCTCCCTCACCATTCTTGCTTGTAAGCGAACTTCCTTCTCCCACCTTGCCTCTCTCAGCCCTTGTTGCTAGTCAAGAAAAATATCACCTTGGGTGTGGTCCAATTCTCTATTTTGTTTGAATTCTGTTTTTGGTGGATTCGTTTTCCTTACTAAGTCATTTTTGTAACCACAGTTAATTACATAAACATCGGCTTCTAGTAGTTAGTTGAATAAAGTAGTTAGAGTATCTCAAATAGGTTTCACTTGTTTGACTATATTAATTCCTATTAAGTGACATTTGATCTTGATTGCCCATTTTCGAAATGCATTTAGAAGGAATGTGTGTAGCATATGAATCAATAAACCTCGATTGATGGCATATGTAGGAGTCACCATTACTTTTGAACTCTGTTTGGTGGATTTACCTTTCTTTATCTTTTTTCTTTCTTCATTAGTTTTGTAGCTTCTAATGTTGTGACCATTTGTCTTTTTGTTGTTTGTTGAATAAAAGTATTGAAATGCGAAACAATCTCTCACTGTTTCTATTACAACCTTCCATCACCAGTGGAACTAATTTCATGGGTCTTGTGAAGTGAATTGAAGAATTATGTATTTACTTGACTGTGTGAAATCTGTTTCATTTGTTTGTGTAGCTTTGTTTATGTTTGTGAGATTTGATCTTTAATCCTCCTTGTTTTACATGTGTTGTCTGGAAGCATGGGTCCATGAATATTAACAACCCCCACCTTTTTTTTCTCCATTTATATATTGTAATTTTGTTAGATCCTGCTGAGAATTTTGTTTAAACTGCTGTATGACCCTATACATTTTAAATTTTGAGATGACTTCTGTTATATATCACACACATAAGCACAAAGAAGTTCAAACCCCAAAAACCTTAAAACAAGCAAAACAATTATTATTTGTGGAGTTACAAAATGAAGAAAGTACTTCACTGACAAGAAAAAAAAAAGATGCAGAAATATAAATAGGAACAACAAAAATAAGACAAAATGACACAATGATTGAAACTGAGGACACTCTGATTGTTTTCTTTATGATAAAGTTGATGTGATATCAGGATAATGACATCTCATATTATTTAATTCATTTGGGATCATTTTATCTGAGTCAATTATCTCTGTTTCAGCGATTCCTAGTGATATGTTACTATAATGGACAAAATATTGAGGACTAAAGCAGATAACCTGAATATGATGCCGAGAAAGGCATTGTTGCTTTGGATATACCGGTTGAATGCGTTTGAACAATTAGTTGTCGCGATATATTTCAAGGGCAGCCATTGACAAACGAAGGTTCAAATTAGTACTCAATTGTAAGTATACGCAGAAGTGGAAATGGGACCAACGCCTTTTCCGGTGCGGGATAACTGATAGTGTGCGCCAAATGTTGAATGCGGTTAACACAACAACCATTGAGAAGTGAATTGTATAATTGATTATTGAGTCAAGCTGGAACAGACCAATAATGGGTGTCATCATAGATTTATTTGTTATGACAATTACAATGTTGCCTGATTTGACTACGGTTGTGAGCTGAATGCAGTCCAGTCTGGGATCTTTGGACGAATGGGGCAGCGTGATGAAGGCGATTGCAAATGAAGAAGGTAATGATAAATATGATGAAGATGTTGATGATGAATGTGATGTAGATGATGGGGATGTTGAAGTTGGTGGACATGCATCACTCTTTCGAACTTTGAACTAAGTTTTGGAGAATGAACAAGGGATATGTCTCTGCACAAGCACCATCTTGTGATGTATCAAATCACCCAGATGATGAGATATTAGATGGTCATCTGTTTATTATCACCCGCACCAACACTCAATTTCAACATGTTAGAAACACATAATGTTGTTACCCAAAGTTGTTGGACTCATGGTGCGACATCTTCCCCAGTTATTAGTGAAGGTATAATTGGCCAAGTTTTTAATTCGAAATCTTATTTGCAAGAGGTTGCAAAGATTTACTCAATTAAAGCATACCAAGAGTTTGTCGTTGTTGCATCCTCAAAAAAATTGTTCATTTTAATATGTAAGAAGAGGCGGAAAATGTCATTTATAAATGGAAGCTTAGATGCGATGATTGTGAAAATGCTTCCTTATTTGTTATCAACAAATATCTTGGTACATACTTGTCAAATCTTGCCAGAAACAGGACCATCATCAACTAGACTCAAACTTGGTTGCTACTCCTTAAAGGCAATAATTGGGCACAATTCATTGACTCATTGCTATTCAGCGAGTGTGATGGAGAAATGAGGATATGAATATCATACAAAAGGCGTTGGTTAAGAAACATAGCACCAATTCAAACGATTATTTAGTGACTTCTGCAGTCGCATACGGAGTTATCCGCGTTTGTTCTTAACGCAGAGCAAATCAAATCACGGATGTGTTGTAATTTGGAAGCGTAATGAAATAATATAGCGAAAGCGTGAGATATTACAGCGCTTGTTCGACCATTCAAGCCATCTATTGAGGTTCGAACATTGTCGTCCGTAATGAGTATTGATTGTACATATTTATATGCACCACAAGATATAAAATGAGATTGTCGAATTGCTATAGGGTGTGACGAAAATAATCAGTTGTTTCCATTGGCATTTGCTATTACAGAAGGCGAGAATACTGGTAGTTGGGGATGGTTCTTGGCATGTATAAGAAATAGGGTTACTCAACAGACGGGAATTTGCGTTATGTCAGCCAGAGACATCAGGTATCATGGCGGCAATGACGTCCATCTTTGTTGGGCACCATCGCTTTATCCACGCAGTTGCATGTGTCATCTTGCAAGCAATTTTGCGGCTGGTTCGAATAAGGATTTTGAAGAATTTGGTATGTAGTAGCTTTAGCGAGTACACACCTTGCCATCTTCAATAAGTACCATGACCTGATTAGGAGGTAATTCTAAAAAACTACAATGGCTGGGGCAATCACCCATTTATAGAATACTTCTGGCGAAGGTCGAGAGGAATCACGGGATCATGACGAACCAACGCTGGTATTTAACGATTGTCCTTAAGACTCGTGGCCTACGATGCTTGCATTAGTCTGAGTTGACCTTCTACCGTCTCAGCGTTTACTTTGTTTGCAGAAGGGAAGTAGGGTCAACAATAGTTGGCATCTGTTGAGCAGTTCCACTCAAATCAGTTGATATATTCAAGGTCAATATTAGTAAAAATTTGGTTCGATGGAAATTGTGCTTTGAGATCACACCAAGGAACACATTTCATGTCAAGTCAGGGTGGTCGAACTCATTGCCCTCGACTTACAAGAAAAAATTTGCCACGTGGAAAAATGGCGATATATGGTTCGGTATGTATGCATATCATGTGACGTGTGATCATTTGTGTTGATTTAAGTTTGTTTATTGGAGAACACTACACTACTGGGTGTCATGACGTATCAGTGTTTTTTATCTATCTTCAATGAAGATGATGGTCTCTTTATGATGGTACCGAGTTGTACCACACAGGTGTTACAATACATTGGAAGTGGGATGTCCTAAATCGCTTCGGTTGTATAATGAAATGGGTTGGAGAAATCCTCGATCACATGTAAGGTTGTCTGAAACAAGCGATCCCTTGTCAGCGGTCTTGTAACCCATAAATCAAGTTTAATAAATAAATGTATATGAATATATGGATGTGTGATTTAAATTCTAATGTTTGCTTTAGAATTTGTAAGCCCTGTCAAATTTATTTTCTTCACATAATGAACCAGTTGATGGAAAGGAAAAATGTGAAAATGGCTTCAACACTATAAAGCAGCTACTTTATTATTCCCATTTAAATTTGTTTTTCTTCGTGGTTTCTTTTAAGGTACATATATTTTTGTATACCCAGTTAGGCTCACTGACCTTAACCAACGCAACTCTGGCATGCACATGTCAGCGCGATGTTGACTAAACTAACATTGTGAAAAAATTGATAGGTAAGAGAGCATTTAGTGCTAGTATAGCTGATGATAATGGATATGGTTGGGCAATAGCAAAATATCTTGCTACTGCAGGAGTTGAAATTCTTATTGGTACATGGGTACATGTATGTAAATTGCTCGAACTTCCTAAATTGACTTGTGGATACACTGGTTCATGAGTTCTGGCAACAATATTTTGTTCCTTGTAAAATATTTTATTTTAATAATTATAATTTTTTATATTCATAGGCCCTGACATTTTTTGAAACAAGTATACGTCGTGGGAAATTTGATGAATCACGCAAGTAAGGAGAGATCAGCTTTTTCTGTTTGTACTGAAACTTATGTGTTCATGGAACTGTACAAGTATAAAAAAAAAAACATTTTCTTAAATTTAAAACTCTATGCACAAGTGTATGTTATCTTTATAGGGAATAAATTAAGAAAAAAAACTTTCATATAGAAGTTCGCAAAATGAATTTTGATATTTGAAAATAAGTAATTAAATCGTCATTCCAACCATAGTGGAAAAGAAATGTGATGTAGAAAATTAGTTTACTAATGCTCAGTTTAAACTCAGATAGTATTAAAGGAAAAATAAAAGAAAAAATAAAAAAATAAGGGCTTAGTAACAAAAATAATTTAAAAGAAAAAAAAAAAAAAACTATGACCAATTTGAATTTCTTACAAGGTATTTGAGGATAACCTAATAGAAATGGTCTCCATTTTGTGATTAGAATAAACTTGAAGAAACAATTAACCTCATACCCAGTATGGTTGCTTGCTAATTCTTACGTAGCTGGCAGAGACTTTTGAGAGTCCAGAAGAGCTAATGTAATACATAAAAACAAGTTAAATGTTTTTACTTTTACCTGCTGGCTCTCTTACAAGGTAGTTTTTAACAAAGGGAATATAACTACAAAAGATTTAACAATATGCAGAAAAGCTATCGCTCAATGCAACTAATGCATAATCTTCTAAAAACATTGTATATACGAAATCATGCATATATCAAAACATTTAAATATATTAAAACATTTTATACAAATATATAATAAATAAAAATAATATATATCCGATGAAATTCCATGAAGATGGCCTTTATATTCTCTTGGGACAACGCTTCCAAAATGCTCTGACTGTTGGGCAATAGGGTCAGGTGAGTCAGATAGTCTGAAGGAGCCAATGGAGCAAATGGATGAAGTAATCGAGACAGTACCGCGTCAGTGCGAGATCTCGCTGGCGGAAGTGTACGCACTTTCGCTAAAGGTCGATGATGGGTGTCATCGAAGGGAGGCGATGTATGAGATGGTTGGGGTGTGGCAATGATGTAATATCTCTGCTACTTTATGGGCCGGCTCACAGCGACAGGATATGATCTGAGACGTGTAAGTGTGTGAGGGTATGGAAGGTGATGTGTAAAAATGTGGGGGTAGAGGGAAGGTGATGTGCCAATGTGTGGGGGTATGAAAGGTGATGTGTAAGTGTGTGGGGGTATAAACATCTCGAGTGAGGGGTAAGTATGGGAGGGTATAAAAGTAGGCAAACTCGACTCAAGTGTACCTAGACTGCTGTCACTATCTAGACCATGACCTGGCCCACCATCTCGACCACGACTGGCGATCAACTACCCTTTCTCCCTCCCACCTCCCAATAGAGTTTGCGTACATCTTTAGAGTGGATGACATAGAAGTGTCGATGGTCGTGTGATGTCGGCTTTCCGTAGCCGATGATGTAATGCTCTTACCGAGTCCGATTGCTGCTTGATCGGGCAATATGATGTATGTCGCATACCGGCGGTATAGCGAGAGTGGTGGCTATGTCGACCATGGCGTGATCACAGTTGAACGAATAAATGATTATAAATCACATGTCATTGATTAAAGATACGTAAAAAATTTAAACGCGTAAACTACAACTTACGAAACATGAGTCTTCACAGGGTGGCCAGTATCGAACCTCATATCATCCTGCGATGGTGAATTGTCATAAAGCGTCATTAATATCACGACCAATCTGCATTGCATGTATGGATATGGAAGTCCGTCAAACCGCGTAAGGGGGTGGAAGTAGTGATGCAACGACTGCGTATCGCGATGCTATGCGGGCATGATCACGTCGCCTAATCGCTGGTGTCGCCCCAGTGCATCCACTCCATATAGAAATTGTTGCTTTCGTAGAGCAAAAGCTGAAGTATCTCCTAATGCGACTGGCCAGCGCGACACTAAGCTCTGCAGACGTGCCACTCAGCACTCGAAACATATGGCCTGGTGACATCAAATGCGCTAGTGTCATGATCGACTAAGGCAAATATTCATGAAGTTGAAGTCCGACCAACCCTCTAATGTATGGTTGTCGCCAAAGCTCGCGTTTTCACAATTGGCGTCAAAAACTTTTATGTGACGTGAATGAAATTACTAGAACCATATCTTGCATATAATTACGTCGAGATGCGTGCGTCAGCTTATCTCAATATAGGAGGACAGGATGGGTTAAGCACCAGTGTCGAAGGTACTGCTCCACTACCCAGCGGAAGAGGCGCTCTGGCTTACCTCATAGCTCTAGCTGTTTGAGCGTCATGCTCAGCGAAGCGTCATCGTCCGGACCACCATTTCACGTCACCATCGTGACATCGGCATCATCATCATGTGGCATGAGGCAATGGTAGTGTTAGCCTATCTGCATTGATCTTTAAAATCAGATTATTACGTGATCTCTCGAGGCCGCTGAATATAAAATAAACATAAATTAAGAAACCTAATTACATAGCTGAAAGTTTATGTAATTACAAAAAAATAAATTTACATACCTTTATCGGTGTAATACAACCGCTAATACTGCATCTACGGTCAAAGCTGGCTCAACATAACTCTCAATATGTATGTGCGAGTGCGCACCACCAACTATAAGGAAGTCGATGCTCCATGTCCAATCTCATGAAAGCCAGTGGGAGAAAGCTTTATAGATGAACATGGACCCCCTTAGCACATGCGCAAGCAGAAGGATCCATCAGCTAAAGATGAACTACACGTGCACTCGCTCCCGAATCGACCTCTCCTCGGCATCGGGTCTGGGGTGGATGCTTGCTAACTTATAACCCCCCGGATGGAATGCAGGATCCTCTAGAGCATCGGCGGAGTGGGGTGACAGGCGACTCACGCATAACTCTGCTACATCGAGCACATGTCTCGTAGCAGCGATCCGTCGTCCCGAGCGGGATGAAATAGTAACATCACGTAAGCGTGATCGTCATCTCCGTGGGACATGAAGTAATGTGCATCGCAGGTGTGTCTGCCGGCGAGACCGCGTGATAAGTGGTGTCCCTATCGTGATGTGTATAAAGCGGTATATCTGTAGAATCTGCGTGACTAAAGCGGATC
The DNA here is from genome assembly GCA_016808115.1 of Tetrastigma voinierianum. Taxonomy (NCBI): domain Eukaryota; kingdom Viridiplantae; phylum Streptophyta; class Magnoliopsida; order Vitales; family Vitaceae; genus Tetrastigma; species Tetrastigma voinierianum. The sequence goes on from JAEQBH010003733.1 coordinate 972,377, forward strand.
ACGTATGGACGAATGCGTGGATCCATACTCCACATACTAAGGAAGACTCTCATCTGATGCCGAGGGCGGAGGACTTCCTAGAACAACAATTAACGAAAAATCATGTTTATAATTGAATATATATAGATTGCGAGAAGTAAAAAGCGGAATGTTAATTCATGAATAATAAAATACAAACTTTTGCTCGATGTCAACTAAGTAGGACCGTGTAAATGCAGCATGCAGGCGGATGGATCCAATGGATCAGCATCATGAAACTCTCTGAACGCCATATATATAACTTTTGGATTAATAAGGCGCTATAAATATTAGTAAAACACATTGGAGGCGTATGCGATAATTAAAACAAGTAATAATTCACAATACATGACCATTAAAATAGACACATACATGATTGATGTCTCATTTACTTAAAGATGTCGCATTCTACGCATCGTAGTTTCAGTACATACAGTACAATTTCATATCCAAAATACACATTCGATAACAAAGTGTTATCACAAGCAACTACATTATACATTCGATTTACTAAGAAGCGAGTTTTACAATTAGCACCATTTGCCCTGTATTAGGTTTTAGGATTTTAGGGTTTTAGCGTTTCAAGGTTTCAAGGTTTCAAGGTTTCAAGGTTTCAAGGTTTTAAGGTTTTAAGGTTTTAGGATTTTAGCGTTTCAAGGTTTTAGGGTTTTAAGGTTTTAGGGTTTTAAGGTTTCAGGGTTTCAAGGTTTTAGGGTTTTAAGGTTGTAAGGTTTTAATGTCATGTGGTTTTAGGGTTTCAAGGTTTTAGGTTTTTTGGGTTTTAGTGTTGGTTTTAGTGTTTTAGGGTTTTGGGGGTTTCAACTTCTTTGTAGATTATTTTGAAGATAAGTTTGAAGAAGGCGTTGTTGAAACATCCAGATGGCGTGGCATATGCACATTTCAGAAACCATGTGGGGTTTTAAGGAGTTGGTTTCCAAATCTACATCCTTAAATAGGAAAGTTCTTTCCAAAAGAAATATAGTCAAATAAATGTCGATGAAGATAAAGGTTGTAGTCGAAATTGGTCTTTCAAGTCTGGTTATTGACAAAAGATGGCTATAAATGGAAAATGGATACAGCCTCCTCAACGAAAGAGATCGCTAATCAAACAAGTTTAATTTTCTCTATAGGGCACACACAAATTGGTATGGGATGAAATCAAAATTTTCTCAAGGCTCATTGAGAGAAATTAACGTGGTTTGACATCAAAATCTTTGGTTGATGTGTTCACAACCCATTGGTTGAACAATTCTCATATTCATCAAGCTACTCAACATGTAAAAACACCACTGCCAAACCACTAACGACAGTAAAAAATTATTGTATTTTACAAGAACAAGACAACCCAAGGATGGCAACAATCTTTTTTAATAAGCAAGCAAAAAAATATCATAGATATGGGCAAAGAAGCTATACACCTATGCCACCAAGTGTATAGAATGGAGTATCAAAGGCTCTGTTCAAAAGAGAACATAACAAGGCTACTCTCCACTACAATTATATTCCATCTAATCTACAAAAATAAATTAAAGCATTATAACATAGCAGTATACATCTAAGGAATGTGTTGTACAATTCAATTGGTCATTCCTCATTCTTAAACACTCCTCCATCACTTTCCTTCTAAATGGTTCAAAAAATGCTCAAGGGGGAGAGATCCTCCAATTTTGGTGCTTTATTTGAGAAAATAACGAGTGTTAAGTTAGAAGAGTTTCTCCATTTCATAGAAGAAAAAAACCCGAATAATACTTTGGAATTTTACAGAATAATTGGCATATTAAAAAACCATCGATAAAGCCTCAGAAATTCAAATCATCCAAAACAAGTGTTACACATCCGACGGCAAGAGTCAAAATTAGAACCCTAATGAAACGAAATACCAAGACCACTTGTATTTCATGAAAAACGTCTAACTGCTGAGAATCAGGCACACTAGAACATGTAAACACAAAATGATAAAAAAAAAAAAAAACAAAATCAAACATTACAAACATATCCGATCTTCATAAAGGAGAAAAGTTTATAACATAGAAACAAAAACAAATCATCCTCCGTCATTAATTTGACGACGTGGGCCGAGGCATTACTGGTCGGAAGCGAAAACTCGACACGAGGCGGGCGGACGAACAGCGACGAGCAAGGGAGGGAAGAGGAAAATGGGGAAAAATAAAGCCCTAGCGAGGTTTAGATTAACCAATTGCTTTGTTCTTTATCTGCGACCGTGTCACGAAATATGGGTTGTGCCGTCGGCGACAATCGAATCACTTAATTCGATATCGTTGTTATGCATTCGGCTTGGCAATTATCGCAAATAGCGGGTTGTTGCCTTGGCATTTAGTTCTTTAAACCCGTTGTTACGGTTTACGAACTACTGCGCCGTCATGCGGCTTTCAGAACCGCGACATTGCGAACCATGTTGGTTAATAGTTTGCACAGCAAACTAATTTTATCTTTTTTTTGAAAAATACAATAGTTTAGTACAAAACTCGAAAGCTATTTGCCTAAGCTCCTCTCCAGTTTGTAATATTTCAAGTGAAACTTAGAAATAACTTTTCGAGTCTCTTCAATTAGCTTCATAGAGAAAAAGAAACACTATTCACATTTTTAAGTTATGTTTGGATCTCAAGGAAAGATGAAAAATTAACTGTGCGAAAAAACTTTAGAATTACACCGTTTCTTTATCATGATTCTGATTAACTAAATCCAAATTTTACAGACTTTCATTTATCATTAACAGTTGAAGCGAATACTACACTAAATCAACACCAATTGATTGCCCAAAAATCGGCACTATAAAGAAGATAAATACATGATATGTCAATGGCCATTCAAGTCCTCAGATAAGTCCTAGGTTCCAAATATATCCCTTTTTCCACGGTTTCTCAGCAACGATAATACATCATCGGTCATCAATGACAATTTGGTATCCATGGCTCTCGTGCATCTCAAATGCTCGTTTGTCAAAGCATCCCTCTCGAATAATATTCCAAACCCCATTTCACATCTAAAACCGATCATGAGACAAACAAATCCCAAGAAAATTCCAATTTCATCACATTTTAGCACCAATATAGCACAAACAATCAAGATCTCACCATTTGAACCAAAAAAATTAGAAAAATCACAGTGGGTTATACACAATACCATACCTGGCAATTGGAGGGGCGATTGGAGGCTCCGACTTAGTGCTGATGTGTCTTATGGAAGAAGCGACAAAGACTAGAGGGAACCAATATAGCATAAACAATCAAGATCTCACCAATTTGAACAAAAAAATTAGAAAATTTGCAACACATTGAAACAACAAATGTAAATAGTAAATTGAAACCATGCTATCTCAATACAAACTTTGATCAAAATAATGAAAAGATAACAATATATACCTTTTAAGAACAAGCTCATGTATTGCATTTTCCCTTTGTGAGTAAATCTAAAAGGTTAAAAAGTAAAAACAAACAATCACTTAATAATCCTATTGATAATAAAAGACTTAAAAATGAAAAATCGCTTGAACCCTATGAACCCTATTTGGCCATGTAATTTGGCTTTAAAAATAGAATTGTTTTTTTTTCAAATAGTTCTTTTACAAAAATGATATATTAAAGGATAGACCACCTACATACACATGACTGCAAAAATTACAGAAATTCTCCATTATTTCTTAATCAAGTGTGCTAAGGCCGAAGGAGGCGAGAAATGGGTTGGTTATGTTCTAACCACCATTTTTTTTTTTTTTTTGATGAATAGCAGACAATCATCATTAGCAAGAAGCCGGTGGACCCTGTGGCAGACCATCGAGGACATGCACGAAGGGGGGTGCACAGGCCTATGCAGACAGGACAAAAACCTTGACCCTCCAAAAAATATAGAGATACACAAAATGCATCTTACAAAAGAATAGTCCATATCATGGATCAAGCTATTGAAGCATAAAGATATGAGAAAACAACGCTACAATTCTTGAAATAGAAGCAAACATCTTTGAACCTCACTTATTATCTTACTTTACAGATTTTATCTATGCGGTAGCATAGAAAATGGGCCAACCGACCCATTTGACCCAACCAATCAGTCCCACTGAGCAAATGGTGGAAAATATTTTAAATGAAGTAAAATTTGCATAATTTCTCTCCATGGTATATGTGAGTTGTGGTTGTCTTGGATCTCCTTACTTTTGCCAAAATGGAAAAAGTACTTGTTTAAAATCAGTAAAAATTTTGTTAGATTTAAATTGATCATGATAATTATTTTAAAACTGTTATTGAGAAACCTATTTCCTAATGTTTTTCGCAAAATAAAAAATTGTTTGAAAAATTATCTTTTATCATTCCTTTTCAGTTTTAGGTCCTAAGAGCATCTCCAGCAGTTAGCAAAAAACGGCATAAGCTATATTTTTGCTCCACTTGGTACGAGATTTATCTTAAAGCCCCAAGAAATTGTGAGCTCTCAAACCAGTGATATCTAAAATTTTAAATTTATCTTAAATTTATTCAATTTTACCATTTTAACTACTTAATAATTCACATTCATCTATCTTGCCCCTGCATATCCTTTCTCTACATATAAATTTTATTTAAAATATAAATATAAATAAATATTTAATTAAAATTTAAAAAATTAAAATATTAATTCTATATACATATATATATATATATATATATATGCTATATATATATATATATATATATATATATATATATATATATATATAAATATTTAATTAATAATTTTAGTAGTTGAAAAAAAATTATTACAAATATTAATTAATTTTAAAATTTTGTGTATAACTATAAAATAATGAAAAATAAATAATTTGTCAGTATAGGGTTAAAAATAAATGTGTTAGATTAATAGAAAATTATGATCCCGATGTCTGATTATTAAAGATTTTGCTAATTTACCGAAATCAGTATTGGTTTGTAAGTTGATAAATCTTGAGTGATTTAACGTATCGATGATTGTTACCAGTCGCGTGAGGTTATAAAAAGTTCACATCGAGTTACGGATTATTTGACTATTTGATTTGTCAAATCCATTGGGCTTATAAAAGCAACATCGGGTTCGGATAATTTATTGGTCATTGGGCGATTTGTCACATCGCATTGAGGTTGTAAAAGGCAGTGCTATATATATCTTGACTTGTCAAATCCTGAAACACTGGCTTCTTTATGCATTTCGGTGCTTGATAAAGGAGCAAAAACATCTATAAATCCAGGAAGATGTCTTTAAAGTGCAGCTGGCATCAAAGGTATTGATTACTCAGCGAAAAATTAGTAAGCTTTGACGTTTTTGAATTATTCATCTTATTCAGATGAAGAAGAAAGAAACCGTGGTTCGTCCATTATCGGGACCCAGACAAAACTCACAAGATGCGGGCTCACAGAGATAGAATCGGTAGGCTATCTGAGGTATCGTGGCCAGGAGTTAAGCGGCCATTCTTGGCGCTAAATGATTGCCGTTGAGAATCCGGTCTCACGTGAAATTTGACCTGACTCGCCAAGCGCTTTCGTTTTTAAGTCGGCGCTGTTTAACTGAATTTTCTGTGCGGCTCAGCCAGCGTAATGATTATTTAGTCTGAAGAAAAATCTTGCTGCAATAGCATTAGAGTTTATCCAGGTGAACAAAAATGACGGTTGCGCCATGCTTGCATACTGGTATGTCTGCGGACTCAATCGATGATGTCGAATTGGAGAGAAGCGCGACCATGAATGTGTCAGCGATTACGCCGGGGGTGGTAGAAATTTTTGGGCCTGAATATCTCAGATTCCCAAACGCGGTTGACATCTCTAGGCTATTACGGAAAGCTAATCAATGTGGCTTTCCTGGAATGTTGGGCAGTTTGGACTGTATGCATTAGGCGTGGAAAAAGCATCGTGACATATCACGGAATGTATCTGTACATGTCGCAAACCGACCTCAACCAGCTGCTCAGCGTATCTCTCTGACTTGTGGATATGAAATGTTTTTGGCATGCCGGGATCTATAATGATATTAATGTCTTGTAGCTTGATTTGTTTCTTTAGCTTTGCGAGAAGGATGTGACCCTTCTGTAAATTATATCATACCGGGGCAATCATTCTGATATGGGATCTTATCTTGTAGGCGGTATATATCCAAAATGGCAGCAAATTGTTAATCGATTTGTCCATGAGTTATTTCGTAGATTCTTTTTTTGCAGCAAACATAGAGTGCAGAAAGAGGATGTAGAAGGCAGTAACGGGATCTTTGTTTCGTTTCTTTATCGTTAGAAATGAAACCGATTCTAGTATTATGAATACTTAGTTTATCGTGGCGTGTATTATATTATCTGACATGATAATTGAGGATGGCGGGTTGATGTGATGAACTTGTTGCGATGGCTTACGCTGATAACGTATGTCATTGGGCAGTGGCTCCGATTCAGGAAGTATCCGCGGGCCGATACGCTGATCAATTGTAGTAACCAGCGCCATTCGGTCGAACACCTCTTATGCCTCGCCCGCAGCGTCATTGCACATGCGTAGATTCTAACGCGACAAGGCGTTATCGAGTGAATTTGCACTATTTTAATATTATGTTTCTTGTAATAAGTGATATTATGTTTTTTGAATGAAAATTTAAGCACATTTGCGTCTTTTAATCATTTTTCTTATTAGAAATGCATGATAATTTGAGCATTTCATTTTAATTAAGTAGGCAAAAATTGAAATTCACATTGAAAATGGCAAATTTAGTAGTGCGGAAATGCGATTAAAGTTGGAGCTATCTTTGCGTTTTCATTGTTTTGCCATGTCAGCATTAACCCCTACGTAGTTAATAATAGTGTTGTTCGTGACGTATGTGAATATAATTTGAAATAATTGCGTAAATCGTCGATCGTCTGAAATCATCTTATTAAAGCGCATCCTATCATCCACGGATGGAGGATGTGTAACTAATGAAATTGAGGCGTCTTGAAGATAGAGCTGCGGATGATCGGCTGATGATGCGATTATGTCGAGTGTATCTCACATATGTACGTTTGAGCGGCCAACCTTATTATCGACTATGTAAGCGTAGATTATGGCGAAAGCGATGAAAAATGCAAGTAGATCTAACTTTTAATATCTTACAGACTCTTAACGTTTATTTTCAATGTAATTTCAATTTTGTTTCTTAATTAAAATGAAATGTTAATTATCATAATAACCCAATTGTAAAAATAATTAAATATCATTGCTTAAATTTTCGTCGAAAGAGCATGCGTAACATGACATGTAATATGTCAAAATAGGCAAATTAAAACGATAGCGCTATAAAGTGGCGTCACGGATGTCTGATGATAATCGTGAGCGGAGGACATAGTAGGTGTTCGAGATCTCGAATAATGTGGTTAGCCATAAATTGATGAGATGTCGGCTCCGTGATCATAATAGGCGTGGTTCCTAATGATCGCTAATCGTCGTTGTCGGAAAACTTTTGCAAATGAGTTCGGTATTAATACTTTCATCCTCAATTATCGTGTTGTATAATATATCTGTATTTCGTAATAAAACCGATAATCAGCAATGTCATAATCGGTGATCACCAAGACAATAGCAAAGCGAACTGAAGCACTGATGACGATTACATCGCTTCGTGCTTCTACATCTTTGTTTGCAAAAGAATTAGTAGTGTGCGAGATCACGGGATTGATTGAGCGATTGTTGCTTTCGATTTTGGATATATCTGTCTGCCGAAGATAGTATCGTGTTGTAATGGTTGCCGTATGGTATAATTTGCGGAAAGTCGCATCATTACCATGGGTTAGCAGCAATTGAGTGTAATCGTTAATATCGGTTGTTAGATCGTACGAAAAACATTTCACGTACGAAATTCGTAGAGGCGGCGGCCCGGCTATGATAGTTGATTAGATGGGCATTAGCGATGCCACGATACGTGATATCTTCGGGCCGGTTTCCTTTAATGCATCACGGTCAGCTACTTGCGACGTTAAGAAAGCGCGTTGATTGGCACCGTAACAACAGAGATGTAGCGGCGTTTGGAAATCACGAAATATTGATACGAAAATTTATACGCTACTGGCGAATCGTTTGACGCATTGATGGTTGTCTTCTCACGATCGCATCTTTAAATCGATTGAGTCGCGAACCATCATGGTATCGCAGCGTCTGAGTCTGTGATCATTTTTGTTCACCGGATAAATCACGTATTGGCATCATTTTCTTCTTTGCGAAATAATCGTTGTGTTGTTGGGCGTATGTAAGAGTCGAAGAAACAAAGTAGGCTTAAGCAGCGGCGCGTGAAATAATGTTTAAATGGCGGATTCTGGCAGAGAGAAATGTCATTTAGCGGCAGAGAATGGCGTACTTCGATTACGATGTCGGGTATTACTCTTGATTCTATCTCCGGGTATGCGCGTAAGTTTGTCTTTCAAACTCGATGTTGCGGCTTGAACCCACGTGTTTCTTTCTTCTTCATCGAAAAAGATGAATCGTTAAATAGGCGTTTGAAAAAGTTACTTTCGTTTTTCTTGTGGTAATTAGACCCACGCCCAGTGTGTGTAAATTCACAGGGCAGTACTCACTTGATTTATAAATGTTTTAAGTCTTTATAGTTCTGAAATACATAAAAGCGGTGTTTCGTGATTTAATAATTGTCTGTTATTATATATAAAAGCCAGGTTTTTATCGGCTTTTCTAATACGGAGTATGATGTAATAATCTGACTGATGACTGTCATCATCGAACCGTGTATCTTTTATAATATGATTTAAACAAGATGCGACCAATGACATGTCAAATAATCCAAAACCCGATATAACTTTTATACTTAATAATGATGTGAAGTCGTCAGTGACGTATTCATCCTTTCAGATTTATAGAACTTCTGGCCGTGCAGTTTAAGAGAAATCGAAGTAAGTCTTTATCATTCATTGGATCAGTTTTTATTAATCTCCAGCAGCATTTTAATTTTTAACTACATGTTGATAAATTATTTTTTTAAATTATTTTTTATAAAAATTTAAAAATTTAAATTAATTATTATTTGTAATAAAAAAATTTCCAACTACTAAAATTATTAATTAAATATTTATAACATATTTTATTTTTAATTAACTTATTTTAATTAAATATTTATTTTATTTTAAATTTTAATTATGTTATATTTTATTTTATTATATTTTAATAAAAATTTATATCTTATATGGAGTGATATAGATGAATGAAGAATATATGATGTAATTATTAAAAAAGAGAAAGGGTAAAATTGAAATAGATTTAGGATAGCTAAAATTTTATATGCACGTTGTTGGAGCTCATACCATTTTAGCTTTAATATAAATATCAAAAAATTGCTTTTTGAAATAAAATATAGCTTTAGATACAGTGCTTTTTCTTTAACTGACAGAATCTTCTGGCATCATTTTCTTACCATATTAATTTTGTTTTAGCATATTCTCTAGCAAATCTCAAAACCTATAAGCAAAAATTGCAAAAAAAAATGACAACAAAATTCGAACACTAATGGGCTACAGGAGAAGATTTCATAAATATAAAATTCTACACTACCTTCAACGAAGCAACAAAATCTAAACAAAGTACCAATCCAAAATCCATATGAAGCCAGCAACAAAATCAAAGAAATGATAAACAGAAACAACGAATCAGAGTACACCAATCCAGGAAAGCATATCCAAAAACCCAACAACAAAATCAAAGAAATGATAAACAGAACCAAAGTATTGGGTCTGATGATCAAGCAGTGTCAAGAGCTAAGACAAGTTAAGTCATCTTCAACGGCGAACTCGTATGCAATGAAATTTATCATTATGGACAAAACTTCTTCCTTTTTTTCAGACAAAGCCCAGTTCCTCTTTTTCAGACAAAACCAGAAAATATAAGAGGAGAAAACCGAAGGTTTATGGGTCAATGCAGAGAGAGAAGGAGAGAAAGTGTTGGCAGATATGGAATATTGGATAAAATGTAGGGAGAGAAAATCCCGAAACAGAACATGAAACCAGATCTAGTTTATCTCTCTCCAAAGATCGATTTGTACCTGGACTTTGTCGAAGCCCTTGCAGTTGGAAGAGCTTCACTTCAGTGGGTTTCTGCTCATCATCAATCACGACAACGGCCGCCATATTCCCCCTCTCCTCTGTTAGGTTCCTCATAAAATGGGAAGAAAACCAGAGAAAAAAAATGGAAGTATGCAAACCGAAGACCAACCTTCGAAGCCGATGAGAAGGGAGGTGAACTAGGGTTTGGTCTTTATATTTATAGATCATTTAATCATTTTTTTAAAGAAAACGGGTCACGTGGGCTGGACCGGCCCGAACCAAATGGACTGCGGGCTTAATCCGGCAGGTCCAATACGATCGCCCTCCAAATAGTTAAAAATAGTTAAGTATGTCAAGTAATTTACTGAACCCACATGGGGAGAGAACATGTTCTATAGATGTAAGCTTTATAATTGTAACTTATTCTTTAGAGACGGTTGGAAAAAATGTCAAAAATAATAATAAATATGATGGAATCCGATACTTATATTTTGAAGTGTGATACGCCAAAAAGAAGAAGAAATATTACAAAAGGCGGATGAGAATGACGGGACGATCTTTGGCGTTTTGGTATGAAGAAGAAAAAGAAAAAGAAAATGATGTCATGAAAGAAGAAAAATATGACAAAAGCGATTTGGATCTCAGGCCAAGCGTAGTGGCGTATGTGTCAGAGATAAAGAAGAATCGATCTTGATAAATGTCTAAGTATAAATATATAGATTTAAGGTTGAGGATCTCAGTAAATATAGTTTACTACATTGTAACTTATAAAAGTGATTAGCTTTTAAAAAAAACAATCTTATTTATTTTTCAATGCACTTGGTAATGTTTCATACCTTATCAATGCGACCATGGAAGAGCATAATGTCAATGTAATCTTCTCCAATGTGGTAGGTTATCAGGTATGTAGTCAACAGAACCTATCCATTATTCTTGAAGAGCATGACAAATATATCCCGAATCCTTCATTGAAGACCATGTCTGGTCGACATTTTTAGGAAAGGTGAGATATCTCAAAACCCTAGATTTGTGAATCTTCTAATATATCACACGTTTTTTTTCTTGAAAAATAATAATTTTGTGGGCAAAGGTGTTCTTTTTCATTTCATGAATTTATATTATCTCTTAAGATAAGGAGTTTTTTTTTGCAAAAAAAGGATAAGGGTGTTTTTGTCAAAAACTCACAATCATGCAAAATTTTGATAAGGGGTCAAATTTTAGAAATTGGGTTTTCGAAATGTCTTTTAATAAAATCACCTATATCAAAATAATGAATTTATGAATCTAACATATCTCATGTTTTTATTTTGAAATAATCAATTTTTGACAAAGATACCATTTTTCATTTTATGTATTTTAATCATCTCTTTAGACAAGGAGTTTATATGTGATAGAAAACAATGAATGTATTTTTGTCAAATACTCAAAATCATGCAAAATTTGATAAGGGTCAGATTAATTAATGAAATATTTGATTAAAAGACATGAAATAATGCATGCAAAATTTGTGAATCTAACCTATCATGTGTTTGCCTTGAAAAATAGTTATTTTTGGACAAAGATGCCCTTTTTCATTTTATGTATTTTAATTATCTCTTAAGAGAAGGAGTTACCTTTGAAAGAAAGCAAAGAGGGTATTTTTGTCAACGACTAAAAATCGTGAAATTTTTTTATAAAGGGTCAAATTAATTAATGAAATATTTGGTTAAAATACATTAAATAATGCATGCAATATTTGTGAATCTAACCTATCACACGTTTTGTTTCTTGCAAAATAATTCTTGTTGGACAAAGATGTCCTTTTTATTTTATGTGTTTACATTTTCCCTTCAGATAATGAGTTACCTTTAAAAGAAAACAAGGGTATTTATATCAAAGACTTAAGAAATGCAAAAAATTTGATAAGAGTCAAAATTTAATTATTAGAGATATTTAGTTAAAAGACATAAATAAAACAGCCTGAATTTTGCTAATCTAACATATCACAGGGTTTTCTTGAAAGATCATCCTTTTGGATAAAAGTGTTTTTTCATGTATTTATATTATCTATTAAAAGGAGTTACTTTTACAATAAAATAATGAGGGTATTTCTGTCAAAGACTCAAATTCATGCAAAAAAATAATAATGAGAGGTCAAATTTCCGGGTTTTCAAAAGTTCTTTTGGTCAAATCACTTTTAGTAAAAAGAAATAAAATAATGTACGATTTGTAAATATAACCCATCCCATATTTATTTTTCTTTGAAAAATAACCCTTTTTGGACAAAAGTGCCCATTTTCATTTATTGTACTTATATTATCTATTAAAAAATGGTTACTTTTGCAAGAAGACCATGAATGTATTTTGGTCAAATTTTCGAAATTGGATTTTCAAAATGTCTTATTATCATATCACCCTTGATTAATTAGGGTTTTGGATGGGTCAATCGGGTTGGGCTTCAAGGCAGCTTTGGGCCCATGATTGGGTCAAAAACAGTAAAAACTGTCACCACAGAAGCTCATTTAATCCATTCAAAGATATAGGCCCGAAATTTGGGCCCAAAAGTTTGTAGGAATCAGACTTGCAAGAAGAGAAAGATAATTAAAAGCATGTCTTGTTATGGTTCTCAAAAACAGTTTTTGTTTTGGAAAACATAAAACATGGAGAATATAAACCTTTAAGTGATAATAATGAGAAAATTCAAAACTGCCCGAAATTCAGTTGCTGTGTTTAAAAGCAAATCTGATAACAATTTTAAAGAATAGGAACACGAGTCGTGTGGATCGGAAACTCAGAGAATGAGTCGCTAATAAATTATTTTTTGAGAAACTATATCTCAATATATAGAAATAAAGTCTGAACAATTATATTAATAAGTTTAAACTTGAAGGATAGAAAAAGTACAAATCCCAGTACTGTACATGTTTTGTCTTTGCAGATAGTGATTTATCTGACTATCCATATTTTGAAAGCGATTGAAAATGAGTTCGTATAATCAATAGAATCAAATATCTCTTTTTCTATGTATACCACTAAGCGATATTCAACATTAAATCACTCATTCTATTTAAGTAAATCGGTTTTCCCACGACTTTAAGCAGCGAAAATACTCTTTCAGCGAGATATTGTCGCGACGGGTAGAGTAATGTCAATTCAACTAAGCGATAAACCATGAAGAGCTATATTTCATAGTTTCTTTCATCTTCTTTTACTAGACTTCCCAAGTCTTCCGCGTTAAAGAACCGACCATCTATTCTCTATCACTAAGAAAGATTGAAGTTCTACGAGAAAGAAATGTGCGTCGGTACTTGTGAAGTCTACTAGATAAAAGATCGAATGAATGCGCGAACTTCATCCATATCAAAGTAGAGAATCCGTTAACTTTGGATGAAACGTGCAATCTGTCGAGTAAATCCCATGCTTGCTTAGGAGAAACGATGATTATCTCTTGTATAATTGAATCAATATGCAACAAAATATTAATAGTAATTAGAATTAAATATGAGACAACTTTTATTTAAAAATAAATAAATAAAGTCATAGTTTTAATTATCTACTCCACAAAATATTTCCACTCGGTAATGATGATAGTTTATGACCGTTTGTCCAGTACTCTTCATGGGCAGATCTTGGTACTATGTCTTCCATATTAACAATTGAAATTTTTATTATTAGTAGCTTAACAAAACGTCTCTGTGAACAATGACCATCCATCCAGATTCTCTTAGACTTTGTAACTCAATTTTCACAACTTTGATATGAATAATAGTATTTAGAATATTTGCATCTTTCTCTTGCAAAACCATAGATAATCTATTTGTAATTCCCAACAAACGTTTCATCAATATCATAGGAAAAACAAACTCAAAAGTCTGCATCCTTTGGTACAACCAAGGATCAAAATATCGGTAAACACGAGATATATCGGTAATTGGATTTTACGGAAATATCGGAAATATCGGTAAAATATCGGTGGATATTTTTACAAAAATATTGGTTATTAAAATTTTTCATATTTTAATTATATAGATTATGAGAAATGATTCTTATGAATTAAGGTAGATTAAAATTCAAATGGATTAGTAATTATTAAATTAAATATGTTATATTTATTATCTATTATTCGAATATTATTATGTTAAAGAGATATTATTTATTTGTTTTGTTATTATTATAAATATTATATAGATAATGAGAGAGATTCAAATATTATATATTATAATTTTAAATTTTTAAATGATATTATTTTATTTCTTTTCCTTTACTGAATTGTCTTGATTTAAAAATATTATAAGTTATAATATAAAATAAAAATAAAATAAAATAATATAAGGATTATGAGCAAATAAATAGTAGAGAATATAAAAAGTTTACAAAATTATATATAATAAGTGTCATCCAGACTTGGTGGTTGGAGGGTGTACTTCCGGTTTGTTTTGGTGGGTTGGCAGTGAAGTAATTTTTCATATTTTGGAGCCCGGGAAAAAATCGAAATTTTTTTTTCCGAGGGGAAATGTCGGTATTTATCGGAAAAATCGATTTTCTCCGATTTTGCCAGATTTTCCCGTTTGAAAATCTTTTCGGCCTGCCGCCGATTACCAATGAGAAAATCGTAAAACTTTTCGATTTTTGTCCATGAATTTAACCCCCTAGCGAGCTCCCGATTGAGTTGGTCTTTGTCATCAAACACAGTTTGCCAAAACTTCCAACAACGTGGCCACATATCTATGAGGCGAACAATGAGTGACATAGTGTGACCCCAGCCCGAGTATCTTTGGTCTATATGAAAAGTCTCTTGATTTTTCTGTGCATTTCTCCATTCTCAAGGCGTTCTACCCTTCTCTCATGTTCCTTTTGTCGAGTTAAATCGACCTTTTCAGAATGATGCACATGTATTCACAATCATAGCAAATTAACAAAAAATGTGAGTATATCGATTTGTTTTGCATACGGCAACAATTACCAGCGAAGTTGATGTACAACAATGAACCCTTTATGAAGGATTTTCTCTCAAAAATAAGTGACTTCAAACCATTAAACTCCACCCTACTTGTATTCTTGCACAAAGCTCATACCGCCGACCTCTCCAATCTCGTGAGACAAACCATATTTAACCAAGAGAGATTAATGCTTCTTCAAACATTTCAGATGTCTCCCTCAACGTAGACTAAACCTAAAAATCGTTCAATTATTTCTCCACGCTTGTTCATATCTAATCACATGACCATTTGTTCTTTCCTTTGACAATCAGGCTTCATCAACCATAGCCAGAAAATGGCTTTGTATCACAAAGATCACTTAACATTGCAAGTGTAGTTTTAACGACACAAGCATTAATCATGTCTTTTAGATTAATGGACGGTCATCTAGTTATTACTGGAGCATTCTTGAAAACAACATTCGACCTCCTCTGATTCAGCAAGTTATACCAATGCACTAACTCGAGAAAATTTTCTCTTCATTACTTGATGTGGAAGACTCATAATGTCCTCACGGCTAAACCACGACCTAAAGATAGCGAATAACGTAAGGGTGATGCCGAAGCAGATACGATAAGCTTGTTCACTTTTTAGATTTGTTCCCTTAACAATGTAAGCCACACTCTGTTTTTTATTTTGAAAGTTCTCAAAATATGTTCTTGCTTTGTTGTGGGCACTACTAGACGAACCAACATGGTCTCTAAATTTATCTATGGCTTTTTTCCAATTGCCCGAAGCAGCCCCGAACCCATTTGTTGTGAGCATACTCATCCTACATCAAACTACGGCGAAGAAACACCAAAAGCAAAAGCATCATCTTTGCTGCACTATGTCGAACCAAAATATTATCTTAAACCAAGCATCTCTAAAACTTATATTATCTTTTCCATACTTCTTATTCGGAAAAATATGATTGTGTGGTTAACAAGGACCTTTGGATGCGTATTCTCTTCTAATACGGTCACGAATATTCACATTAAAACTTTCAATCGGGTTTCGTAATCCCGGATCACCTAACAGTAATAAATGCCGATTAATTTCAATCTCATCTGAGTACTCGTCAATTCAACATTCGCTAAGTATTTGTTTAGGTTTGTACCGGTTGTTAATCTTATGCTTAGTGACTAAACTTTTAGGCACGTTTGAAAAATATTTTCATTCTCAATAGGAAGACCAAAACTTACAGAAATAACCATAATTCTCTCAACTTTTTTTTTTTTCTTCAATATTTCAATATTACTAATAATTCAACAATTCAATAAAACAAAACAATTCTCAACAAATTCCAATTTATTATTCACAATTCAGCATCTTACAATTCAACAATCAACAATTCAATAATCCAATTCAACAATCCACAATTCAATAATCCAATTCAATAATTCATAATTCATCTAACCAATATCAATTGAATAATTAAAACTTGCTTAATCATTTAATTAAAAATAATCAAAATTAACTATTCAAATAAATACAATTGGAAACTCAAACTAGCATTTCTCATAATAGATGCATAGATTGAAAAATTATTCAAAAAATCAAAACTCAACCATTTTCTAAAAATTTACAAAACCCTAAAGCCTAAAAATTTGCAAATGAGTGAAGGAAACAAACCTAAAAATATTTGGAAGCAGTCAGCGGTGGTGTGAACAACGTGAGGAGAGAGGAGGAAGTGGACGGCCATCGTCGGCGCCTTGTGGCGAGGGAGGGGCGGCCGTCGTCAATTTGATCAGGTATTCGGACTCCGGGCCAGTCAGGGAGGTGAATGAATGCAGCCCCCGAGGGAGGGGCGGGCCTGTTTTCTTTCTTTTTATTTTTCAATTAGGACCAAAGCAGCGTCGTTTTGGTCCTAGTCAAAAAATTTCAGCCCCTCTTCCAGGAGATCGGCGCCCTTCGCCCCTTCCCCCTAAATCCATGTGCAGGCAATTCATTTTGCTTGTTTAGAAAACTATTCTAAAGAAAATAGTTTTTAAAACAAAGAATAATATGTTAGTGTTATGAAAACATAGGTTTTGAAAA
Organism: Tetrastigma voinierianum; assembly: GCA_016808115.1. Classification (NCBI taxonomy): domain Eukaryota; kingdom Viridiplantae; phylum Streptophyta; class Magnoliopsida; order Vitales; family Vitaceae; genus Tetrastigma; species Tetrastigma voinierianum. The sequence goes on from JAEQBH010003733.1 coordinate 989,390, forward strand.
CACAAAAAGAATGAAACTTAAATAAGTCTTTAGTATTTCTCATGTTTTAAAACAAAACATGTTCTTGAAAAAATAGGAAACAAGCATTTTACTAAATCATGAATTAAAAAAATGGTGATTTACATCTTAATTTTAACATTGGAGTTTGGTTCTTACTATTAAATTTAAGAGGTATTAAGTCATTTTTGGTTTCACATTTTTAAACTGTTTTAAACAATTTTGAAATATAAAGAATACCAAAATATTTTATAATATAAAAAACTGTGTTAAAGTAGATCCCCTTTGTTGGGAGCTTGGAGGAGGTAATAGATTAAAAATATTCTTTAAACACATTCAAAAGAATAAAAAATAAATTTAATTTTCAAATTAATTTTGGCCTACAATAATCAGAAAATAGTTTTTAAAAATTCTTCCAGAAATATACTTCTCAAATTTGTTTTCCAAAATAATTACTGAATGCACCTAATTTGATCAGATAAATTGTATTTAAGAAAATTAAAAATTAAAAATTGCTTAATACAATAAATAATGAATAAAATTTATGGAAGAATCATCCATCAATCAATCATCTGTTGGTAGTCACTTCCTAAATATTCTATCCAAAAATAGGGAGGCCAAAAAAAAAAGCCAATGGAAAAATTCAACATGGAGTATTTTTATTTTTAATAGCATCTACAACCAGCAACATGAATCTTCTTCAGTATCTTTATTTTTTTTTCCTGCAACTTTCCAACATACCAAACAAGAGATCAAACAAATTGAGGCCTTAATGTAAACCTTTATATCACTATCCTGCAATTTTCCAACCTTCCAATTTCCAAACAAGAGCTCAAAGTGATTTTTGGGCTATCAACTCTGAAACTTAATTCACAAGAAACTCTACTGTTCCTCCAAACCTGATGAAGATTCCGAGTAATACTCGATCCAAATGGAAAAGGGTATGAAAGAACTTTTTGGACCCAATTAAATATTCCAGTAATTGGGTTCGAAGATTTTCGGATTCAGAGATGGAGATAACTAAACATGTCTAAGTATATCCTACTCGGTATTAAACTCTACTTCAAATAAAATTAATAAATAACAGTCACATGCAACAGCTTCGACATTTAGAAACCAGACCAAAACCCTATTCAAATCATGTGTATTAAACCTGAAATCAACACCAAATTATCCAAAATCATATTCTTTTACAGCAGCTAGTAATAATCTCATCACCTCTTGTTTTCAGCTATGAACAAAGAAGAAACACAAAGCCAAGGATGACTTCCCCAGGGACACCAGCAGGAACACGAGCCGCTGACAAATTCATCGTATGCCTCGTCAGTCATCCGAGGCCGGACCCACCTAGGTAGTCGGAGGAGAACCTGAATTCCGGCGGCTGAAAGACGCCATCACTGTTTGAGCCGCCGCTAGTGACATCAGAGCTGGAGGTGGTGCTGGAAGACCCTTTTCTGTTGTCTTCTTGCTGATGAACTTCAGATTCCGATGTATTTCCATTGAAAGGTGGCTGAGCTGAGCCTGCAATTAGAGCATCTGTTGAGGGAGAAGACAGTGGCTTCGGCTCGTGTTCTTGAAGCTTGGCCGCATTGAGGAAGCGTCCGCCAGCTCCCCGAGGCCTCTTCAAGGCGTGGAGATGCCGAGATTCATGGAGATAAGGCTGCGCAAAGATTCAAAAACAGGATCCGACAATAGAAAGGTTTTTGTATCAGTCAAACTATCAAAGTGATCATATATATGGCCTCGAAGCATAAGGCCAACTTTTGAATAGGTGTTGAAATCAATGACACAATAATAAAACACGAAAACAAAGACAAACACGAAGATTTTACGTGAAAACCCTTGTGGGAAAAAACTACGAGCAGAGTAAAAAACTTCACTATGAATATGAGAAAAATTAAAATATAACCTCTAATTCCCTAATTTTCTCTGGTCGGATATAAGCTCAAAACCAAATCCGGGTCACAAATCAACAATAGGTACAAACCTTTTTAGCTTTGATGAGTTTGTTTTGAGCTTCAAGCTTAGCACGATGCTTCCTCCGCCTCATAATTCCATTATACTGCTTTGGATTGATGAAAATGACCTCATCTTGTGGATTCAAGACAGGCAATGGAACCCGAGAAGCCACCATTCCCATCATTTGAGCATGATGAATCTGTCGACGGCTCATCGATAAACAAGTCATAATTGGGTGGCAAAAGAAACACATCTTTGGGCGCTAAAGCACGCGAAAGATCGAGTTTAAATACTCTCTAGATTGATTGAAGGACAAGAAAATCAGAATCTACATTGAAACCAGCACATTCAAAAAAATAATAATAATAATAATCAACAAAACATTAAGCTGTCCTTCCCTGTTTTAAAAGGCTATAAGAATAATTTCATTTTTGTAATACTGAATTTGCATCTATGCCTTGGAAACTTAGACTTCATAAAGAAGTCATCTGGGGTTAAGAAAATAGAAAAGAAGAAACTTTGCTGCTATAAAAAATTAATTAAGGAAAGGGAAAGCAAGGAATCATAACAGCAAAGGAGATGCAAAGTAGAAAAATCATTAAAAAAGTTAAAATTATTTGCAGACCGGGAAAAATTAGTAGACCTCCTTCACGAACATCTAAGAATCTGTGAAGGCCAGCATACCATTTGAGGCAAATTAACAACAAATTATAAAAAATGAATAAGCTTGAGGATATATAGGAGAGGTGTTATCAATTAGGAAGGATGTTTAGAGTCTAGACTTTGATGAGTCACACCTTTGGCTAGAATTACACTTTAAAAAAAAAACCCGAGGAAGAAAAGAAACCTTAATTAAATGCAAGAAAAGCAGAGAATAAAAAGAAAGGCACACGATGAAATCATCGTACGTAAAAGAGCACTAATCAGTTTGAAGCATATGACAAATGGCAAGTCTCCATGCTCATTTACTGGATCTCTTTTTACATTTATGTAGCTAGCATTAAGACGAATTTTGCTGTTTCGGGGAAACTAGATAGTGGAAATGGTTCCAAGGACCCCTGGTGTGTAAGTGTTTGCAGCACTAGAACAGCTGATATTTTTGTTTATGTCAAGTTTTCGAGATTCCCCAGAAGAAAAGAAACAGGTACCCCAGCAAATTACCGTTAAAGCAAACTAAAGAAACACAAGGTCAAGTCATTTTTTAAACAAAATCTAAAGAAGGATTTACGTGTCTAGAACTAATGAAGCACATAAAAAGGTCGGTTCATCGGTCATCGATGGAGATAAGTTAAAAGGGAGTCCCAAAAGGTACCATTTCACCGTCAGGAACCAAAATATTAAATCCTCCAACAAAGTACGTGGCAACCAGAGTTTGGTATGAACTACAAGTCCATAAAGCCAGTCTTAATGTTGAATCAAACAAATTGATCCCAAAAAGTGCCTGATTTTCCTAAACATAAACATAAATCTAAAGCAGAAAGTTAATCAATTTAATATGTTGATCGTCTCCTTACACTTAAAAAGAGATCCTAAAATAGACCCGAAAGGTGGTCACACATAGAAATAAACGCGGTACTAAAGGCGAAAGCAACAGCTACACGTTTCATTGTCATCGGAAGGGGGTATTCGAAGGACATCACTGATTCAACACATAAGTGAACAGGCAAATTGCATAAAGCTGGTAAAATCCAGATGGGATTGTATATCGACACTGAAAATTTTGAATTTCCGGCTCTCAGTTTCCATATCATCAAAGGGAAGAGATGCCAATATATAATTTCTTCCTATGTAAATTCTCGTGAAGAATTAAAGTCTAGTTCCTCTCCATGACCTTTCCTTGAGGACTAAATTTCAAAAGGGGTGTAAATCAGGAAGCTAATATAAATGATGAAATACAATACAATTCTCAACAACAACTAAAAATGAATAAGTATACATTTAGTAATGATTCAGAATAACTGAAAATTTGTCGAGTTATGTAGATGATATAATCAGGTCATATAATCTTAAAAAAGAAAATTGAGTATAATTAGGGAGGAAATTCAACTTGTTGAAGAATCAAAGTGAACGGAATCAGTCTAATTCCGATACTGATGGTCATATCAGATCATATAGTCTTAAAAAGAAAAATGAGTGTAACTAGGGGGAAAAATTCGACTTGTAGAAGAATCAAAATGAAGGGAATAAGTTTAATTCCAATAACAATCGGTCATATTGTCTTATCTATCCAACCATATATATAGATAGGTATATAGATAAGAACATATACAGGATATATATACATCATGCAGTACTTACCATAGCCTTTGTATCATAGGCAGGTGCTCGTAAGTCGCCGTAGTATATCTCGGTGTCAGTGATCGGAGTGTGGGCCTGACATTGGAAAAACAAAAATCAAGATTAACATCCAACCCCACAACCACCAAACCATGAGTAAGAATCGACTTACAGTCAATCGGTTACAATCAACTTGTGAGGGAGGGAAGAGATAATCCTGAGTTCCTATTGATACAATGGAGAAGCCCATGATGGTTTCATATATCCTAAGCAAGCAAAAAAAAAAACAGCAAAAATTAAACATTCTGCTGGCCTAACAACAAAAAAAGCAAAATAAACCAATTAATTTGAGGTACAAGTCATGAAATACTTCTTTTAAAGGAAGTCCTTTCACATCTGAGACTCAGGTTAGAACTAAACAGAACCATCTTAATTCAGCTCCACAAATTGAAGAAAACGTGTAATAGAAATGAACATGGAATAGCTATTTATACCCAAAGCGGAGCACGGTAGTGGAAATATACTTTTTTTATCAAACTGCTATCAGCCATGTTGAAACTTAAAAAGTTATATTTTTCCCCCTTTTAAATATGCAAGCATGTCTTTCTTACATTCACAAGTCGTGGCTTGTGGGGGGGAAAATGTTACTCAGAGGTGTAAGCTACCTTAGCAGTGAAGTCTCTCGGAAATATGACAAACACCTAGATCCACCAAGTTGATCCATAAGGTTGTTCACTAAGTGTGTGAGCATGTTTTTGAGGGTACGAATGCGTGTAACTGTGTGTTCATGCCAACGATATCTAATTCCATTTTTAGGGTGACAATTTGTGACATAGGAGAAAATAGTTTTCTAGAGGTGCTGGCCGACTTAGCAAGTAAATTCTCCCATTGATGGCACCAAAGCCATGGGATTGAATCATGCCTTTTTTCTTTGTTGGAGATAAGGACCTCCTTACGAGCATCCTCAGGGAAATCAGGTATGATCTTCTAGAATGGCAAGCAACAGCTAATTGAAAGTGCTATCATATCTTTTAACGACGCTTAAATATGCAAATTGGTACAGAGGCGGTACACTACTAAGTGCCATTAATCCAAGGCCTGCTTACCCAAGCACCAGCAATGAGACACGGGGTTGCCTCATACACACCATCCACTGTTAGGAGGTGAGCTCAGTGGTGAAGAGTTGAACAAAAGGAATAAATGTTCACAATTTGGACTAATCTAAAAGATTCTGCCACAACAATAAAGGCATGCTTATCCAAAAAAAAGAGTCGAAAGTATAACGAAGGATTAAACTAAACAGGATTACACCATATCATTGTTAGGATTAAAGAGTGGAAAGGATTAAAATAAAGGCATGGTTAGGGACTCTTCCATATGACAAAGGAAAACTGAAACCATACCATTGTCTATAGATATTAAATCATTATAAATAGGTTTATCAATGTGTCAAAGCACGCTACACAGGCACACCTGTAGGTGGACCATTACAGCCTTATCCTCAAGTTAAATCTGCTCTATGACTTGGAGCACACTGTTGCAAAAGTGATATATCAAAAGGAGGCTAAAGGTAAAGCCCGGAAAAGGAGGAGAATGATACCTTACACTTTGCTTTAACTCCTATGAAACAAAACAAAAACATTGCAGCATTGCCCCCAGCCGGAGAACATAGCAGCATATTCTTTTCCACCCTCCTCCCAAAAGAAGAAAGAGGGAGAGGGAGAGGGAGAGGGAGAGAGAGAGGGAGAATGAAGAATGTATAGAGAGAAGTGCACAACTACCTGATTGTGCTGAAATTATGCTTTGCCCATGAGTGTTATTTCCTCCCCAGTGAGCCACTTCAGAGTAAGATTGACCAGTTGACTGAGTTGAGGGTGAATCCCGATCTCGAACTTGGGAGCTTGATTCATACCAGTATTTATGATAATCTATGGTTTGAGTTCCTACCTTGAGGTGTGAAAATTTGGGCAGGGATGGTTGTGGAGTATTTGGTTCACTTGAAGTCCACCACTGCAGGTAACTGGCATCACATGGTGATGTTGAGCTCGGTGAATTTCCAAGGGATTCGTTCTTACACGACCGTTGCATTCTTCCAAAGAGCTTCCTACTCTTTTCAAGGAGTCACCAATTTGTGAAACAAATTCACCCACCTTAATGATTGTCAAAATTATGATCTTAGTTTGTTTAGCTTGCAATTCCAAATAACTATTTTTCTGCCATGATGACACCAGAATTCGATTAAATATATCCTGTTCTGAAAATAAATCATCAAAAGTAAATACCATACACTATTAAAAGCAATTTTACTATTAGAGCAGGCCGGAACGTAAAACATCAAGAGTTGGCAGCAGTATGTTTCACTCATTGACTGAGACACAAACAATCAGTCCATATAACAGAGTAACCATTTAAATTGTCGAAATATTGCAACATATTTTCATTAGAGGAAAAAGAAAAAGTATATCGAGGATGTGAAGGATCAAAATCTTGAACATTTCCACATTGGATGAGCTCCAACATAAAACGTTTTAACTTTTTTTTTTTATGTGATACAATTACAATAGAAACTAACCGAATGATGCCTAAAGTGCAATTGATACCTGAATAACTCCATACCTACAATCAGTATCGGGTACAAAGAACGATCCTAAAGAATCGGTTATTGATAGTTTCAGGAGAACAGACCAAACACGTTCAAGAACCCCGAAACTTTCCTCCAAAAACCTCACCCACCAAACAAATCAGCTTACTATGCTGAATGATGCTTCAATGCAGATTCAAATGTTCAAATCCACCAACTTTTCCAACATAAAGAACTCCACTGTCTTCTTCATTACAATTTCCTTCTCGATCAATGAAACTCTACAAAGCATAAATTTTAGGAACCTCCATTTTATAAACCACCCAAGGGGCACTTAAAAATTAAAAGTACCCATTATAATCTACATAGGATTTGAAATTAGTCTTATATTTATCTAAAAACACTTAATTGAATGAATTCTTTTTTCATCTTAAACTTAAAAGTTAAAACAGAAAAGCATGCCCAGTTAAAATCCTATCTCAATAAGTCCAATCACTTCTTGTCAATCCCAAATCCAAAAAACAACACAAAAACCTCAATAAAAAAATATTCAGTAAATTAATAACCGTGTTTAAATAATAAAATCTTAGGTGTAATAAATTAAGAACCTCATTCAATGCATAGGATAAAATGTTATTTAAAGATCCTTAAGGACCCCAGGAAATATATACTAATAACTGAAGAAAAGCATACAAAAAATTTACAAGCAAAAAATTATAATAAACCATTGATTAACTTCCGATAGTTTGTATTTTCTCAATTCAACTCTTTTTCAAAAACACCACACATTTGAAACATTTTTATCTTTTACATCATCAGGTTTTGAGATCACATCTCTTCCTTTTCCATCTTCCACCATTAATTATCATCTCTTCTTTTTTAAAGTAATTTGGTCTTCTATAGACTAACTTTTAATCTGCTTTTTCATATACAAGTAATAACCTGGTAGAAACATAACATTTATATATACCTGGATAAGATAATACTTTTTTTTGGTCCAAGAGTATTATTTTATAGGGGTTCTTTTGCTGCATTGATGACTTTTACAGGGGAAAAAATATAATTAAACTGTAAAACTAAATTATCTGACCATTCATGGATGCAAATTAAATTAAGGAAGGCTCTTTATTGGGAGATAACTGGAAAGATACAAACAAACAGAATCATCCAAAGCATCGGAACGTATATCCATAAACTAAAAAGAAAAAAGAAAAAGAAGATACTTCATGCCAAAACCCACCAAATTTGGTGGGTTGGATGACACACCATCAGATTCATAAAATCAGCCATAGAAAATCAAATTCTTCAAAGGCCGAACAAATGAAATTGCCAAGCAAGGAAGTAGTAGTAATATCACATAAACCCATACCCCAAGAATGGAAACCACTTCAAATTCACAACATCCAAAAGCCAGAAAGGAAAGAAAAGGAAAGGAAAAGAAAAAGAAAATAAAATCTCCCCAAAACAGCAAAAGCTCAAACACCAACAACACATGCAATTAATATCAACAACAACTTCTCAGTTCTCACCACCCCCGCCATTAAAACCAGAGCAACTCCACCACCTCAGCCTCCTTATGCTTATACACAAAACAAAAACCACACCCACATAGTAAACCTCAACCAACTGGATCAAAATTTCAAAAAAAGGAGAAAAGATACAACAAAATGAGATATGAAGCCATGCCCAGGTGTAGAAAAGGCTTAGAAAAATAAAATGAAATAAAAAATCACCTTAAGGATTTGGGTTAGTCAGAGAGGAAGCACAGGTGATAGTCGTCCTGTTGGTATATTAATGAACATGTCTCCTTTCTTCCATTCCCACACAAACTCAAAATTCTTTCTTTTTCCCACCTATCCTACCATTAAAACTCACAATTTCATCACAACTCCACTCCTAAATTCCTAATCACCACCACCTTTATAAATTTTATTTCAACTTTTTTTATTATATTTATTCTATTTTCCATTATTTTACTGTTTTTATTGAATTTTTCTCACCTATTTTTGTTAATTGGAATTTAATTCTCACTGACAAAGCAGACAAGTTCCATAACTATTCTCAGCCGCCCTTAATTTTCACTGTTACAGCCTCGACCACGCGCTCTTGTACGCGCGTGTCGTGCATGGGTGAAGTTTACCTTTGACGACATTCCGCACGTGCTTTGTGGCGCGTGTGAGGTTATGTCTTCCTTATCTCTTCTAATCACCTGACTTTACGGATTCTTAATTTTTTTACCCTATAAACTATATATAATTACTAAAACACCATTCTTTTTTTATTTTATTATTATTTTATTCCTGGTATTGATTTGAAAGAAACTTCATTTTTAATTTTCTACAGCCAAGCTAATTGTGAATGTTTTTTAAAGGATGCAAAAAGACCGAAACACCCTTATGAATCTTCTAGGATGTTCGACACTTTATACGTGGAGATTGGGAAAAGGGTATTCTAGGTATGTTAAAAAATATATGCTTTTGGTGAAGAGGGAAATAAAAAAAGAGATTACATTCTGCGTCAATTCTCTCTGCACGTATATATTACATTCCGTTTTTAAATACGAAATGGGGTGTATAAATTCTTCAGGGTGTAAATAAAATTCTCAATAAAAATTGATAGTCGAAAGTTTAGATGGGTAAAAATTTAATCTTTTATAAATAAATGCTTTATAATTAATTTAAAGTAATAATAATATTTGTCAATTATTCATGTGTTAGAGTGTTCAATAATCCATAAAAGCATGAGAATTATTACGTTATAACTAAAATGTTTAACTATTAAAAAAATGATAATGATATCTGATGGGGATTTGAAATAATAGGTCGCGCGGACAGAACCTGGCTTCAAGCAGGGATCAAAAGCGAGAACTGGAAATGTAGCGATGGCGCGATGTGTCCACTTTAAATATATTACAGCAATTTTACTATATCGCATAAATCAGCCGAATCTATGATAAGGGAAGTAGGATAATTAATAAGTCTTCTATCATGGGAATTAAACAAAATCTACGCCGATAAGGGAAGTAGGATAATTCACAATAGCGATACTAAATTATCGCCCCATTAATTTGATGGCCCGATAAAGAAAGAAAATCGCGTCGTCGTAGATAGTGCTTTATCCTGATCGATTGGGAACATCTACTTGTAAATGCGTAATCCTTTTGTCGGTGAGCAACGCGACTTATACACGTGCCCATTCATAGCGATTGTCTTCTGCCACCCGAGGAAAGAAGCGGCTTTGGCATCGGGCCAGCCAGCAGGTAGGCTTCGTAATCACCTGCTGCTCTTGTTTTTTAAGAGTAAGCCGTTGAATGCGGGCCGTGGCCCGATGAATTCAGATTCGACCAGCGATTCAACTCGGCAGGTCCGATTGAAAAAGCGTCATCGATTAGCGTAAATCGTAAATACGATTGAATTATTCAGCCCGATTAGCCTGGCTGGCGGGTTCAGATTGAAAAGCGTGCGGCGATTGGCGCCCGTGCGTAGGAGCGGCAGTTCGATTCGAACCGATGATTGAAACGCGGCTAAGCCAGGTTGAAAAGGCATCGATGAGGTGGTGGATGCGGCCAGGAACGGCAGGTTCCTTTACAAATAAAGTGACATCTCGATGTATCATTTCGGAGCAGCGGGAGCGATAGCCCGTCACTCGAGGATCTGAGAGCCGTGGGCGACATGGGCCATTGCGACCTCGGGGAGGCGTATTAGAGCATGCGGGCAAACACGAGCGAGGTGGAGCTCGCCTGCGTCGCAGCCCGACACTTGCGAGAAAGAGTTAGAGCATTTCGCGAGGCGAATCGGCCTCCACGGTTCGATTCGAGCAGGCCATGTATTGCGGGCGAATGGCTGAGTTGATAAAATTTAAGTAACCCGCAGACGAGTATTTCGAAGCCCAGCTGTCGGTTCGAAACGAAGCCGTGTGTGTACGGGCGAGCGCTTCAGGCCAATGGCTTCCGGTTCGAGCCGGTATGTAGCCCGCGGGTAGGAAGTAGCTTAGGAGCCAATATTTCAGTCGAAGCGGGCCCAGTAGCCACGGAGGCGAGTAGCTCGAGGCCCGTTTCGGTTCGAACGGGCCGTGTAGCCCTGAAGCGAGTAGCTCGGGGCCCCGTGGTACCCGGTTCGGAGGCAGGTAGTGGCCAAAGAAGCGAATAGGCTCCAGGCGTGCGTTGATAAGTAAGTAGCCACGCAAGCCAGTAGCTCGGAACCCATTGTCGATTCGAACAAGCCGTATAGCCATGGGTAAGTAGCTCGGGGCAGACATTTCAGTTCGAGAAGAGCTCGTGTCACACCCAGATCCTGGTCGGAGCTGAATGGCGGGATCGAGCCGAGTGCGAGGCGAGGCCCATATCTTGGGACTCTCATTGGCCAGGTTCTTTCTCGGGCGAACTTGTACTGTGGTTATCCCAGGCAATTTGCAGTAATGTAGTACGTTTGTTCTGAAGTATCAGGGTGGTGTCCGCCGAAATCATGCACATATGCTAAGTCACATTTACTTAGACGCCTTGCAGTTTGCTATCTAATAAACACATGGGGAGATCGCGGACGATGCGGTGGGCACTATCTCTGAGGCGCTCCTTCTGCGATGTGGGATGTCGATCCTCATCCTTATCTTACGCCGATTACTACGTGGATTGAGCCTTGCCGTCTTCAAGGCACGCTTAGTGGGAGCATGCGCGTGAACGGCCGCCGTGTTGTGGTCCTGGCTTATACATATGCATTTCATATGTTATACATAAATGTATAACTTTTTATTACTTATCATCTTTACATTCTGTGCATGTCAATGCTTTTCATTTCGTGTTACATGTGTTTTCAGGCGTATCTCTGTCTACATCTTCTTTGTATTCTGTTTCTATACTTTGCACATTCCATATTCATTCTATACCTTATTGTTTTTCATGTTCTATTACATCTTCTTTCATATACTTTTGTATTTTTATATACTTTCTATACTTTTCATGGTTATATACTATACCATTTGTTATATTCTACTTTCATATGCTTGTTATCATGTGCGTGTTCGTATCTTATTTTCTGTTATACTTTTAATATTTCTTTATCTTTATGTCTTACATACTTGATCATATACTTTTAGTATCATTGACACTTTACTTCTTGCGCTCCTTATACTTGTCCTGCTTATCATCGCATAGCGATCATATGTTTCTCGTATCATGTTATATATTCTTTCACATTCCTTTGCGTATCTTGCCAATTTTTTCTTATGTTTCGTATGCACGAATACGCCCAGCGGATCTGAAATAAATGTTTGTACTAGAAGGTACTATATATACAGAACATCATCCTTTATCTGAGACAGTGACCTATGCCTGTAATATTATGCAGAAGGTATCGTAATTTAATACGAGGCAGTGGCACTGTGCACAATATTATTATGCAGAGTATCATCCTTTGTACGAGACGATGTTTATGCCACACTATAATATGTAGTGACCCTTTCGAGGACCACCCAGTGATCCCAGCAGAGATAATATCGTCGACCCAGCAGGGCCTGGTATACATAAACTATATCTTTATGCATGTTGTGTCTCTATAGACATGCTATCTATCCCACCTACTCTTGGGTTAAGCTTGAGCCGATCCACGTATTATTATTTTATGTTAAGTATATATCTCATATTCCCGAATCATTATTGTCATTCGATAATCATATGTGAGATATATACAATTATTTATTCTTAAATTTGCACATTTTCATATCATATCTCACTTTACACATTTTATATATATATAACGGATCATATACTTATAATAAGTATTCTATACTTGTCATATACCCGTGCTTATATATGTTCCATACATATAATTTACAGAACATATACATTATATATTATCATTATTTTAATTTTATATTAAGATTCTCATATCTGTGGCTTCATATTACGGTTCTCATATTTCTACATATTACATATATTCACATATTTTATCATGCATGCATTTACTTATTCTTACCATTCATATATACATCATTCGTGTAAATATCTCATTCTATGCTTTGTAAATGCTACTTTATCTGTCGTTCTTGTGACTTATGCATTTCTATAATGTATTCCTGGCATGTTCCATCTATTCATTTCGGTATGCATCATATATTCATATCATATAATCTTATTTTCATATCATGTCATCTACTTGTAACATCTTATATCTTGTTAACTTATCTTAAATGTATTTTAATAGACTATCGTATCTTATGACATCATATACATTTATACTTATACGTTTACTTGTGCTATCGGATATCTATCTCCGAAACTAGGAGTTGAGCATGGAACTTCTTCTTTGATACCCTTGATTGCCATGTCTCCGAAGCTATTTACCTTTTTATATTTTCTTTATTCGAGAAAGCATACGTATAAACGTTACTTGCTTGGACCGAGATAAAGAATAGATGAAACTTCGGTCTGATATATACGGAAGATGCGGTATGTGGTATGGAACATGGGCGTGCATGCAGTAATAAAGTGTGAAACAACTAGCGAGTGTCGAAACAGCGGTCGTGCATGCGCGTGCGCCCGCATTAATAGAGGCGTCATTAACCCAGCAGCGAGGAGTCTTGAAGCCCGGTCGTATGTATGTCTTATACGGCGTAATAGAAGTGTTGAAAGCGCTGCGGGTCTTAGAAACGCGGTCGTGCTCTTTGTGCACCGCCGCGTGTCGGCGGCCAGTAACCTTAGCGGGGAGTCTTAGAAACGTGATCATATATGTCTTGTCGGTGATATCAGGTCTTAGAGCGTCATCTGATTATACATGTTCTACGAGCTTATCATTTATTCTTTTCTTCTATACTCTCCTCATGCTCCAGATCTACATCTATTACTATTTATTGTTCATATCTATCTCTTTTTTTATCGTATTCGATTGACTTTACCAGTGATTAGTACACTTAGTACAGCCCGATCGATTTTGAGATGTGGATACCAAATGCCATTAAATAACATATGGTTAGATTCTAGACTCAATGATCTTTCCATAGAGTCCAAAAACACCCGAAACGGAGTTCGGACGAAGGAGTTATGACTTTCCGAAGTTGGAGGTCACATGTAGTCACACCCAACCGAGCTAACCTGACCTGGCCGAGCTGATTTGACCTCAATGAGCTCGGTCTGACACCTCGATCTGACACATACTATCCTCCTCAAGTATATGAATGGATTCTTGATTCAATGGGCTTTCAGTAGGAGTCGAGAGCACTGACGGAGTTCGGACGGAAGGAGTTATGACCCTCAGTTGGAGGTCATACGTAGTCAATACAACGGTGACTGGCGGGTGGTAGTATAACCTCGGTGAGCTCAGTATAACACCTTGGTCAACACCTACTATCCTCTCATGCATATGAATGGATTCTTGACTGATGGGCTTTCCATAGAGTCGAACACACCAGCGGAGTTCGGACGAAGGAGTTATGACGTTCTGAAGTTGGAGGTCATACGTAGTCAACTCTCTGGTGACTTGAATTGGGCGGCGACGACCTCGGTGATCTCGGTCTAACACCTCGGTCGACACTACTATCACTCCTCGGGCATATGAGATGGATTCTTGACTCGATAGAACTTTATAGAGTCGAGAACACCGTCGGAGTTCGGACAAAGGAGTTATGACCTTAGAGTTGGAGTCACTCCTGAGAATCAACAGAGACGGTGACTGGAATTGACGAGAGAGCTAACGACCTCAGTGAATATCGGTCTAACATAGTCTGACACCTAATATCCTCCTCAAGTATATGAATGTATTCTTGACACAATGGGCTTTCCATAGAGTTCAAGAACACCCGAATCGGAGTTCGGAAGAAGGAGTTATGACCTTCCAAAGTTGGAGGTCATCTCGTGGTCGACAGACAGTGACTGAGGCGGCCAAGGTGAGCCTAACCTCGGTGAGCTCGGTCTAACACCTTGGTCTGACACCTAATATCCTCCTCAGGAATATGAATGAATTCTTGACTCAATGGGCTTTCCATAGAGTCCAAGAACACTTGAAATAGAGTTCGGAAGAAGGAGTTATGACCTTTCGAAGTTGGAGGTCATACGTAGTCAACCCAGACGAGCTGACCTAAATTGGCCGAGCTGACCTAACCTCGGAAAAAGGGCCATAACTTGGTTCTGAGAGGTCAGTGAAATTCAAAGCCTAACATCAAGTTTATTGATGTGGCTACAATTTCTGAGGACTTACTGCCAAATTCCTTTATTTATTGTATCAAAAACTCGTTACAGGTCAATTGTGCGTGTGATCGAACATAGAAAACTTTTCTTGGTTGACTTATAGTAGGCGGCTCACAACAGCGTCCCATAGAAGCGCTTAGAGCTCTTCTCCAGCTCAGCCTAACGAGAAATGAGTTTGGGAGTTTCGGCCTGGCAAATACACGCAGAAAGGGTTCAGACCATGTATCCTAAACTTTAGACCAGTGGGAATTCCATACACACACATAGTTTCCATACAAATATTCATAGTTCCATACCTATGATCTTCTTTTTCCTTTCCTTCTTTCTTCTCTTCTCTTCTTCTTCTTCTTCTTCTTCCTTTCTCTTCTCTTCTCTCTTGCTCCAGTTTTCTTTCTTTTCTTTCTGCGAAGACCAAAATGAGATATTTATTTTTAGTCTTATCCTTGGCTGATCTTATCTGCATTTTATTTCACTTTTACTCTCTTTTGGAGCATCCTTGACAATAAAGGAGGAAACTTCCTCACTCTTTCTTCAAGCCACTTGTCTCTTTCCACGATTTTCTTCCTTATTTGATTTTTGTAATATCTTTCTTTTATTGCTCTTTGGTCCTCAATTTCATTTTTATTCTCAATTCAATTTATCTCAATCCTACTTTGGCATATGAACTTATTAAATTATAACCCTTAGGTCATAAATTGATAAATTATTAATTTACCCCTAACTGTTATATTAATTCCAAGTTCTTGCTTATTTTATTTTTATCTTTATTTTATTCCGGATAAATATATTTTTATTTTTATCATGGTCTCTTAAACATGCTTATAAAACCATATATAATTGGGTGTTACAGCCAACCGTTCAACTAAGGCTTTCAGAGCTCAGAGCCGCCTCAGCTCGTGCACATTAGCCCATTGCAGCCTCACGCTTCAGCCTTTCAAGAGCTTAACTCCAAGCCAACAAAAGGCTATATAGCCACCGAGCCGGCCCAAATCTGCACACACTAGCCCACCCGAGCCTCGGCCAGCCAATTTTCAAGAGCTCAACTGCTTAAGAAAAGGCCATATAGCCAAAGATAGCCGCTTCGGGCCAAAGTAATATTAGCCCACTTGAGCCCGCCAGCCGCTTTAAAAAGCTCAACTCGGCCGTAAAAGGCCATATAGCTGCATACCGCCCAGCCCTCGCACATTATCCCACTGAGCCTCGCCAACCTCGGGCCAAGAGCTCAACTACTCGTGAAGGTCATATAGCCACTGCACTGGTCTGCACTAAGAGAGCGACAGCCCACTGAGCTACAACAACTCAACTTTAAGAGCTCAACAACTCAAACAAAGCAACAGGCATAGCCACTGAGCCGCCTACCAGCATTAGCCCACTGAAACACAACAATTTCTTCAAGAGCTCAATCAAGCCAACAAAAGCGCTGTTATAGCACGAGCTAGTTCACTGTGCACATTAGCTCACCTGAGCCTCAACAAATTTAGTTTTCAAGAGCTCAATCGTTTCCCGTAAAGGCCATATAGTCAAGATAGCGCCTACCGACATTAAATTTCACTACTCAACAAATGGGCCAAAGCTCAACTTTCACAACTAGTCTTATAGCCCGTGATGTTCACCAGCACATCAGCCCACGTGAGCCTCAATGCCTTAGTTTTCAAAATTAACTACTAACTAAGGCCTCAGAGTACCAGAGTCGGGGCTTCACCAAAAGACATTAGCCTACCGAGCTCAACAGCCGGGCGAATAGCTCAACTCCAAGCCAAGAAACATATAGTCACAGAGCTGGCTCGCCGGCAGATATTAGCCCACGGGGAGCCTCCCAAAGAAGCCACAGAGCTCAACTGGTCGTGAAACATAACCACAGAGCGTCAGCCTCGTAGATTAGCCCACGGCCTCTAAGAACTCGGGCCAAGAGCTTAACTGCTTATGAAAGGCCATATAACATCAAAGCCAGTTCAGCTCAGGCAGATTAGCCCACGGAGCCTCAACAACTCAGTTTTGAAGAGCTCAACTGCTCAGGAAAGGCCATATAGCAGCAGAGCGTCTGCAGATGCCAGCCTACTAAGCCTCGGGCAAAGACAAGTGGCGAGCTCAATCGCCAGAGTGCCATGGGGCCGCAGAAATGCCTGGCCAGAAGATTAGCCCATGGAGCCTCAACGCCGCTTCGGTCTCAATTGGCCAAGAAAGCGCCATATACCGCAGAGCCAATTTGGGCCGTGTTGCACAGCCTACGTAGCTCACAGCTCGCCAAGATCTCAACTGCCAGTGAAAGGCCATATACCGCAGCCGTCACGTGCAGATAGCCCACTGAGCCGCAGCCGTCGACAAAGCTATGTAGCCACGATCCAAGTAGCTCAGAGCCCAAGAGGCTCGCCTCATCAGTCATGTAGCCACAGCCAAGTAGCTCTGGTCACAGAGCTTAACCGTCAAACAGTCTCATGTAGCCATGGAGCCAAGTAGCTCGGGAGCTCCAAAGAACTCAACTCGCAGAGTTTAACAACTCCGTGAAGGCTCAACACCCAAAGAGCCCAGCCTATCGCTTTGCGTAGCTTAACGTACCAGAAGGCCTCGGGCGTTTCAGAGCCCAACTGCCAGCTTTGAAGAGCTTAACACCGTGAAGGCCTCATCGCCAGAACCCGAAGCATTGGCTTGCGTGAGTATCGCTCAGAAGGCCTCAGCGCCTAAGAGCCCAACCGCTTCTGCTGCGGAAGCTTAACATCTTCGGGAAGGCTCGCCGCCCCAAGCTCCGAATCGTCAAGTCGCAAAGCTTACCGCCTCAGAAGGCTCAACGCCTGTGAGCACAACCGCTGGCCATAGAGCTTAACAAATCAGAAGGCTCGGGCGTTTGGCGAGCCTACCGCTTGTTGCAGAGCGGAAACAGAAGGCCTTTATCGCCCAGAGTTTGGGGCTTCGGTCACTTGTAAAGCTTAACAAGCCAGAAGGCCTCGCCAGCAGTTCGGCCTCTACTTCATTGCAGAGCTATCACCGTGAAGGCCCTGTGAGCCTGGGGAGCTCAAAGAAGAAATTAGCCAGAGCTTGGCGCCTCAGGGTACATCCCTGGGCGCCAGAGCCCAATGCTGGTTGTAGAGCTTAACACCAAGAAGGCCTCAAGACTCCAGAGCCAAGCACTTCCCTCCCGTCAGAGCTTAATGAAACTGTTAGGCGCCCCATCGCCTGTATACTCAACAACTTAGCTCACAGAGCTTAACAACTCAGTGAGGCTAGCCTCGCCTGCAAGCCCCAAAAGCCTGGGCCATGAACTTAATGTACCAAGAAAGCGCCTCTACCAGAGCCCAGAGCCTCGCCTTGCAGAAATTAACAGCCTAGGCTGCCCTCGCACCTGGTGAGCCTAATAGCTCACTTGCGAGCTTAACGGGCCAGAAAGCCTCGTACTAGCCAGAGTCTTAACTGTACCAAAGAGTTCTCAACGCTCAAGAGCCTGGTCAGCTAGCTTGGGTGAGCTATCACTAAGAAGGCTCTCACGCCAGAGCCTAATAGCTTCAGCTTTGCGTAGCTAATGCCTAAGCGAAGCGCTTTAACGCCTGTGTGAACCCAGCTGGTTGGGCCATAGAAATTTTAATACCAGAAGGCTCAGCGCCAAGAGCTGGCAAATGGGCTTTAGAAGGCGCAATAAATTTTGTAGGAGCGACAACTGGGCTTCAAAAAGAGAGCAACAAATTGGGAGGTGACAAATTTGGGGAGCTACGCTGGTCGTATGCCAATGTACCAAAGAGCGAATAACCCACCAAAAGAGTATAAACAAACTAGAGGTATAATAAACATGTTCAAGATCGCTTCTAAGGGAAAAGAAATTAAAGAGCCATGTAAATACTTTAAAAGAGAGCTCAGATTCAGCTCTATGGAGCGAATAGTCACCAAAAGAAAGATAAACCGCCTAAAAAGCGTGGTTAGCTCAAGAGCTGGCAGTCGCCTCAGCAACAAATTCGTAAACCAAGGGTTTCAATCAGAAGACAATAAAAGAGCGTACAAACTAATCAAACCATTCCCAAGTAGCCAATGCGGGATGGTCACGCTGATTCGAGAAGTGATATACTTCTTCCCACGTCAAGGTCAAAGGTCGGGGGCATCCTGATAGGGTTTAAATAATAGCCAAGGCGCCAAGACGTAGCCCAAACGGAATCAAAATGGCCCAAGATCAGCACACCTTGACGACATCCCCCAAATATACCAAAAACAAGAGCTCATAACCCAGAATCAAACCAAATCTCACCAATACAAAGTGTATACTCCCAATAATCGCTTATCCCAGAATCAAACAAAACTGGTTAAATAAGGGGAACTAAGATACTTCCAATAACTGCCTAATTATCCCTTATTAATCCGACAGCCACGCGAATAAAATCCTCCATCCACGTTATAATCCTATCACCATCCACTGTAAACATCTACTATAAATACCGCGGCCACCCATCGCGAAGGTGCACCTGCATTTACGCACCAATACTTCACCGAAAGAATCGGGACATTCTCTCCACGCGAATGAATCGATTTTAAAAGACGAGCGCAAATCTGAGCCCCGCGATCCTCTTTCTTTTTCTTGTTACAGAGAAATTCCAACGTCTGCAGCCTAAATGCACCCGCCACGACGCTCCGCCCGGCCCAACGATTCCAATGATGCTTCCAAATTCAGCTTCGACCGAAAAATGCATCATCAATATCTTACATTTGAATTTATATTAAAAATATTAAGGAATTCAAATGCTTAAAATAATGAAAATATGTAAAAATTGAAACAATTAGTCATTTAGATAATGACATATTTTGTTATTATGTGATATTCATGAATTTGGGAATTATCAAAAAATTATAAAAGCTGGTAAGAAAAATTAGTAGGGGCAATTCAGACATTTACTAGGGCTCCCTCGTGGTCATGCCCAGTCAAGTGAAATTGACCAACAGTCACCAGTAAGATTACAGACAGGCCCCTACATAAGATAAATGACCAATATACCCTTAAGACATTATAAATTCAGAAATTAATTTGAGGAAATTTTTTTAAAACATATTAATATTTATTTTATAATTAAATTTCTAGTTAAACTCATACTCAAATGATTTCTATTTCTCCTTCTTACTCCACTTCATGAATAAGAATGGCCATGTTGACGTCGCAAGCAAAAATAATTTAATGTTTAATATTTAAAAACATTATTTTACCAAACAAAAACCAAAACTTTATGTTCTGAATAATTATTAAATAAAAAAAAACCCATGTGGACTTTCTGTCGATTTGAGATGTCATGTTGAAGAAATTTTAAGGTCATGGATATATTTTAATGTCAAATGCAGTGTTAAAACTTAAGAAAGAAGAAACACCGCATAAACAAAAATAATTTCAATAATACATTGACCTTCGTATCAAAGAACATGCATGCTACGGACCAAAAATAATGATTAAAGAAAAACCCCCATGTGAGCTTAAGAAGGGAAGAGATCTCTGCTCAAAGCCAGTAGGATAGCTAAAAAATTATGCCTAAGAAAAAAAAATTGTAGGTTGCAAGTTCGAGCATTGTATGTCGATGATTTATCATTTGTATTTGGCATTTTTTTAAAGGAGATTTTTTTGAGCGCCAGGCCACAATGGCCTCGTAATGCATCCGCGCATACATAAAAACACATTAAACCACATACCATATCAACACATCTAGACTAATCCCTAGGCTTGAGCCGAGATAGATACAAGACAAGAAACTCTGCACCAAAAAACACAACTACATTCTCAAGGGTCAAACTCGAGACCCCAACTATCTCATCTACATGTTCGATGGTAAGAAGAATAATTTTATTGATTTAAACTAGTAATATATTATATAAAAACACATAATCAGATTCACTAAAAAGTTTAGAGCATGACGCAACATTTAGATTAATAATACGATGAATCGACTAAAGTTCGCACTACGATAATTATATAACGATCACTAATACATATTACTCAAGTTTCTATGAAGATATCACTTCATTAATTTATCACTTCCCGACGCTCACTAATCGAATCCATTTTATCGTTCAAATCACTGTAATACAAACCATTTTATCGTAGTAAAACAACACAAACCACACGTTGTACAACATGACGATAAAAAACATGAAAAACAAATTAAAAATCAAATTTTTATGAAAAACCATTTATTTAAAAGAAGATAGGAAAAGACGTAGATAATGATTCAAGGGTAAGAATAACCAAAAATCACATTTGCATTTGGCATTAAATTATAGAAAAATCGAGCTAAATCTCCAAAAGAGAACTAACTAATCGATTATTTTTGGCGAATGCGGCTGTTTTACTTTGCTACCCTGATGGTCGAGATTGAACCCTCACATGATAACAGGTAAAGTCTCTGTCTCAATGACACAAACATCCTAATATTACAAATTTATAAATTATAAAATAAGTAAAAAAATTGAAACTTAGTTGTACGTGTTAATGATTGGGTTAGAACATTTGAGTTGAAGCTCATGGGCCAATCCACTAATTTTTATTTTTTATTTTTGAGTGGCTTGGCCACATGAGGTATTTCTGAGTGGATTGGCCACCTGAGGTTAACTCGAATATTTTAAGGCATGCTCGGTTTTTGTTTTTTAGAATAATTTTGAAAAAACACAAATAATATAATTATAGTGTTTTCTAGAATTAAAAAAAAAAAAAAAACTAGAAATCAAGGGTATGTTTGATTCATATTTTTGAAAATTGTTATTAAAAACAATTTTTAAAAACATAAAAAACATCATTTTGATGTTATCTAAAAACTGTTTTTATTCTCTGAATTTAATGTCTTTTGTGATTTATGTTTTTCAGAACAAAAAAGAAACTAGGAATCAAACATGTTTTCTCTGTTTTTCTTGTTTTTAAGAATGGAAAACAATTTTCAAACACTAACCAAACAAACCCCAAAAGTGTTTTCTGTGCTTTTTTCCTTGTTCTTCTTTTGTTTCATAACAAAAAATAAAGAACGAGGCTAAAGGATGCCAGTTTTGAGTACATGAAGTTGATAATAAAGTTGAACTTAGTGTCTTAAGTGGGTCTACGTGTGAATGAAAGACGTTTTTAAGTCATACCATACACAGATTAATCCTCATACGAGCTGAAAGGAACCATAAGAACGGTAAAGCTCCACCACATAATACATCTGTATTCCTAAAGCTCGAACTCGAAACCATTGGTTAAGCTAAAAGAGATCACAACCATCTCACTTACATATTCGATGAGAAATTGATTACACCAATGAACATGTAAGACTCATATATATTTATTAATATTTGATTTTCAAATAAACAAATCAATTATAGAAGGTATTCAAATTGTGTATACGACTAATTCAGACCTTTGGTTTCATGTCTTCCAGACCCGGAATGGTGCCAGCTCACAGAGGCAGCATCAGTAATCGTCCTTAGGGTGGTAACTAACGCTTGTTACCTGCCAAATGAATTCCATGAAAACTTGTTAGGTTGTTATTCTGATATTCCCGGAAAATGAAAGCCAACCCAGAAATCGACATTGTCGGCCTGTTTGATTCATGTTTTTTTTCGAAAACTGTTATTCAGAACAGTTTTTAAAAACACAAATATCACAATTTTAGTGTTCACTTAATTAAAGGGTCTGTTTGTTTCCTGTGTTTGAAAACTACTCTTGACAATAGTTTTTAAAAACACAAAGAACACAAAAAAGGTGTTCTCAACAAACCCTTATTTGTTCTTTAAATTCAGTGTTTTTTATGTTTTTAAAAAAAAAAAAAAACCGAAACCAAACATGTTTTCCTTATTTTTCGTTTCTCCTTTGTTAAAAACATAAAATAATTCTCGTAAACAAAGAAAACAAACATGTCTCTAATGTTTTCCTATCCCCAAGTGCTTTTTAAAAACAAAAAACCACAAGAACCAAACATTCTCCGATGCTGTTTCTCGTTATTTCGAGAACCCGAAAACAATTTTTAAACAGCGTACCAAACATGTCCGGTATTTTCCTCTGCATTTAGAAGCACTATACTACAAGTGTTATAGGGCAATCCTACAGAGAATAACACCAATCCCCACCTCCGATTCCCTGTGAAAGGAGGAATCAGCAAGGCTCGGGTTTAGAATCCGGAAAGTACAAGAAAAAGAAAAAAAAATGAATTTTTATTTTTATTTTTCATATGCTTATTTTTTGTCGTGAAAAATGTTAAAGAAAATCACCAATCAAAATTCCTCTAAAAATCTAAATATTTTTTTAAATTTCTTCATCCCTATATAATATAAAGAAACAATAAAAATAAGTTTGAGTAAACATAGAATTAATTCTTTATTAAGATTATACTTATTTTTTTATTTTCCTCCAAATTTTCTTACTAACTTTTATTCATAT
This sequence comes from Tetrastigma voinierianum, assembly GCA_016808115.1. NCBI lineage: Eukaryota > Viridiplantae > Streptophyta > Magnoliopsida > Vitales > Vitaceae > Tetrastigma > Tetrastigma voinierianum. Next base: position 1,012,742 of record JAEQBH010003733.1, read on the forward strand.
TTTCTTTCCTTAATACTTTCTAAATTCTAAACAAAACCTAAATGAATCCAAATATCAAAGCTTAAGACACATCAAAGGGTACAAAAGGAACATAACATTCAAAAGAAAAAAAAGGAAGTTGATTACTAGGGATCTACGTTGTTTTATGTCAGAGTTACTACCTTTAGGCTCTGTTAGGACTTGAAAGCAAATAAAAAGAAAGAAAATTCAAAAAATACAAAGAAAAGTGGAAATGAAAGGAATTTAGAGGAAAATAAAATATGTTTTAAACTTAATAAATTAATTTATATATTTATTCCAACTCATTTTATTTGTTTATTCTATTATATAAAGACTAAAAAAAAATTTAAAACTATGCAAAATTTTGAGGAACTTTGATTATATTTGATTATCTTTATATTTTCCACTACAAATCAAAATGAAAGTCATATATTCTCGATATTTTTTCCTATCTCTAGTACTCCTCTGTGTTCCAAATGGAAACAGCGAATCCAAAATATCAAAGCTTTCTAAGACAGCCAGAGGATACAAAAAGCAGCAAAACATCTTACAAAAAAGGAAGTTGATTACTAGGATCTACATTGTTTATGTCAGAGTAGCTAGTTCATTAAACAGATATAGGCCTTGGTAGTTAAGGAAACAGAGAAGTTGAATTCCAATGATAGCCATGAATCAGTGTATAAGTAAAAGATGTATCATGAAACTAGATACTGCAGTTTTCAGACAAGCAAGATTTTACTCACTGAGGCATGAGCTTTCTAGCTTGACACTACGGATGCATCGACCAGATCCCGTGAAGAAGATGAACCCATCCTCGACCCGCTTAGTTACATGGGCGTCGGTGTTTGTGGGGCGGCAGCAACTGGCTTTTGTAAGTGACCGATAAGAAGAACGCCAAAAGGGAAAAGATTGCATAAATAATTTAAATTTAATTTAACTTTCATTGTGTGTTTTGAGATGACGTTTCAGACAAAAGCAGGTTATGGCATAATAAAAAGGGCAAGAATGAATTGAACCATTACTTTAAGGCCCGCTTGGGAAACCCCGGAAAGTATTAGGTAAATGAAAACAACGCTATGAAAATGATTTTCAAATTTGTTCCACGATGGTAAATATGTTAAAAATCAAATATAATCAAAATTTTACATATTTTTAAATTTCTTAGTCTTCATATAAATGAGATAAACAAATAAAATGTAAGTCGAATTAAAACAGGCATGAATTAATTTACAAGTCAAAACTTATTTATATTTCTCCAAAAGTTTTTCTATTCTTACTTCTTTTTTCTCTCTATTTTCTTCCTTAGTACTTTACTTGATTCCAAACGAGCCTCCAAGTATTACAATGAGATATCATATTTTCGATTGAAGAAAATTAAATAATTCGGCAATTCACACATTACTAAAGAGTCAGAACGCTAACCTTGCAAGTGTGACCTTTATATTCTCGTAGTTCCTCAGTAGACCTGAGAATAAAGTAGTAAATGGCCAGCGTGGGCGCTAATATAGACATATAAGTGGATGAAAGTGTAAAAATTACCTATCCAGAAGGCGTGAGTGGGAATCGAGGCAATCGGCTAATATGCAGTTGGCATCATTCGACACATGGAGAGATACAGCTGGACAGGTTGCCCCAAGTCATTAGAAAGTTCTCTATTTGATATAGAAAAAAAGAAATCGTTATATGAGAAAGTGTTTCAGTCCATTTTGCAGAAGTATAAAGCACCTCTAATAGAATATCTCTCTTCGAAACACCAAAAATCTCCAAAATGCAAGACAGAGATTTGTTTGGTGGATTCTGTCACTACAACACAACTTACCTACCAATACGAATGTCAAATGTCCGAACAGTTCCATCTACGCTTCCTGCAAATTTCACTTTTGTTAAGCAAACAGACATTACACTGTCTTGAAAAATGTCAATGATCTGTAGGTTATTACAAAATTCCTTAAATAGTCAGCATAGAAATATCTAAGGCTGATTAAAAATAGTTTCTCAAAAATTTATTAAAAACGACAAAGTTACCTGAATAGGCTCAGTACTATGAGATCTACAGTCCCAAGCACGCAGAGAACGATCATAGCCTGCTGATACTACCACAGATGCATATTCATTAAATTTTACAGCATTCACCTGGAAAAGAACACGGTGGCAAAATGTTAGAAAGAGTTTAAAATGGTAGAGGATCCTTCTGCACAAAAATTGAACCAAATGATGGAGCCGAAACAACTATCTTCATACCCCACAAACACCAATGCAAAAGAACTATTTAAAAAACAGAGTGATGGGAAAACCTTAGTAAATGCAAAATATGCAGGCTCAACATCATGCGACCTCACTTTCTGATTACACGCTGCTGAGTGATCCCAGTAAAATAATTTGTCGTCACCACCACAAGAACAGAGCTCGAAGGTCCCAAAACAGTAAACACATCAATGCTTGCAAATAGGGTTAAACAATATTCAATAGATCTGCAGAACAACTGTCAGGTGCCAGTGTGACCCTAAGTGTCAATTTCCTCGATTTTCAGATCAGGACACAAAGATATGACTGAATAATCAAAACTTACCTGTCCTCTCACTTTATTCCTTACACAAACAAAGGGCGAATCCGCCAAATTGTTCAACATGACTCTAAGGTTACTACTAACAAATAACAAATACGAAGTTTTTGTTGAACATAAATGTTACAAACTGAAAGGTAACTCCGGCCAAATGTTCAACATGACTCTAAGGTTACTACTTACAAATACAACACGAAGTTTGTTGATCATAAATGTTACTAAATTGAAGGGAGCACCAGGCTAAAATGTTCACCATGAATCTGGTAAGGTTACTTACAAATAATGAAAAATACAGTTTCTGCTGAACATTGATGCAAGAGCTTTTACAACATATATATTGAAATTGACCTTAATTATGGAAAATTCATATTCGGGAGGCTGTGAAACCTTGGAGACACCAAATATGTTTCTAAGTCCAAGTATTTGAATCTTGTTACTATTTTGATTTCGAGTTGTTTTATTTTAGAAAAATTTGGTCTCCAAGTCAAAGTAGCAGTTGCATTATTTAATTTAAAATTTTTGTTTTCCTAGTAGGAGTTGTTATTTCTTTTTAGGAGTTATTTTATTTAAATTAGAAAGATATGTTTTCCTAGTCAAAGTAGGAGTTGTTTTATTTAGATTAGGAAGTCTTGTTTTCCAAGTCAAAGTAGGAGTTGATTTATTTGATTTAGAAAGTATGGGGCCTATATAGTTTCTTAATGGCCATGTCATTATCAATAAGTTCCAGTTTGATAATATTTTCAGATTTCTCTTTTTAAGAGTTTTCTTTTCTTCTCTTATCTCTTGGGTGAATTCCCTTAAGTGGCGAGTTCATTGCTTCTTATCCTTAAGTGGATTCCTTGGGTGGTGAAGTACATATCTTGTTCTCTAATCTCTTGAGTGGATTTCCTTAAGTGGCGAGTTTGTGGCTTCTTATCCCTTGGTGGAATCCTTGAGTGGTGAAGTAAGTACCTATCCTTCTATAACCTCTACTCATCTCGTCATCTTCTCTTGTTAACTTTCCATAACCAACTTTTCAATCTTAACCCAAACTTTCCAAATATTGTTCCATACCTCTAAAGACCTTTCCAAAAAACATGTTTCACCCAGAAACCACAATAAACTCATCATCCCTAACCTTAGAGGAAACCCAAATTTGTACTTAGCCCCAGCTTCCATTCTAGAAAAACCCGAAAAACCCAACTAGCTAAAACAAGGTCGTTTTTGCACAATCCAAACTAACCTTTCCAAACCTAAAATCCTTCATTCTAACCCTATTCCTACGAGAGGCAATCTCGAACAAGCCCTATAAACTCTTTGGGAACCAGACTTGTCCCTTATCCTTAAAGTTACATCCTATAAAATTCAACTCAACAATAAACTCATCCCTAACTTCTACCCAAACCACACTATCCATTACGTCCCGTCCTTAATTCAAACATAAATGTTGTGTTTGACTTTCACAGTAGGCATGTCAATGGCTATCCCATGCTACCTAAATCAAAATCAAGTATCTAACATAAGCTGAAATTGTAGATTAAAAGAAAACCATACCACAAGACTGTTAATATTAAGATATGCATACATACTTATGCACACATGCAACAGAAGGTAATGCTAGATGGATATTATATCCAACATAAGGTCCATTCCTTTATTGTGAATTATCAAGCCATATAACTACTTACGAACTAAAACAGTAAGGTCTCAAGAAATCTTTAAATATACAAGGGAGCTTGACAAATGAGACTTGCCAGAATAGACTTAAGTAAGAAACACCTCAAGGCACCTGAAAAAACTTTAAAGATTAGTAATTTGTGAGTATTTTTATTTGAAGTGCTAATAGAAAATTTTAGGGAGAATTCTCCTACAAGTGCTTCTCCAAATTTTGTGAATACATAATTTTTTCTAAATGCACTATTAATACTGCAGAAGTGTTTTTTTAAAAGCACTGTCAACTTGAACTTCAACTCCCTGAAATGAATAGGACCCTCTTCATTATGACACCTTTGGATCCAATCTCCCCTGATAAAATCACAAGGAAAGTAGTCTAAGATACTAGGTACTACCTTACCATTGGAAAATTTTCCTCCTAAACAGATATTACACTTTTCCAAGCCAAGGATTGGTGATCCAGCTGCATTTTAACCTTTTAACAACTATTTGACAAAACCCTATTCCGAAACAAGAATCCACGATCATATTCAGCAAGAAATGCAAGGTTTCACAACTTCAAAACACTAAAGTAGCCAACTCTGTACATAAGACGCAACTTTTTGAGGCTCAATTGCTGTAAATATTCAACTACAAATCATTATAAATATCTACGAACTCAATTATGGATTTTATTATTAACACCAGCAACAAAATTCGAAATTTGTTAAAATTCTCAATCAAATTCATCTCGGTGAAATTCAACCTAAATAGAAAAGAGATAAGGAGGAGTGTGTTACTTACGGAGTGACGTGTGAACATCACGAACCTCGCGGCCGTGCGATTGTAGGTCTTGATGTGATTCCACGCGGCAGGTTCCAGAGTCGGATGGTGCGGTCTTTGCCGCAGCTCAGGCAATAGTTACCGTCGCCGTTAAAACGCGAGGCGAGGACAGCGCCTTCGTGTCCACGCAGCACGTTGGCCTCGTTCTTCGGCAGACCAGCAACGCTCATCTCTTCTCGAAACTGACAGAGAAACCTTCGGGATTTCAATTTTCTGACGTGCCAAACAGATCGCAAGCAAATTGAAAATAAAATCAGAGGGAAAACAAACTATAAGATTGCGCGGCTTGAACAAAAAAGGAAAAGGAAAAAAATGAAAGAAAATAAATAAAAGCTTATTTGCATACATATAACATGCGCCAAAATTGTTCTCGACACTCCAGCTCTCAATCCATCGTTAATCCGATCCATTCGAAAATAGATCCGATTGTAAAATTATTTTATTGATTAAAAAAAAATCAGGTTATATTTGATTCGTCCCACCCTAATTTGCTCCTCAATCTAGCGAAAATCGACAATTTATAAAACAAATCCAAAGTCAGATCCACACGTTATCAGCTATCGATCGCTATTTTATCACCCCAATTAATGGAAATAATTTTTTAATTTAATCCGATTGACCCTCGAGCCAATGTAGGTTTTGGGTCCCAACTAATTTTGACCACCTGTTGGATTGCCACCTTAACCAAAATAAGTATGAAATAATAAAAATCACCTGCCTTTTGATTTTGCAGGGGAATTACCACTATGGATATTTTTACCCCTGTATTTTTTTGCGCTCAAAAATCACCTACCTTCTAATTTTGTACGAAATGGTTTTTTCTTATCGCAAATTTCCCATATTTCTCAAATTTCAGTAGTCATCTATTTCCTAATAAAATTTTTTAAAATATATTACATTTTTAAATTATTTTATTAACTTACCTTTTATTTAAATTTTGAATACAATCTGAAATCGGTGCCATTGAAAATTAAATGTACTTCTGTGTTTCCCGCTTTTGCAGAAAATTTTTCCTCGTTTTCTCTATTCAAACTTTTCGAAACAAGCGAAAACGTGATTATTAAAAAAACAAAGAAATGACCACTATTTTCAACATTTGAGATAATAACTGAAAATATAAAATGTTGTCACTAATTAAACCAAACATTTTAAACAAACGATATTTTCAACTTAAATCAAATACGAAACGTATTTTCCAAAACGAAACTAAAGACAAATACATCAAAATTTTCATATTCTAATCTGATAATGAAATTTAACCAACCACTGCTTAAAACCCAAGCTATAACCAAATGTAAAATAAAGCTCATAACTGATTTATCAAAACAGGTTTGGATCAAATTGGGTCAAAGCAAACCACAAGCTTTGGATACTACCTTGCTTCACTTCATTTAATCACTTTTCTGTTATCCCACATACCAAATTTCTTAATATATATATATATATATATATATACATAAGGCGATAATCAGTTTTGCCTTACTGCCTGAATTTTGGCCTGAAAAACCCAAAATATTTGTTTCCTGTCTAAAATGGATAAAACATAGAATTTCTCCTGAAGATTAAAACTGAACATGCTGGTTCTCATATCCCCATCAACAAAACACGATAACAATATTAATCTCCTCATTTCCACTTCCATACAAGAACGGCTTTAGCTGCATTTAATTTCTATTTATACACAGAAATTACTGTCTAAATAAGAACAACATGAAAATTATGTTTAATACACAATGTTAATTTAAAAAAAACTAAAAATTAATATAAGTTAGTAACAAGCGCCACTTCCTGATTCACTAAATGATTCTGATAATAGTCTTTACACGATTCAACCCTTGCAGCGATTTGTAGATACCGAATCGTAGAGAATTTTATATAGAACTTTATTCTTAAAATTTAAATAAAAAAATTAAAATATTGATTTCTTTTTCTAGGTCTCATTTAAAATGAACCCTTCAAAATTCAAATAAATGTTAATTTTTCATACTATATGAATTTAATGATGATGATTTTTTCCTCATAGTACTTGGTATCATAATAATTTTTATTTTTATTTTCTATAAATATGCCAAAAGGTCAAACAAACATCATAGAAAATAAATATTAAATTAAACTATGTAGCAAAATTAAGATTGTTAAAACAGATTTTAAACCCATAAAATACAAACAATTTAATATTTAATAGAAATAAAGTATTAGAAAAATAAATAGCTAGATATTTATTATGAAACATTGTTTATAATGAGATGAAAGTCTTAGGGGCCAGCATGGATTGCCTTATTGAAGTATTTCTAACCAAAGGCTTTTCAGTATTTGGCATCATAAACTCTTTTTATAGGAATAGTGATTCTATTAGTGATTTGAGAACATGTCCATACAAAATGCTTTTATATTATTAAAATTAGAAAATTTTATACATTACAAATTTTTTAATTTTAAAAAATGAGATTATCATAATAATAAATAAATTTAATACAAAAGATATATAAACAAACATAAATATTTATATTAATAAAATATAATATAAATAACTATTTTAATGATTATTATAAAAATTTTAAAGATATTAATAATATAGATTTAATAATGAATATGATTTTGAATTTTTAAGAATGAAAAAGATATTTAATAAAAAAATAATTTATTATTTTAAATAAAAATAAAGGATAAATTAAAAATAAATGAATCTTTAAGAATAAATAAATAGGTATTTTAGAATATGTAAAAATATGGTGTTAATAAACACTCACCCCTAAGTGATCAAAGAAACACTCAAGTATTTTTAAAGTCTAGTATGGTCAATCCTAAAGGCAAAACACAAGTAAAGATTTAGGATCGAACCCAATAGAGACAAAAAGGTTCCTTGAAAACACACAAACACCCAAGATAGGTTTTATTTATGGCGTTGTTTTTAAAAACAAAAAGACAAAGTGAAAACATAAAGAATGCACTTGATCCAGTTTTTGCATGAAAACAAAATAAACAATACAGAAAAACAATAAATTTATGATAATCACAAGCCAAAAAGAACACTTCGCGGTATGATCCAAAACTGTTCAACATGGCTTAAAATAAGAACCAACAGTCTCTTGTTCTGCTTCGAAAACTATTTTTTTGCCTTAAAATATGAAAAAGTAATGACGAAAATTCGTCCTGCCATTCCTGTGTTCCCGAAATTAACAGAGAAATAATTCTAAAACCCTATTTTTTGACAGTGCTCATCAAGTTGTTTTCTAATAGTTTTCAAACAAACTAAACGAAGAGCTCCTATTTTTCTCTTCTAAAACTCCTGCTATGAAGAGTGGAAGGTAAGCTTAGAAATGATCGAATATCAACACTATATATCTTCCAACATCAACAAAAATTAAATTTTTTGCAAATTACAGCTTAAGTATATCGGTATTTATTGAGTTGAGCCAAGAAGGTGCCCAAACCCTCTCGCTTCTTAAATCAAAAGTGTTCCAACCTCAACTCACATCGTACTAAAACCTTTCTATATATATATTGCAAAATTTTAATATATTATTCATTATTTTTTGAATGTTTTTTTAATAAATTTATAGAATATTTTAAATCATTTATAATAACTAAATATAAATATACAAATATATAAAAATATTGTATTCTATTATACATTGTTATTACAATTACCAAATTTACAAAAACTATTGAATAAAATATTTTGTATAAAATCATATAAAAATAATTTATTTCTTAATTAAATATATTTTAATAAAAATAAATTAATTTTTTATAAACAAATATTAATATAGTAAAAGAATGTAAAAAAAAAAATCAAATATAATTGATATTATCATTCTTTATGCTTTCAAAATAATTTTGACATGTAATTCTAAATATATTCTCTAATTTTGAATAATTTTTTAATATCGAAATTCATGTAAAAATATCCACTTGCTCGGGATATATTCATATATCCCAGAAATCCAACACCGATATATCCGTCAAAACCCCGATATTTTCATCATTTGCTAAGAGCAAAAACACAAAACTCGCCATCTATAATAAAGCAAATTTTAACTTTGTGCACTTGTTTTCGCCCAAGATTTGGGCTTTTTTTCCAAATAGGTGTCAACTTATTTTCTCAAGTCAACCCAGATGGGGCCATGGGGGAAGCCTGGTTTTTGGTAAAAACAGAAGAAACCTTGGATGCAAAGGCTAGAGTCGTCGTCAGCCCCTTATTTCTACTAACCTTTCTGAGTAATATCACAGTAAGCACCCAAAACGCTTGAGATTGAATGGTCTTCATTTCTACTAACCTTCGAGCACATTAAGGCAGCACGAAACGCTTCAGACGAACGAAAAAGCCTTATACTTTAAGACAAACGCTTCGGGGTCATATTTCCACAAAGAATGAGGAGATTAATTACATTGAGATCCTTCCGGATCTTGATTTCACATATTTTAATACATGCGTAGATTGCAGCCATAAGTAAACTCATCCACAAGTAGAATGCTAAGCGTTAATGTATTTCCACTGCTTGTCTTGTTAGTCATGCATATATTTGTGGGTCATTCACTCTTCTTGCTATGGGTGGCCACAAATATTTCATCACGTTCATTAATGATTATTCTCGTTATGGTTTTGTTGAGCTCATTCGTGAGAAGTCTAAATTTTTGGAGGCTTTCAAAGTAAAAGCTGAGCCCAACAAGGAAAGAAGATCAAAGTAGTTCATTCTGATAGAGGTAGTGAGTATTATGATAGATATGATGAAACGAAACGCAACCCTGGACCATTTGCAAAGTACCTTCAAGAATGTGACATTGATGCTCAGTATACAATGCTTACTACTCCTCAATAGAATGGGAGTGCAAGAGAGGTGAATCGCACACACTTTATTAAGTGGTGCGATGTATGTTTGTTAATTCCTCACTACTCGAGTTCTTGTGGGGTGAAGCTTTGAAAATTGCAACTTATATTTTGAACCAACCAAATGCTTAGTAAGTATGTTCCAAGACTCCATATGAGTTTACATTACGTAATAGCCTAGTCTTCGCCATCACTTCCGCATGTTCGGGGTCAGTAAATAAAAGGAAGGAGATCGTATAACCAAGTAACTAAGAAATCTTGATCCAAAAACCAACAGTGGGTACTTTATTGGTTATTGTGTGGGATTGGAAAGTTTCTGTGTCGTTATTGCCTACCAGACACCACCGTAGTGATCGAAGCCCAATGGATGGTCTATATTTGAGGATGATACCGGGTACAAGCTAAGAGAATGAAAGCTAAAGAACACCAAGTTTTTATTCCTCGTGCCTATTGCTTCCGCTGATCTCTGTACTCGTTATCGAATTTAACCGAGAAGGAATCAAACATTCCTATACTAATTAAATGGTTTAACAATCAGACATACATACCGGGGTTTCCTTCTCGAGAAACAACTGTAGCCTTCGATTCTCGTAACAGCCGATCACCAGCCGCATACACGCCCGGGCTTCCACAAGGCCCACACCGAATAACTCTGATCCTCATAGGAATTTTAACTCAGCTTAATTATGCTAGTTCCTCGAATCATCTCACATGATCATAACTTTCAAGTTTTACGATCTATTTATAGATCGATTTTATTAGTCATAAATAATCCTCATAAATAGGATTATTTAATTCCATAATGGGAGAATTAATTCATAATTAATTATCATAAATATGAGAAATTAATTGAGAATTAATTCATAATTACTCATAAATATTAGGAAATTAATTCATAACTAATTTTAATATTTATTTCTAATATTTATGATAAATTAATTCATAATTAATTATCATAAATATTATAATTATCAAATAATTAATTTTGTTTTAACCCAAGAATTATTTTTTTTTTGTGACCCTTTAGGTTCCTAATCAACTGACAATAAATATAAATTGTAATTCTAGACTTATATTGGCTTTAATTACACATAAACCAACACCAACATCGAGTACCCACTCACCGATGATGAACCAATTGAGGATGTGATCCGCAAAGAGCCCTAGATGCGCCATGGATACCTTGCGAGGTTAAAGAGGGCGCTGTGAGGGCCCACAATTCTGTATGACTACAATGTTTACCAAGCAGATACGAGTATGATGTGGTGATGTATCACATCCGACTACTTCAAAGAAGCCATTGTTAATCCTCAATCCAACTTCTGGGTGATGCAATGAAAGACGAGATGACTTCCATGTCACCAACAAAGTATGAGCTAGGTAGATCATACATGTATTGTCAATCTACTGATGCAAATGGCATTCAAAGACCAAGCGCGATGCTAAGGGACAAGTAGAGAGATATAAAGTAAGATTAGTGGCTAAGGGTTATAGTCAACGAGAAGGTATTGATTTTAAGGAAACCTTTTCTTTTGTGTCCACTAAAGACTCTCTATGCATTATTATGGCTATAGTGGCTCATTTTGATTTGGAGTTGCATCAGATGGATGTGAGGACAACTTTCGAATGGAGACTTAGTTGAGTATGTTTACATGTCTCAACCTATCGCTTTGAGGAAGTTGGTATGAAAACATAGTAAGCTCCAAAATCCATTTTATGGTTTAAAGCGCTTAGGCAATGGTATCTCCCATGACAGTTGCTCACCAAGAAATTGTTTTAAGGGAGAACATCACAATCAATGCATACATATGAAGGTCAAGTGGATTAAATACATATTCTTGGTTTTATATGTTGATGATATTTTGCTCATGTACCTAATGATACTCGAGACTTTAGTGGTTTAGACAAAGCATTTCACATCGCTTAGCTATTTTGATAAAGGATATTTTGGGAAGCATCTTATGTCTTAGTATTACAGCATACTTTATAGACTAGTGGCATTCGAGATTGTCTCAATAGACTTATATACACAAACGCATTCGAAAAGGTTCAATATGCACCGCTCTTTTCTAGTAAGTAAAACAAATCTAAAGGGTGCAGCATTTCCAAAGGCTAATGCCTCATAATAATATCGCAGAGAGATCGCATTTAAAAGCAATCCCTTATTCTTCTAAGCATGGGTCGCTGATGTATGTTCGGCATGCACATGTCCTGATATTGATTTTGTTATCGGCATGTTGGGTAGGTACTTGAGTGATCCTGATCAAAGCCCCTAGAAAGTTTTGAGGAATCTTTAGGGTACCAAGGATCTCATGTTGACATATTGGGGTACCAACACTCTTGAGGTGGTTGGTTTTAGTGATTTCGATTATGCATACTGAAGGGATGATAAAAAATCCACTTCTATCTTTATGATGGCTGAAGGAGCTGTTTCGTGAAAAATTGTCAAACAAACACTCATAGCTTCTTCTACTATGGAGGCAGAGTATGTGGCATGTTATGAGGTTACTTTTCATGCAATATGGTTGCAGAACTTCATTTCAGCTTTGGAGGTTGTTCACTCCATTTCTAGACTACTGAAATTGTTATGTAATATTTTCTCGCAAATCCATATCTTTCTAGAATACTAGAGCACTTCTCATACCAAGCACATTGATGTGAAGTTCTTGTTAAAGATAAGCACAGGTAGAGTCACTCATTTTAGTTGAGCACATGCCTACTTACTCAGTATACAAGTTAAGTGCACTCACTAATTAAAGGCTTACCTATTTGTGTGTTTCAAGAACACGTCACTTGCATGAGATCGTTAGAAGCCTAGACTCTTTGTTTTAGTGGGAGTTTTACCTTTTCATGTATTTTGTAAGGAAAACTCATATTTTTTTCATTATTACATGCACATTTTGATGTTTGTCATCATCTTATGATTTTGTGTCATTTTGATTAGATGTGACAAAATGGTGTTTTTTCTTTCTATTAAATCACTGTCATTGAAATGCTTCTAGATTAGTAGCGTCTAATTATGTACGATTTATGCATCCTCTCGATGTATTAATTGTATATGATTGGTTATAGCTATGTAAGTCTTTTGTTGAAGCATTTGAGTTATGATTTTGATTAGAAACGCATGACTATTTATGATTTATGCATTATTTCAAATGCACAGAGCATGACAAGTTATAAGGCATAGGAATCTATTGAGAAACATTTGAGTTGTGATTATATCGTCGCAAGTGGAAGAATGTCGGGACAATTATTAATCATGTACTAAACATAATCATATTACAATTTTAATTATATAATTGTGCATGTTAATTATGACCCATTTATGGGAAGATTTAATATTAGCTAGCTATGGGGCTTATGGTTCTATCTTCTCCCTTGTTTTAGTAAGCCTATTAGACCAAAGCCTAAATTTTCCCTTATGCTCTATATATATAAGTAAATAGAACTCTAACATTTTACAAGGGTTTGATATAATACACTTTGGGGAAAAGGAAATAACTATCTTTAATCCTATCCTTTTTTTATCTCATCCCTTACAGACGGCACTAATGACGTACTAATAATTTTATCCATGTCGCTCGTTTTCTACAATATGAATTGATATGCTTTATTCTTTCAATAAATTTATTATTTTGTAATGTATTTATTGGATATTTACTATTGATCAATTGTTTTTGAGATCAATAAATACTCTAATTTTATAAACAATTTAACATTGCATACATTATGAATTTATTAAGATATGCCCATCATGTCTAACTTTATACTATGATATAGAATGATCGACAAAAAGGCATGATGTGTGTGGTTTCTGTGTTTGAGTTTTAGTGGAGGTAATTTATTACATTAACTAAAGTTTTTAGGTGTAAAAAAAAATCATTAATATATACTTTACAAAAGACAAAAAATGGAAAAAAAAAATAGTGCATCTAACATTGAATTAACTCATAATCATTAACAAGATTTAATGATGGCAAGGCTATTAAAAGAAAACCTTTGAAAATTCTTATAACATTTCTTTATCTTCTATAACAAATTCTTATAAAATTTAGTTCGCATACAATTTAAAAGCTTTAATTAGTCTAATAAAGAGAACTTGACTTCTTAGAAACCAAACTTTATTTTTGACGGGTTAGGAACCAAACTTAAGAAAGTCTAACGTTTGTTTTTTTTCCTTAATACTTAATATAAATTTTATTTTCTAATAATACTTAAGAGGATTAAGTATTTAGTTTTTTTTTTTTCAAAAAAGTCAATCTTTTTTATTTTACCTAAAATTTAAGATGAAAATAAAACAAAATATATATGCTTCTATTTAACAAGTATAAAATGAATCATGAGAGTTTCAATTTAATCATAAAGAATAGATTTTTTTTTTGCATTTGAATGTTCAGCTTTTGTTAAAGCCAAAAAAGCCAAATAATTTGGCATTTTATATTTTTTCCAAAATTTAACAATAAATCATTTAAAAGTTAAAAAACAAATAAAAACGAACGCTAAAAGCAAATTGTTTTCGAAGAATAAATCATGGAAAAAGTTAAAAACAATCAGGTTGAATGCTGTGCAAACATGTTTTAGCAAAAGCCAAAACAAATGCCACATGTAACACCCCAAATTATACTTTATAATAGTTTATTACGCTTTAGAGTATAATATAAGTTAATTGTATTTTTTCGAAATTCTAAGTGTTAAATATGAAAAGGACATAAATCTGATTTTTTAAAAAGTCTTAAGGATAATTGGTAAAATGTCAAATTGAGGACTCAAATGACATTATGTTGAAAGATTATATGTTAAAAATGTTCATAAAGTTGTTTTGCAAATTGAATGATATGTGAGGGACTAAATAGTAAAATGGGAAATTAGGCTAAAATATGATAAAGCCAAATATGGTATTATAAAGAAACATTTCCCATTCGCTTAGAGAGAGTTTAGGGCTATGGTTCTTGGAGGGAGAAGAACTACCTAGTTTCTTCTCTCTATGGGTTTTGCCTTTCTGGGCCTTGATAGAAAGTAGAGTAAGAGAAGGAAGGTAGCAGAAGATGCCTTGGGTTTGTGTTTCAAAGAAGATTAAAGTATAGAATCCTCCCATTTGTTAGTTAGGAAATCACCCCAATTTCTCCCTTGTTTTGCTTCGTTTGCTGGCTTGAGCTAGTTTAAAGCCGGTTTTGATTGTTATTTGGTCATTCCTAATCGAGGAATTTTGTATGAAAGAAAAATGTTGGAGTTTTAGGGGAGAGATGCCGTTAATTTTGTTTCAAAACCCCATGTTTTTGTTTTGGTAATAACTTTGGCCACAGTCATCCAAATTGAGTAGTGATTCGGGTTGGGAAAGAACCCCAAGAGGGAAAAACTAAAAACATAGAAGGTAGTATTTTAAGAAGCAAACCTGAACCTAAGTCTCCTGGCTTCGCGATCAAGTGAAAATACCGGGTAAGCTACTCGGGTTATCCTCTATTTTGGCATGCTTTGGTATTTAGGTCATAAGTTGAGTTTCACCATCTAAATCGAAAGTGATTTCACCTCAAACTGTAATTTCTAGGAAAAACAACTTTTATGAAGAAAGTATAGCCAAATTTAGTCCTCATTATACTAAAAATTAGTCAAAATATGGGAACAATTCTGTCCCCGGGAAACCTATCTCATAATAGTCCCCCCCGAACTCGGAGTACCCCTCGTTGTTTAAATCATAATTCTGAGTTATATTAATCCAAAATGAAGTGATTCAATGCGGTACAAACTAGACGTTTGGGAGAATAACTTTCATAGAAGAACGATGATCAAATTATGTCTCTATTGTCCCCATAAAACTTTCAAATATAGGACACAATTCCACATGTTCCCGGAAATCGTCTGCAGCCAGCCTGAATGTTTGTAATTCATATCTCACAAATTTAAAGTCCAAATGACATGATTTTTGAATCATAAGAAACTTAAGACATAGGGGTATATTGAATTAGAAAATCATTTTCTCTAACAATCTCGTTTACAAGGTCAAAATTGTAGTTAAAAATGGACTTGGGAGCTGCCTCGAACTGTTTAGGCAGAATGGTTATGGAAACTGAAATTGTATCAAGGCTATATAAATTTATTGTTATATGAAATAATGCATCATAGTAAGATGATCATGATAACATGTGTTATGAAAGCTAAAGAGAATACACGTATAATTTGTTATATGAAAAGTGCAAAGTACGCTAAATGTTTATAAGAGATTATTTAACACGGTCATCTCATAAGTATATACGATATCACGCTATTCACGAGGCAGATATCTTTTCTTCGACATTGAAAAGATTGGTAAGAAACATAATAAAACTGCCGTCACATGATCGTAGTTGGGCAATGCATGCTTATAGTATACAATGCTGTGTGAGCATACGCTTTTTGCATGCATGTAGCGACCCCATTTGGGTCGATGACATGGGATCCCGTTTGGATCATTACGCGGCCCATTTGGGTCATACAATACAAGATATAGAGATCACCGGCCTTGTACAAAGGATAAGACTCGGCGCCCGCCCCGGGCGTGTGCAGAGGGGCACTCCGCCGTGTGGCCCCCACCGCTGGCCCAGTTTATAATAATATAATACAATATTATATTAATGATATATAATACGGGTTTCCAACCTCTTAAAATGGCGTGAGCAATGGTATATCATTTTTTGCTGCATGGCTAGGATGAGAGTCTTCTTTATAACTACCGCTATGCATGATTGACACGCTTCACTAATCATCATAGTTTACCCCGGGCCCGCCCGATGCTAAAAATTTGTGATCATGGTACTTATTTATTTATTTTAAAAAAAAGAATCATGGTAGTGTTTTCAAATCAATTTTTTTAAATACTTTTATTATTTCGAATAAAAAATTATATTTGTTAGTTTAAATATAAAATTTAGTTGCTCTTTGGTGCCCCCGACACTTAAGAACCAAAGATCCAAACTGAAAATAGAGTAATAAAAGTGAATACATGTCGTAAAAAATATTTAATATATATATATATATATATATATATATATATATGTTAGAAAATTTCATTGCTTAATTTAAAAACCAAATATTTATGCTAAATATTCTTTACATATATAACCAATTATTTTTTAACAAGATTTGTAGAATCAATTAAACAATCTCAATAGTATATTAGAAATTACATGTTTAATAATCAACTTTTAACATGGGACTCCCCCTAAATTATAGCTTGTATAATTTGGATTTGACTCAAATTATATCGGTTTGGAACCCGGAAAAGTAAAAAATAGAGAAACAAAAACTAAAGGAAAAAACAGAGAAAACATAAAATAGATTCAAATTTAATAAATTAATTATATATGTTTATTCAAATTTTTTTAGTTTATTTTTATTATATAAAGGATTAAGAAATTAAAAATATTAAAATTTTGATTAGGGGTTTGATTTTATATTTTTCATGTAAAACCAAATATAAAAAAATTATTTTTTTGTTAATATATTTTTGGATTCTAACCAAGGTGGATACGGATAATGCATTTTATATTATATTTATAAACTTTATTGTATTTATTTTGTAATCGTATTTATAAATATTGATATGAAATAGAAGGGTTGCTTAACAAGGTGAAAAAACTATAACCTCATTTTTTCTAAACTTTTTTTGTTGGGCCTTTTTCTAACGATGATGATTTCTTTTATTATTGATCTAAAATCATAATTTTACACCTTTTTCATTGTTTTATTATTCAAATAAAGTATTTGGTTTACACAAATTTAGGTTTTTACTTATTTATTTATGATCATTCACTCGCTGATGCATATAGTTATCGCTGCTTTGATACATTATTTATCATTATCATGATATAATGTTATTGTGTAAGTGTTCTCCTGTAAATGTTTCACTGGGTATAACAATCCCATTGACCATGTCATGGATCAGAAATATCCATAGTAAAGAAGTTTTTCAAAAGTTAAATTATTGGAAACTACTCAGGTCAGTATCGTCACAAGAAAGACAATTAACCTAGAAATTTTATGTGGCCAGAAAATATGTGTTAGAAAATACGACAAGCCGACACCATCAGGTCGATTTTTGCATCTAGAAATGTTCGAAGACAATGTTTTTACGGTATAACATCAGATGCTTTAATTCAAAATTAAATGTTTTTATTTCGACAAAAATTTTTTATTTTTAAGTTCGACAAAACCATTCACAAGAACATTTTTTTCTTATTATGTACACTTGAACTTCAATTATATGCATTAGGGGCCCTTATTTTGTTATTTCGCCTCGGCCTCAAAATATCGTGACCCGACCCCGCTCTCGTTACATATAGTTCTTTTCCCAGATCCATTTCTTTGAAATATGTAGGCATGATGATAAGATGAGACGGTAAATTCTTGGAATGTTTATAAAAGACATGAAATAATGAAATGATATGAAATGCAATATGTATTTGAATTATAATGAGCATGGCAAGAATAAAGTAATAATAATAAAAATGTTATCAAGTATTGTGATGATTGTTATAATGGTTATCCATATTAAGATTCCCACTAAGCTATAAAGCTGAATGAGTGTTTATCCAGGCACCAAGAGTACTTCCATGATATTCCGCATACGCAGTGGTTAATTATTGCCGTAACCTGTAGAGTCCAACACATGTAGGTTTGACTCCGATTTTGCAAAATGCGAACAAAGATTTCGGCACTCGCGGTAAATATAAAAGTACAAGCAAATGAGACTCGAATATATGTACATGAAAATGCAAATACCACTCACGGGTGATGTACATGAAAGACAAAGTTTATGGGTTTTTCTAAGATAATTATTTTAGAACTATAGCAAGTTAACAGTGGTTATAGTTCTTAGATTTGTGACACCCTTTCCTCGACATAGTGGTATCGTCAAAGGCTATAGTTAGGTGGTATCGTGAGCCAAGGTTTAAGCGCTCTAAAATGTAGTATATGATAAAAAGCATGTGTTTAAGAATGCATCGGGCTCGCGATGTCCCATGCCAGATGGGATGATCGTCCTCCAAATCCAACTTAAAGAAGCAACCGGAAGAGTTTAACCCGTGAGATCAAGGTTACCCACTTCTGATCCTTCCCGAACTGTCAGCGAGAAATACCCGTCGAGCCAAATGAAGCCTTGTCGTGAGGATATATTAGACACGGTTTTGTGTATTGGAAAGATTTGGATGTCCCAAAGCCTTGATAGACATGATAAGAAGACATGAGGCTGAGGAATTCCATGGGTCAAACATAGAAGAGTCCGATAAAGCTGAATTATGGTTGAAAAAGCTGCAAAGAATAATGGAGAAGGTGAGATGCCCTCCCAATCAAAGAGTGGCATGTGTAGTTTCTCTATCAAGAAGGCGTTGCTTATGATCGCAGCTTAGTGCTCAGGAGTCTCGAGGCTTCCGCATCCCATACCATGGGAGTTTTTGTCAGCAGTTCGGGCCAAATATGTCTTTGATATGTACAGGGAGACTAAGTGGAAGCAGTTCTTGAATCTAAAGCAAAGGAACTTATCAAGCATGAACAAGGAGAAAGAATCGTTTCATCTACGCACAAGACTCGAATCCGTCCTCATCGAGGTACTCAGTGTAAAGCGGTTCTGAGGATTTGACTAAATGAGTCCATAAAAAGATATATATGGCGCATGTACGCATCGCCAACAATTAAATGTCATCAATTGGTTCAAGCGGCAATGAAAGTGAGAACTGGTGCGCAAGGCAGAAAGATTTCTGCAAGGAAGAAGTTTTCGCGAGAGCTTTTCCTCCGGGGAAAGTTATTGGTGAATCTTAGCTCTAACTGGGAAAATAACCCCGCCATAAGAGGTAGAAGGCAAGGGCCTAATGTGGCACCAGTTTCGTAAAGGTGCTTCGGGGCCTAGACAAGGAGAAGTTCTAGTGCCCTCATTGTCATAGACTACTGGTGTTTGGCAGACACAAGACAGAGAAATGTTTCGGGGTGTGGCGATGAAATCTTTAACCGCCATCTATTTTAAATCCATTTTTATGGCTTGCTTTAGTATTTTCAGAGTTGTTTTAATGCCAAATATGGAATATTTACAAACTTTGTGTTTTTATGACGATCCAAAACATGAGAGAATTCAAAGAAATAAGAGAAAAATGTAAAGAATTACAAAGTAGTCTGTCAGAATAGAGTTTTGTGTGTCTTGAAATGTCCAAGCAAAGTACAGAGAAATTGCGCCGCAACAATATTTATGTCACACTCAAAATCTTTATATTGATAAGAGCTGGCACATGATGGGTTTGGCTGAACGTGTTTTAATGTGAAAAGGAGAAATAAGCCAATCGAGACAAAGATTAGTTATAAGCATATTATAATGAAAGTACAAAAATAGAATGCCTATCGCGACGTGAAACTCCTTATGTCGTGATGACTCCGATTATTGCAAACACAGGAGCAGCTGTTTGTTAATAAGGAAGAGTTGAAGAAGAAGCTTTTCATATGACAAGAAAATCTATGTCGTAACATGCGATGCTTACTTGTTGAACTGACTTGGTTGCAACAAAAGAATCTAATGTTGTGGACAATACCGCTCGAGGGAGATTGTATCGTCAGACAAGAAAATGTATGTTACATTAATGCAAATAAGCCGAATGTGAGAAATGAGGTCGCTACGAGATTCCTAAATATGAGGGTGAAGTCTAGCTTGCGACATAACAAGTCGTCGCGATTACAAAAGATGGGTCACGAAAAGCGTTTCGCCGCGACATGAAAACCGGTCGCCACAAAGAAAACATACAACACGTCGCGAGGCTAGGTCGCAACATCCGTAACGTGCCGCACAAGAAGTCGTCGCTGGCAACAAGACTTTGTCGCCACATAAACACGGCGGTAATACAATACACAATGTCAGTACCGTAATCCTGAATGCGAACGTCGCTGGCAGGACAAATAAAGAACGGCGCACGCTAACGCGTAATGCACCAAACCCGGTCGCGAAATGATTATCGATGTCACAACATAACTGTTCGAGGAATACACAGAATATTGTTGCGACAAAGGAAACTATGTCGTGATAGAATAACTATACCGAAGAAGAGAATACTGTCGCAACCAAGAAAACCCGTCATAGGAAGCCATGAAGAGCACAAGACTCAGGCGGTCATGTATGACCATTGCTGCAAATGTATATTATAACAAAGATCACAAAACCCCGTCATGACACAACTTCAGGTCTGGCTGCAGAAAGCAAATCTGAGCTAGAATTTTTAGTGTGGATTCGCCACATTACTGCCTCACAATTTTTGTGGCCTAAACTTTGCCTGTAACAGAGAAACTATCATGAAAAGTTTTAGTAAGTAGTCGGCTAGTTAGGAAAACCAGTATCCGTGGAGTTAAAGACTCTTTTGTATTATATTTTTTTTTTCTTTATTTTTCTTTCTTTTCTTTTTCTTTCTTTTATTTTCTTTCTTCGTAGATTGTATTTAGCATAGATTTTCAAATTCTGTTTACTGAACCTGAATGTACGATTGTTTGTGAAGCTTGAAGTTTAGAATTTTAAATGTTGAAATCTATTTACGACATCGTTGAATTACATGAAAAACCCGCACAACACCTGGAATTCATTTCTTTAGTAGACAGCCACATTGAATTTTCCCGATCAAGATTTTGTTTACCGTAATCCGCGAGAACGTAGCTTCGGGCTGAAAGATATGATGTTAGTTATGCTCTTTCTCGTATAATTAGAAGGAAATTCTTTGCTTGGAGAATTTGAATTTAGGTTTGAATGGTGATGTTCGTGGAATGACTTCCTAATCTTAGTAGTTAATACCCATGAAAGAACCGTTGTCTAGCTATGATTTGTGGAGGCCCTCCGAGTGACAAAGCAGAGATGGAGTCCCCAGAGTTTGAAATACATTATAGACTATTGAAGAACTAATAGCTCGAAGGTTACTAGATAAATCCTCAATTTACTCATGGTTTGAGAATTAGTTGAGTGAACTATCAATTTAATCAATTAGAGATCTCTCCCTTGATCTTGAAGAATAATCTTGATCCCGTGTTAGCTTAGATCTAATCAAGGAAAGGGAGAACTCTTTAAGATCTCAAGGATGAGACACCATTCATCTTGTAGAAATTAGCACTACCCCCGCTCTTGGTAAAGCAAGAAATCGCAAATAAGAAATGGGTATGAAGTATCGAAAGAAAAAATATCCGGTATCTTAAAGAGAAATTCAAATTACAAGTAATTGATTAGAATCATGATTCATAAATGAACATGAATCTCTATTCAATGAAAAGTATGGTTAGAGGAGGAATCCAAACCATACTACATCGCTTAACAAATCATATTTAAATTCAGAAAATAGAATTAGGGAGCCATGAAGCAGAATTGATAATTTCACATCAAGCAAATTCCAAAGATCTATCATCAATTTGTTCACTCCAGCTAATATTTAGATTTTAATTTTTTCTTTCTATATTTAGATGTAGAAATTAAGATATTAGAATTTTTATAGACGTTACTGAAATTTATCTGAAACAGAAGTTCAAATAGTGTAGAACTCCTGGAGCAATGGGGGAGTTGGTTTCAAATTCTCTTCAATCTCTCGGGAACGATTATCCTAATTTTATAGTCCACTTTATTACTTGTACAACTTCTCGTGCACTTGCGCTTTTAAGACCAAACCAAATCTTTAATTGAATTCATTGATAAATCATTTTATTGAGCATACAAGTCACTTGGGTCTATAACAAGTTTTTTGCGTACTGCCAGAGACTCAAGCTTAGTTTTCAGAGTCAGGTTAGAAATTTTCTTATCTAAGTTTTTGGCGCCGTTGTTCGGGACTTAGTTTAGTCTTTGGTAGTCGTCGAAAAAGTAATTGTTATCAAGTTTTTACAGCCATGTCGGTGATTAGGGCAATAGTCCTTGGTCATGATGTCATTAATTTGTATATATACGCTGTCATATTGTGAAATGAATTGCATCATTTCATGGTGAATTGTCCCAAAGAGTCAGAGGATAATAGGAGTATGCAAGGAAGTGGCAGAGGGAGATCTATTGCACCACCTTCGACTCATGATCAAGGTAGGGGTCGAGGTGGCCAGATTCAGCATAGAGGACGTGGAGGTACAATGTCAGAGACAGTGGATCTTCCTATGCCTATAGCTTCAACATGAGCATATGCTATGAAGGCTCGTGAAGATCGGGATGCTCCTGAAGTGATTGCTAGTATATTTTCTTTATATGATATTGAGATGCATTACTGATCGACCTCGTTCTACCCATTCATATGTATGTACGGGAGCATATGTTTGATAATATAACATCGTGGAGAGATTGTTATATGATATGCATAACTAGTCCCTTCAGGCAAAGTGTTAAGGTTAATAAAGTAAGTAAGAATCTGCCTTATAGTTATTCATGATAGAGAATTTTTCGTCGATTTGATTACATATACCATTCGTTAATTTGATTTGATTTTGGGAATGGATCATTGGTTCAAACACTAGGCTATAATTGATCATGGATAAAAAAGACAAAGAGCTAACACTCGAATATACCCTAGTCGCTTTAAACTTAATTAGTGGCAGCCATTAGCGCATTTGGAAATTTTTCAGACATATTTTGCTAAGTGAGAAAATTTCGAAAACCCGGAATTTGTACAATATACAAGGGTAAAATTGTAGCTTGTCAAAATGGGACACAAAAGACATAATATAAGAAGATGGTAGGCTATTATATAAATGACATAATTTGATTTGTAAATAGGAAAAGATGAAGGACTAAAGGGTAATAAAAGGAGAATTAAAATCAAAAAGGGTGAAGACCAAGTTTGGTCTCTCATTTTGGGAAAGAAAAACGGAAGTGAGAGAGAGAAGGAAGAAGAAGCAGCTAAGTGGGAAGAAGCACAGTTGCTAAGGAGAAGAAAGCAAAAAAAAAAAAAGCGGTGTAATGGAAGTTCAGGTTTTTGTATGGAAAATTATGGATTTTAGTATGAAATATTTGAATTTGTGTATGGAACTTTGGATGGGTGTCTATGTTTTTGTATAAGAAAATCAAACCATAAACCCATTTTTTAAGCTGAATTTCCGGGTCTAAAAGAACCCTACTTGGTATATCGGGTTGCGGTTTTGATTTGGGTTGGTTAATGTAATCCTCTCAATTGAGGAATATTTGTATTAAGGAAATATTAAATAGTTTTAGGAGATGATGTCAAAATTTCTAAAACCCGCTGTTTCTTCTTGTTGGTTAGTTCTGGCTATCACCCATCCGAATTGATTTAAACAAATTTATGGGTAAAATAGACTTATAGGAGAACATATTTCTTTGAAATAGGTATATCCAAATTCCGAACCTTTCAGGCTCAGAAATTCATCCAAAGTGGAGCAAGAAGTCATGGTGTGCGTGCCAGCCCGGCAGTGGAGACAATTGTCATTTCTTTCACTTGTTGGCCCCTAACTTCTGACGACCATAACTTTTCTGTCTCGAACCCTGCTTCTGGTGTTCTGGGACTTTATGGAAAGACCATCGAGTCAAGATTCCAGCCATTCTGTGGAGGACATTAGGGTGAACATGGACCCTTCTCTGAAATGATGTTTTCCGTGGCTGGCCGGCTAGGGTCAAGCATTCATGAGGCCCCAACTCGTATGGTCATAATTCTTCGTCCGAACTCGCTGTGACAGTTTTACCATATGGAAAGCCCCATTGAGTCAAGATTCCAGCCATATTCATGGGAGGACATTAGGTGAACATAACTTGCTGAAATCGATGTTTTTCCAGGTTGTCGGGCCGGGGCTAGGGGTTGGCTTGGCTCATGAGCCCAACTTCGACGGTCATACTCTCTTCGTCCGAACTCCGTTTCTGATGTTCGAATATATGGAAAGTCTCCTTTGAGTCTAATCCATCCATATATAGATTGATAAAAATTGGAACTCATAATAGGTCCATAAATCAAAATAGTAGGCCCTTGTTGTTCTCGCTGTGGGTCACCGCTCACGGAAGCCTCCAACTTCAGATTTCCATCATAATTTCTTCGCTCCTCGAACTCTTTTGATGTTCTTGACTCTATGGAAAGCCCTTTGAGTTTAAAATTCATCCATATATTCGATGACATTGGAATCATATTAGGTTCAGAAATCGCGAAAAATAAGAGTCTCTCGTTTAACCATAGCTTATTCATATTACGAACTCATAAATAAATTTCATAAGCATATATATGGTAACCATAGTTATTCACATATAATGAGATACTTAAAATGCAAAGATATCGAATAAATGATTGTAAATATCACATAATTGCTGGGACGACAATAATTATTCAAATATGAGATATGCAGACTGAACATAAAATACATGGATTGTCCGCTTAGACCGCAGTAGGATAAACGGGCATGCCTATTAGAAAAAACAAGTCTCGTAGCATAATCGATCGCCACTGCCAGTCATTACACGCCTTCGGCTTCTTATAAATGGTCATTGTCTCCGGCACAACAGCAATAACAAGGTTTCGGTCCTTATAGATGGTCATTGTCTCATATTAATGATAATGCAAATAGCTCCTTCCGCCCTTATAGACCATTGTTTCAAGACAAGGAGTACAAATAGCCTTCTGCTCCCTTATGTACTGTTGTTTCAGACATGAGTACAGCGCTCTGCCCCTTATAGCTTCCTTTATCCACTTTCTAAGGTTTATGCAGCATGAAACATAAAAATGACAAGGTATATACATAAATGATTCAAAATGATAGTACATGACATGTTGCAGATAAAACATAACATTGTTATGATGATATAAACAAAGAGTCAAGTACATGTTGACAAGAACAAGAAGAAAAATGTAAACGACCTGAAATGAAACATGATATGATAAGAAAGTATAAGATTGCATAAGCATGTATAAATTATATGTATGGAACATATATAAGCATGTGTATATGACAAGTATAGAATATGACATAAGTATATGATATGTTATATGTATATGTAAATGTAAAGTGGGAGACACCTTATTAGTGGTCATCCACGAAAGTTATTCCACTAAGCCGTGAGCTTAGCACGGGTTTTTATCCGTGTAGGTACGGTAGCAAAGGCAAGAGGACAGGACAATCCGCATCAGTATCTAAGGTCAACACATCATTAAAAGTTTCACTTCTGAAGACTTTTGGTCTATTCTTTGTATATGTAATATCCTTTTTGTTGTTTGTGTTAAAATGAAGCAAATGTAAATATTGTAAATGTTGAACACTTCATGGGCGGAGAGCCAGGAGCATTTTGTAATCCGTCACAAGATATAGTACAAGTTAAGTGTTTAATATTATATGATTGAACAAGCTTAAAGACTATAAGTTTATAAAAAAAAAAAAAATAGATGATAATTCTCAATACACCAAAAATGTCAGGAGTCACAAGTTCGTGGTATTACTCTGTAGTTTAGGCGTTCGAAAAGCCGCAGTTTAGGCGCTTTGGAATAGGAGTATATGATAGAAAGTTACAAGCTTAGCAATCGCTTCGCCTGATGGATGTCTTTTATTTCAGATATGGAGCATCTAATCTAAATAAGAAGCAGCCGAAAGTTTCGCGAAGGTTATCAGAGGGTATAAGAATTACCTATAGTTATTCAAGATAGGGAATTTCTCAAGGGATTTGATCGCTTCTACCATTTCGGGAATTTGATTTAATTCGGAACGGATTGGTTATCCAAACACCGCCATATAGTCATCAGGATAAGAAAACAATGGGTACAAATGTTCACCGCCAGGTACAGCATATGTATCCGAGATCCGGAGCCGTGTCAAAGGGCTTCAACTGGATAAGCCCCAATGATTGCTGAGAAAAGGTTGCAGGCCTTTTCGCTTCTGCTTGACTTCTGTGCCGGTCAAATAGAATCGAAAACACTTCGCCAGAAAGATTTTCCGTATGTGTTCCCCGAAGAATTACCTGGTATTCCACTTGAAAGAGAAGCGTGATTTATCTGGCTTGAGATTTTTACCGAACAGCCCCTACTTAGGGCAATTCGTAGATGGCTCTAAAGGTAGTCAAGTGAGCAAAGGTTCACCATGCAGCTTTTAGATAAAGGTTTTCAGACACCCAAGAGCCATTGGGTGCACCTGTTTTATTTGTGAAAAGAAAGATGGCATACTACTGATGTGCATCGATTATCGGGGCATCAATAGCGTGATAGTGAAAACAAGTACCCATTGCCGAGAATCAAGATCTTTGATCAATTGAAAGGAGCCGGGTGTTCTTTTTCAAGATCGACCGCGATCCGGATATTATCGCCTGAGAGCAAAGAAGTAGATGTGTCGGAAGACCGATTAAAACCCGACATGGCCATTATGAGTTTTTGTAATGCCAATAGCTGACTAATGCACCTAGTGATTCATGGATTTAATGAATGTATTCTCGACCCTATGTGGGATCGGGCCAGGCGGTTTTTATCGATGACATCCTAGTGTATTCTAAGGATGCACAGAACATGAACAATATCCGAAATAGTCCCGCAGACGCTTAAGAGGTAAGCAGTTGCTCACAAGAATGATTTTTGGCTAAAGGAAGTTGACCTATTATATCAACAGAGGGTATAAGAGTTTCACCCTACAAAGATCGAGGCCACAGACTGGAAACCACCCTCGAAATGTAACCGAGGTGAGAAGTTTCGGGCCTCCAGTGTTATTATAGAAGATTTTATGAGAGGCTTTTCTTCGCCATAGCTTCCCTCACCAAGTTACTCGAAAGGAACAAAGTTTGAGGGTCGAGCAAATGCTAGAATAGTTTTGACCGGCTGAGCAAGAAATGACCGGGCCAAGCACCGCATCGGGACGCGAACCTACTCGAAAAAGAGTATATCTCTGTATAAGGATGTTTCGTACATTGGTTTGGGCTGCGTGTTAATGCAAGATGGGTGCGGTGGCTTATGTGTTCCTCGTACGCTGGAAGCCACATGAACAAAATTATCCTGCACTCACGACCTGCAGCGGTCGGCCGTAGTGTTCGGGCTTTGAAGATATGGTGAAACTATTTATAAAAATGTAGAATTTACACAACATCACAAGAGTCTCGCACTGTCACCTGGGAAAAGAACAAATTTTGAGACAACGAGGTGATTAGAGCTATTTAAAGATTTATGATCGGTAATAGATTTACCAATTCCTAGTGTTAATGGGTGAATATGCTTTAGTTAAAAGACAAGGGTAGTGTATGTCACTTCAACATGCTAGCGAACGGAGATTAGCGCATGATGGAACTTTATTAGCTCAATTAAAAGACAAACTGCTGGAAAAGTAAATGATTATAGATGCTAGGAAAAATGATGAAGAGATGCAAAAAGGCATATGGTCGAAATGATACAAGACCATTTTTAGTAGCGAAGTCGGAAGTTTGTATTTCCGTGATTATGTGCCAAATGATAAAAAATTAAAGAAAAAGTTACTATTTAGCTCATAATACGGTATTTACCATATCCTGGAGGTAATAAGAGCCGTACCGTGACTTAAAACGCCAGCATCGGTGGAAAGGAATGAAAAGAGATGCATTTAGTACGCGGTCTTTAACTGCTTAATGTGTCAAGAAGTCAAAACTCCGAACACCAAATTCCAACAAACCGTTGAATCCCCTTCCAATTCTCAATGGAAGTGGACACGCATTACCATGGATTTTGTCAGTTTTCCCCTCACGCAATAAAAACATGACTTATCCGGGTGATTTGCTGATACTCACAAAGTCGCCCATTTTCTACCTACGATCGATCATTCTATGGATCGACTAGTCGAAGCTATATGTGAAAAAGAGATTGCAGTACTGCATGGTGTGCCTGCTGTCTATTGCGCTGGATAGAGATCCGCGATTTATCTCGAGATCTCCGGGAAGGAACTACGCCACCCTTAGGGTACTAAAGCTGAATCACTCGCACAACATTCCAGCATCCGTAGTATAGATGGACAGTCCGAGAGGTTGGATTTCAAGTGCTCAAAGATATGCCAGGTTGCGTCAGCGGAATTTTCAGCAGCGTAGATAGGTATATTCCATTAACAAATTTGCCTCCATAACAACGCTATCAATCAAGTATCGTACGCACTACATACAGGCTTTGTAATGCCGAGGCCAGAAACTCCCCGCGGTGTTGGAGAGAACGGAGTCGAAGACATAAAGTGTGATTGGCCCTGATTATAGTAAAAGCATACGTAAGCAAAGTTCAAGTTGGCCTCTAAGAAGGTTAAAGGGAGCTCTTAGATCGACAAAATTCATATGCCGATTTGAAGAGAAAGGATATAGAGTTTGAAGTCAGAGACAAAGTGTTTTTAAAAGTATCTCTATGGAAAAAGATACTCCGCTTTGGAAGAAAAGGAAAACTGAGTCCAAGATTTATTGGCCCTTACGCAGATTCAGAAAAGCTGGGGACTAAAGAGGCATCGCTTGGCACTGAGTTAGCCAACAATATTGTATTCTTCCGCTGGCAGTTTCGAGATATCATTAAGATACATCGACATTATATTACTAGTTCAAGATATACAATAAGAAGATTTCTAATTTAGCTAAAGTATCAGAAGCTGGTCTTAGATCAGAAAATAAGACATATTGAACAAGCAAGTCCTCCTGGTAAGTGCTACACAAATATCACGGTATGGAAGAAGCGACATGGGAACTAGAATCGACAATGAGGGTACACACTTCTCGCCTTCATGAAAATTTATGACCTAAATTTATTGGGTGGGTGGGGAGAATTGTAA